>JAVJIF010030840.1:0-327943 GCA_038442645.1 Agave tequilana | reverse complement strand
AGAACACTTAGCTGAAACTTAACTTTCTGGAAAACACAGTATTAGTCGACTTACCCAAATATTAGTCGACTAATCTTCCCTGGAAACAAATCTCAACTCTCTGAAATCACTATTAGTCGACTCCTGAATCCACCTAGTCGACTAACCCTTCCTGAACCAGAAACCCCAACTTTCTGTATCACAGACTAGTCGACTTAAGTATCTGTTAGTCGACTTGACTCTTCTATTAGTCGACTACTCCCTGACCCTAGTCGACTAACATTTCCTGAATCAGAAACCCAACTCTCTGTTACACAGTTTTTAGTCGACTGTACCCTACTGTTAGTCGACTAACCCTTCTATTAGTCGACTACTCTCTTGACCTAGTCGACTAACTTTGTCTGATTGTTATAGTTGATTCCTATCTAAACTTTGGATCTTATGCTTGTTCAGGTATTTGTATACAGTGCTTCATGACTCGTTACTTGGTGTATATTACTTCTAGTTACTCCATAATTCTATGTTTATGTATTGCCCTGTAATTGCTTGTTTCATTCTTATACTTGTACTTTGCCGTGATACTATTGCTTCCTTATTTTATAGCATGCGTGGCAGACCCTTTGAGGTCGTTGAACCCTAAGTTGTTTTCTATGTTTCCACTTGCCTTACCTTAATACAGCCCTAGTCAGTTATCTATTTCTTTTAACACATGTATATCACATGACACCTTATATGTTATCACCTGACCAACCGACATGCCACTACCTTGTTAGACCCTCTTGTTAGGTCATGAGTGACCCGGCCATTATTAATTCTTCGTTATGTTTTATTGCTTGTTATATATTACCACCTTGTCATGCTATCTCTTAAACCAAGCATGATACACTTGACTTTATGATTATCGTGTTTACGGGAACCCTGCCTTGTTTTATGGAACTAAGTGCCACACCATACTCGGTGGGGGCCACCTCTAGAATCCTTTCCCTCAGAGCAAAGTGCCACATGGAACAAAGTGCCACACCCACACGGTGGGGGCCACCTCTTGAATCTGTGGGGGCCACCTCTTGAATCTGTAGGGCTATTACTGTTATGTTCACTTATTCCCGTAAACTGATAATCCTTAATAAACTACAACTTGTATGGGGTATGGGTGGAAGTGATGGATGCCGGAATGATACCTTGCTTATAGTAGGGGACGAAATATAGTAGATAACTGTTAGTGGGACCTTAGGCCCACATAGATGACTGTTAGGGGACTTGGGCCTCCAAACCGGTTCTAGGTGTATGGAACTACTATAAGAAGTGTTATCAGTTCTCCATCTACTTCCGACAACGACCCTGACTTTCTATAATATGGATGTATGTGAGTTGGGATCGATACCGAGACACATACCGAGATATATGGGTCAGACGAGTAATAAATATAGGCTCAATTATGGTATTGTTATGATTATTGTTTCATGTCATAGTCCCTGTTATGACTCATGTTATATTGTGACTCCTACTTTACTTGTTATGATTCCAGTGATGATTCCGGTTTTGATCTTGTCATGATCCTTGTCATTCTTGTTATGCATTCCTTTTTGACTATCATATGGTTTGCAACTCTGATTCTATATGCTTGGGATTACCGTGGCATGAGATACGGTATATAGATGAGGGTTTCCTTGTTTGGATTATTCCCTTGATGTATTAGTCTCATGGGACCGTGACTTAAGCATATACAATCACTTTTGCTTGTAATCAGCTTTACTTGTATTTTCCGTTTTATGATTATGTTAATACCTGTCCTTATATTCCATACTTGTGTTCTAACCCCTATTCATGTCTCTTAGCCACTTGGCTGTAGCTCATGTATTTTATATGTCTTGATTCCTTGGATTTGCATATTCAGATTCCGGAGCTTGGATCGAAGTGGAGTTGTCCACCGTAGATCGAGCTCTCCTTAGCGAGCAGGCATCTTAGCTCCAGTTCCTTGCACCTGACTCCTTTTGACTCACGGGATCTTCATCCTACTCGTGAGCATTTTGTCTTCTTATTGTATATTTGACTTTTGGACTGTTATGATAAAAGACATATGTAATATGTAATGTTTATCATACTGTGATGACTTTGTATCTGTACCTTTATGTTGGATATGTGTGTATACCACGCTTTGTGTTGCACTCTGATCCTTTCTTGTTGTACTTTATGCTTAGCGTATATACGTGGGGGCACTCTCTGACCTACGTATATACGCCGCAGTGACGTCCCCGCATTCGTGGAATCGGGGCGTTACATGTTTAATTAGTCTCAGATATGTGATCAAGATTTTAGTAAGTGTTTTGCTTCAACAAAAGATTAAAGTCAAGTTTTGGAGCTAGCACGTATTGATTCAAGAGCTTGTGCATCAAGACCACATTAAGTACTCAAGAGGAGTCTAGCTCATTGGATCATGTTTTGACCAAGTCAAGAAAGAAGAAAGACTTTCAAGTGAAGACTTTCAAGAGAAGACTTGTGTCTAGGTTTGTTTGTTGTAAGATTTTATTTTTAAATAAAATGTAAAGGATAGATTAGTCGGTGGATTGCTCAAGTATCATATACACTCACATACAAGATTTAGATGTGGTTTCATAAAAGAGTTTTCATTTTGAAAAAATACTGTTTTGATTTTTAAGCCTCAAAATATAACATATGTTTTTATCAAAACTTATTAAGTGCCTATTGTCAAAAACATAGATATTTCATCATATATGTGTAGTGGATCATATCCATACACACTAAGCTTTAAAAGTGTTTAGAATATCTTGTTTTTATATTTGGAGGAGTTTTGGGAAAAATCAGTTTTCAATTTGGAAAAATCATTTTGGAAAAATACAGATTTTTGTTTAAGGCAAAACTTCCATATTACAAAAATAGTTCAAAATATTTGTAACATGTTTTGATTTTAACTCAAACATGTTTGTATATCAAAGTATATTACTGAACTTATTTTAGAGATTTTTAGAGAATTTATGAGATTTTATTGAAGGTAAAAAGACCATGTTTTATATCCTTAACAAAGCTGGACTGGCCTTCTGCCGGTCGACCGAGACAGAAGTTGGTCAACCGTGCGGTCGACCGATGTGCACAAACGTGCACAGCCAAGGGCCGGTCGACCGCACGGTCGACCGCCAGAGAGCCTCTGCTCTCTGGAAATGCCGGTCGACCGGGCGGTCGATGCTGGGTCATTTGCTAGGTAACGTCGACCGCTGGCTCAACGGTCAGAAATCTGACCGTTGGCCGGTCGATCGGGCGGTCGACTGCCAGCAGTCCAGATTGCTGATTGGACCCCAACGGCTAGTTTTTGGAAGCATATATATTGGGGGTTCCCTTGGACTATTTTATACAAGATTTTAAGAGAGTTTTTGGGCTAGTTTTTCTTATCTATTTCAGTGGTTTTATCCGCATGTTTAGAGCCAATATTTTCAAATCAAAGGGAGAGTTTATCAAGAGTTTTCAAAAGTGATTCTTGAGTTTTTCACCACCAATTCAATCCTAATTTTCTCACACATACTTGAGCTTTTCATTGCTGCATCAATCCTATAGGAGAGTTGTTGTAAGAATGATTTTAGGTGATCAAAGTGTTTAGATCACTAAAGTGTTCATTCTTATTTTGAGGCGGCGGACTTGCGGGTTCGTGTTGTTTCGAATTCTAGTGAGAGCTCGGTGTAGAGGTGCAGCCTCGACAAGCTAGTGTGCTTGCGGTGTGTAGTTATTGTGGGAACAAGAGAGGGACTAGTGAGTCCAAGGAGTTCTAGTGTGAACTCGTTGTAGGTGTTGTGGCACCGAGTGATCCGGTGGGATCGGTATTTTAGTGAAAATCTTCATAGTGTTGAAGGCGGGGACGTAGAGTAAGGGTGCTCGAATCTCGAAACAAATCTCCCGTGTTTGCGATTGCTCTCTCTATCTCTCACTTGTGTTTATATCTTGCATGTTACATTGTTCATATCTTTATATGCTTGATATATCTTGTGCCATATTGTTATATGCTTGGGGATTGTTTGCTCACACTTGTATTCAACCAAGAGAGCCATAGCGGCACCTCAACTCTTATCTAGAGAAATCTTGAGGAGATAGTCCAGAGCCCTTCACGGGGAATCCGGCTATACTTTTAGGTTATACCTTGTGTGTTTAGCTTAAGAATTTTAGTTTGCATAAATAGTTTTAATTCCGCATTAATTCACCATTAGATTAGCTAGTCACCTATACACCCCCCCCTCTAGGTGATTTTAGACTTGACATGTTATTTATTCAGTGATGAGAATGTTATTTTTACTATTTATTATAATTTTGGTGGTTAATATTTTCAAATAATTAAATTTTCTGAATTTAGCAACCATTAAAATATAATTTCATTATAAAATACATGCACAAATTAATAAATTAATGAATAATATTTAAATATTACTAGATTATAAATTTTACATTTTTTGTGATATTTAGAAATTTATTGGGCAATTTTAAATAAATAATTATTAAATAATGGTTATAAAGAATATTTAATTTATGTTATTCTAAGTAATATTGCACCCAAATAATTTTACAAAGTCCCAAATTTATTTTGTGATTTTCTGTGAACTTTCTGAAATTTTCTGAGTTTATTTCAAATTTTTGAATTAAAATAAGCCTAAAAATCAATAAAAAGCTTAACGTATTTTCTACAGTAATGGGTGTGGTTCGGTCTGCTACATGGTTGGCTCTGTATGCTACAGTAACTATTCTGAATTTTATTTCTTCTTTCCTTTTCTTTTTCTTTTTTTATTTGTGGCTCGGTCGATCCTTAAAATTCATTCTCGATTGTTAATTAAAAATCCCGTAGTCAGCTTATGACATCGATCGACCCCGAATTGAGATTCTTCTCTAATAATTCTCAAAAATTCTAAAAAATTCAGAAAAATTCAAAATATTTAAAAATAATATCTTAAACTGAAATGGCCTCAATTTGGCTACCAACATAATTAAATCGGGTATCAGATACCAGTATTGACACACATACATTGGGAACTGAGGGTTACAATCATATCCACCTTATAAAAAGAATTTCATCCTCGAAATTCAGCTAGGCATTGACATATGAGTCGAAGCAACATCTGTGAGAGATAGAATTGTCCTAGATCCACAGTCGTATCAATATGATATAACCCAATACCAAGTCAACCATGAGTCATGATCTAACATATTCAACTGCCAAGAGTATCACCATAACTCCGTTGATCAAATGACTTCCTAGAGTTCATAATCGGTCATATTACTTTGGTCTTCCGATCCACTATAGTCATATTCATCTGATAAGATTTCTCCTACCATTTATAGATCGATTCCTTAAGATCTGTCTGTAACCATACTCCACTAATTTATTCTATTAAGTCTTTTGATCTACTCTGATCACATCGAACAAAAATTTAGATATCTCAATTATGTTATCTTTCTTGTAACATCACTCCAAAATTAGATTATCTTTAAGAATATTATATATTGCTCAAACAATAATCACCCCTGATTGTTGTACCCTTAAAATCATTAAAACCCAAAAATCTCAAATCATCGAGTACATGTTTTATACTCGACTACAGTATCACAATAACACAATTCTCAATCACACCGTCACATTGAAAGATCATCAGTCAAGGTAGCAGTCGCTGATGAAAATTTTCAAGATCAGATATCAACAATCAGTAGTATAAGTCCTCGAAAAATGAGCAATGATATCAATTAGTTTTTATCTCAACCCCAATATATCTTTCAAATTGATCCTTATAATCTTGCTTTTATATTTCTACTTCAGATCCTCAAAGTTTGAGTTTTAAATTTATTGATCTTCATAAGAATCCAGATATATCTATCTATTCCTTTCATCTATGATTCCTCAATCAAAAGATCACAGGATTTTCAGATTATCAAGATATTCCAATTACAATGTTCTTAAGAGTTATAGGATTTACTCAAAAATCTCAAACTATTATAGATATTCTTAAAATATTACATAGATCTGAAAACTTCGAGATTCTAATCCTCAGAACTAATCCAAGCAATTTGATCCAAGATATAGTCATATTTCGCCCAAGGCAATAGTTCCATTTATTGATCTGATTATCACTCCAAGATCCATGCCCTAAATCCAATATATATTAATGTGATATGATCATTATTTAATCTAGGCATGATTATTATCTTAAGTCCACCCTCTCACTATGATTTCCCTGTAGACATGTACCTCAAAAGTTTCAGATCCAAAATTCCTCAAAACATTTAACTGTAAGATAATTTCACAATGAGTCTCTCAATTATTCTTCTTCATCCAAATAATCAGGTCAAATCCTCAGTATATTTATCATCAATCTAAATCAAGAATAGTCTAACTAGACATGATCAGGCGGGACAGAGTAGGGTATGATAATAACAGAATGAGGAAATAGTCAGCTAAGGCTGATTGTTTAAGGGTACTCGGGGATCGATTGTACAAGTGTGGAGTCAGAGGAGAGGGTCAAATGACTATTTACTCAAATAATTTCGTGGATGATTATCATATATTTGGTCTGATGTATATATGACATATAACTAACCTGACTCTGAAACCAATAAAATCATGTCACGCCCCGCTTCTCAAAATACGGAGTACAGGTACGAGACGATGGCCAGCAGATACTCACGAAGAGTGAAATCTCTTCCATGAGTAACTTAGGCTGTCAATAACGAGTAAGATAGCACACATATATGCATATACAACCAAGTCAGGGATAAAAGCACATATGTACACTTGCCTGATGTCGTCGGAACCTGATTTCCCTTAGCGACAACCGACACTGAAGGGGATTCGCAGCCTATATATTACATGAGTTAATTAGAGACTTGACATATTATTTATTCAGTGATGAGATGTAATTTTTACGATTTATTATAATTTGGTTGGTTAATATTTTCAAATAATTAAATTTTCTGAATTTAGCAACCATTAAAATATAATTTCATGATAAAATACATGCACAAATTAATAAATTAATGAATAATATTTAAATATTACTAGATTATAAATTTCATATTTTTTGTGATATTTAGAAATTTATTTGGTAATTTTAAATAAACAATTATTAAACAATGTTTATAAAGAATATTTAATTTTATATTATTCTAAATAATATTACACCCAAAATAATTTTACAGAGTCCCAAATTTATTTTGTGATTTTCTATAAATTTTCTGGAAATTTCTGAATTTATTTCGAATTTTTCTGAATTAAAATAAGCCTAAAAATCAATAAAAAGCTTAACGAATCTGTTTGCTACTGTAACGGATCTGCTATAGTAATGGGTCTGGTCCAGTCTGGTCTGCTATAGGGTTAGATCTGTATGGTACAGTATTTATTCTAAATTTTATTTCTTCTTTCCTTTTCTTTTTCTTTTTCTTTTTTCTTTTTTTATTTGTAGCAGAGTCGGATCCTTGAAATTCATCCCCGATTGTTAATTAAAAATCCTGGAGTCAGTCTGTACACCGATTGACCTCGAATTGAGATTCTTCTCTAATAATTCCCAAAAAATTTCAGAAAATTCAAAATATTGGGAAATAATATCATAAACTGAAATGGCCTCAATCAGGCTACCAGGATGATTAAATCGGGTATCAGATACCAGTATTGACACACGTACATTTGAAACCAAGGGTTACAGAAGTATTATCAAGTTGTCCTTAAGGGATATCAATCCGAGCTGGAGTATATTCAGCCAGTATATGAGATTTAGTATATTCTTTATGTTAGCTAATGCATCGAGTAATTGGTTTATATTTTTTTATAGCCGAATAGTCTTTTGAACTTCAAGTTCACTTTGATTTGTACGTGGATCAAGATGAGACAATGATGATGCATTCCATATAATAGCACGCACATTCTTCAAGAAGCGACACTTTTTCTCCCCTAACAGCAAAAAATTGTCTCATCAAAATGACAATTCAAAAATCTTGCTTTAAAAAAACATGTATCTAGAAATCATCAATATTCATCTTGAAATAACACACATGTATTTTTGATTGAAATAGTAGACATGCATATTTGAAGTTGTATATAATATGCATTAGATTATCACATATTATCATGGTGGATGAAATATTAAAATGACAAAGAAGTCCTAAGTCATGATATAAATGTAAGTTCACCTAGAGGGAGGGTGAATAGGTGATGGCTAACCTAATGGTCACTTGATGCCAAATAATGCGGAAGTATAAACTATTATGACCTAAACAAAACTCTTACACTAAACACCACGTATAACACAAGAGTGTTGCCGAATTTCCCGTGAAGGGCTCTGGACAAACTCCTCTAGATTCCCCTTGATAAGGGTTAAGGTGCCGCGTTGGCTCTCTTGGTTGAATACAAGTGTTAGCAAACAAACCCAAGCAAGTATATCAATGAGCACAAATGAATATATCAAGCATATAAAGATAGACAATAAAAGTATGCAAGATATAAAAACAAAGAGAGAGAGAGAGAGTGAGCAATCGCAAACACAAGGGATTTGTTTCGAGGTTCGAGCACCCTTGCTCTACATCCCCGCCTTCGACACACGAAGGATTTCCACTATAATCGATCCCAATGGATCACCCGGTGCCGCAACACCTACAACTCTCGGATTCCTAGTCCGCACACACCGCAAGCCCACCGGCTCGCCGAGGCCGCACCTCAAACACGGAGTTCACACACGAACTCGAAACCACCGAGTCCCCACTAGGACCCGAAACAATGCGAACACAACCGTCCGCCTCCTCAAAGGAACAAAGTAGAACTTTGGTGATCACAACTCTTGATCACCTAAAATCCTCTCACAATAACACTCCCTATAGGGTAGATATAGCAATGGATAACTCAAGTGTTGTGTGAGAAAACAAGGATGAGAATGGTGGAGGAAAACTCAAGAAATCACTTTATACTCTTGATAAAAACTCTCCTTTTAATTGGAAGTATTGGCTCTAAATTTTTTGGAGAAAAACCTCTGAAAGGAGTAGGAAAAACTGGCTCTAAAACTTCTCCAAAATCTTGGTGAAAATAATGACCAAACCCCAAATTTATAGGTTGTCAAAAACTAACCGTTGGGGTCTGTCAGACCTGTCGGTCGACCGCCCGGTCGACCGCCAACGGTCAAGAATCCGACCGTTGGAGCCTCCGGTCGACCGCCCGGTCGACCCAAAAGAACAGAGAGCACTGCTCTCAGTTTCGGTCGACAGGGTCGGCAGACCGGCCATCTGCCAGGTCAAGGCGTGCACGTCGGTCGTCGACCGAGCCGGTCGATCGACTTCAGCCCTAGTCGACTTGATAGGTCGACTAGTCGACTTGGCTGAAGCCTGGAACTGAAAATCTGGGATTTAAACTAAGGCTTTTTGGTTCATAAAAAATCCCATAAATACTTAAAAAATCTACAAAAATAGTTTTGCCAATATACTTTGATAAACAAACATGCTTGCACAAAATCAAGGCATGTTATAAAAGATTTGGACTATTTTTGTATGTTGGAAATATTGGTTCAAATGAAAACTTATATTTTTCTAAAACTTGTTTTCCAAACTTCTTCATGATACAAAAACAAGATATTTTGAATTCATTAAAGCATAGTGTGTATGGATATGATCCACTACACAATTAAGATGAAATATCTATGTTTTTGACATTAAGCTCTAAATATGGTTTTGGATAAAAGACATGCATATAAGACATTCCAAAAACCAAAAAGTATTTTTCCAAAATGAAAGTTTTTTTAAATATGAAAATTCTTTTATGAAAAGACAACTAAATCAAGAGTGTGTGTATGATATATACTTGAGCAATCCACCAACTATTCTATCCTTTACATTTTATCTAAAAATAAAAATCTTATACCTAGACACAAGTCTTGATCTTGAAGTCTTCCCTTGAAGTCTTCTCATCTTCTTGACTTGGTCCAAATACGATCCACGAGCTCAACTTTTGATGTGGTCTTGATGCATAGGCTCGTGAATCAACCGGTGCTAGCTTCAAAACTTGACTTTAAATCCTTTGTTGAAGCTCCACACCTACTAAGATCTTGATAACAAATCTGTCACTAATTAAACACAAGATCATTAGTAAACATAACTACATGAGTTGATCATCATCAAAACTAGAGTGATGGGCCTTTGGGCCAACAATCTCCCCCTTTTTGATGATGACAAAACTCATGAAGTTATATATGCATGGATTAAAGTAAAGCTTCAAAGAAGCTCCCCCTTAACTCATGCACACCAAATAAACAATAATATATGACAATGAAGCTCATGACATGTATGCAAATGTATGGAGATAAAACAAGTCAAATCTTTTTCTCCTATTTGCAAAACAAAACATATATGCATAAAACATAAATTCTACTAACATGCATATAACTCTCAAATTCTTCTCCCCCTTTTTGTCACTCATCAACAAAGGGGTTAAACAAAATCATCAAATTTTCTCCCCCTTTTTGTCCGAAATAAAGAACCAAAGAAGGGGTAAATCAAATCAATCAAGAAAGGTTATATGCGATATACATTCATGAAGAGGAAGACGCTAAGTTAGCTTCCCTACACATATGCATTACATGAAGAAGGGATGACAAGTCCAATTCACATAACACATATTATGTAATGCATAAGAGGAGACGACAAGTCCCAAGTCCCAATTCCCCTACACACGTGTACCACATAAAGAAGAGTTGTTAAGCTCCTCAATATATAATACACTCAACATGAATCTATATGTAGAAGAGAGGTTAAGCTCTCCTTGCATATAGGCAATACAAATCAAAAATTTTGAATTTTCTCAATAAAACAAATCTTGAGAATTTTTCTTAAATATTTATTTTCTTATCATAAACAACTTTGTGCTTTAAACATGTAAAATAATTTAACTCAAGCACAAATAACAAATCATAAATATGTATGGAAAGAGTATACCAATAGAAATTGATACATACATATATGGGAAGACAAAATATGAGTATATACAAAGGAAGTTCATATTGATACCAATTGAAAATGTCCAATGATACTAATTGAAAAATAAGCTTAAGTGTACACATCATATAATCTATCACAAAAAAAAATTATATTTCAAGGTATATGTATGTTTTGACAACACAAAAAGTATACACACATATCTCTAAACACAATTGAGTCCATATATATAGATTTACATGAAAGGCAAATGACTCAAGAGGTATACATGTATATCTTAAAGTTTGTCAAAATAAACATATATATGAAATGAAAGCACATGATCATAACACAAATCCAAAATGGGAATACAAGTTTAAAAATGTAAGGATCATCAAAACTAGGCTATACTAGCACACCAAAATAGGCACAAATAAGCAATCAAACCCAACCATATATAGATTTATTTGTGACCCATAATATGTACAAGTATAAATCCTAGTGTTGACAAAAACTATCATTTAAACTAATATTCAATTCATGAAGCATCAAATCTTGAGAATACAAAGAATTTGTCCATAAGATAAAAAAAAAAAAGATCACGTGTATATCTTATAAACTAATTAAAGAATAAATAACTAGTATAAAATAGTTTTTGAACAACTAGTTAAAGATCCTTCAAATACATCAAATCATATGTTTTTCATAAAACATAACTAAGTACATAAAGATTTAATCACTCATGGTCTATAAAGCTCAAAATGATCATGAAACTAAGTCATGAAATAATAAATGAAGATGTGAGTGTTAAAAGATCATGTAAATAGCATTTTTATGAAAATAGTCATTTAAGCTTAAAAAGATTATAAGTCACATTTTTAACAAAACAAAAACATGAAAATTCATTTTTCATAAAACATAGTCTTCATGGTATATGTATGATTTATCCAAAGCTAACAATATACATACATATCCCAAACATAAAAGAGTCTATCAAATGTATTTGCATGAAGGCAAGAGACTCACGGGTAAACATGTATATTTATTAGATTTGAATTAAAAATGCATATACATGAAGTAAAGCATAAAAATTGGCAAAACATGTATAAATAAGAGAATCATCAAAACTAGCCTATACATATGCATATAGTGGGTACTAATGAGCATGAAGTGCAAATATATATATATAAATCAAATGTAACTCACTATTAGTACATGTATAATACAAGTTTTGATATAAACTACATCTAAGCATGTTTTTACCACATGAAGCACATTAAATCATAAAACATGAACATGCTATGAATATTATGAATGAACAAGCATGATCATAAAAAATAGGAGTTTAGAGATTGTTACCAACTCCAAAGCTCCAAGCATGGTGGTCTTTCCCACCAAAACCTCCTTGATAGCGATGCATCAATAAGTGTGTCCATCATATCCATTTGCATCCACCATCAAGGCACCAAATCTCTCACGTTTTGTGAGAGCCCTCACCTACATCAAATACACAAGGTGGGGATTTTGGTACCCATATTTTCTTGGGTCCTTTGGGGTTAGTCTTGTAAGGAACCCAAAAATTTTTATTATTAGCAAAATTAAAATGATGCAACTTATCAAAACAAAACTTTGCTAAATGGCCTTTGCGGCCACAATGTGTACAAGTGTACACCTTAGTATGCTTATGTGAATGTGTATGATCGTGACGTGCAACATAAGCAAATGCATGATCATGATGTGCATGAATGTGTGGAGTTTGTTTCTTTGAAAACAAAGACTCCAACCTAGAATGATTAAAAGCACACGAGCTCAAGGTAGAGCTTAAACTATCTATTTTATTTTTCAAAACATTTATCTCATTAGTGGTGGCATGTAAAGCATGATGAGATAAAGAATCATTTTTCTTTTTCTTTTTCGAAACAAAATCTTTTTCTTTTTCACAAATCTTTCTTTTTAAAGAATTATTTTCTTGAAAAACAACTTCCTTTTGTTTTTTCACCAAATCAATTTTATCCTTCAAAATAGTGTTCCCTTCACACAAATCATTTATTTAGACATAAGGGAAACATTTTCATTTTTCAAAACATTATTTTCTTTTTCTAAGCATGCAATGTTAGATTTAAATGAATCTTGTTCTATATGCATGCAATCAAGTTTCTTTTTCAAATTTTTATTATCCTTTTTAATCATGTCATATTTTTCAAGCAACAATTGACAAAATGTAGAAAGCTCTTCATATGACATGTTATTATCCTCATTCTCGGATTCGGTAGTTACCTCAAGGGGGTTATCCCCTTGGACCATATAGCACTTGTTGGAGGTGTCGCTTCCAACATCCGAATCGCTCCCCGCATAGTATTGATCATTTTCGCCAAGGGAGAGGAGGGTGTTCCAAACTACAAAAGCCAAATCAAGATTAGCAACCCTAGATAAATAATCATCATTTAGGGTAGATCTTAAAGCATGAAGGGCTTTTGCATTAGCCTCAAAATTCTTACCATCTAAACAATATGCATTATTAGTAGTGGCAAGATAAACATGAAACCTAAGGCCTTGAGGTATAAGGACATCTTAACCTTCCAAATGTGGATGTTAAGAATGTCAAAAGTGGGTGGTGACATGAAATCCATGGTGTGTGTACAAATATGTGATTAGCCTAAAAAGAGGATCTTTAACTCAAGGTTGTTAGACCCAAATCAATAGCACGAGGCTCTGATACCAATTGTAAGTTCACCTAGAGGGGGGGTGAATAGGTGATGGCTAACCTAATGGTCACTTGATGCCAAATAATGCGGAAGTATAAACTATTATGACCTAAACAAAACTCTTACACTAAACACCACGTATAACACAAGAGTGTTGCCGAATTCCCCGTGAAGGGCTTTAGACAAACTCCTCTAGATTCCCCTTGATAAGGGTTGAGGTGCCGCGTTGGCTCTCTTGGTTGAATACAAGTGTTAGCAAACAAACCCAAGCAAGTATATCAATGAGCACAAATGAATATATCAAGCATATAAAGATAGACAATAAAAGTATGCAAGATATAAAGACAAAGAGAGAGAGAGTGAGCAATCGCAAACACAAGGGATTTGTTTCGAGGTTCGAGCACCCTTGCTCTACATTCCCGCCTTCGACACACGAAGGATTTCCACTATAATCGATCCCAATGGATCACCCAGTGCCGCAACACCTACAACTCTCGGACTCCCTAGTCCGTACACACCGCAAGCCCACCGGCTCGCCGAGGCCGCACCTCAAACACGGAGTTCACACACGAACTCGAAACCACCGAGTCCCCACTAGGACCCGAAACAATGCGAACACAACCGTCCGCCTCCTCAAAGGAACAAAGTAGAACTTTGGTGATCACAACTCTTGATCACCTAAAATCCTCTCACAATAACACTCCCTATAGAGTAGATATAGCTAGGGGTGGCAATTGGGTCGGGTCGGGTCTAATTGGGTCGGGAAAGAAGGTCGCCATAATCGGGTCGGGTCGACCCGACCCATTTATTTATATGGGTCAAAATCCAAACCCAAACCCGACCCAGTACTATGCGGGTCGACCCGACCCGACCCATTTGACCCATTTAACTAAATGGGTCGGCCGGGTCGGGTCGACCCGTTAGACCCAAATGGTCCCATTTGATCATGTATAAAGTGAGTTTGACCCTTTAGGCTAGTTCTGTGGAGCATGTAAGCTAGAAGAAAAAGGATTAAGCCTTAATGACAGTTTGTCTTCTTCTTCTTGTTGTTGTTGGAGTTTGGACTTGAATAGTGTGAACTGGATGGCAATACCATCCTAAATTCTCCAGAATGAAGTGATTTAGGTTATTCATGGTTCTAGCATATTATGAGAACAAAACAGGGGTGAAACATTCATCCCTTATTTGATTTTTTCGTAACTTTCTTTCTGTTTATTCCTTCCAGAATATCTTGATCAGGTATCTAATGCATTTATTGCTGCTAGAAGCTCCAGTAGCAAGAGTTTGTGGCCTCGACACTCCCTTCCCGCTCGTCTTTGAACCATTTTATATGCCTCGACACTCCCTTCCCGGATCGATGGATGATCTAGGGTTTTGTTGGATCTTCGAAGGAGAATTGAGAATGGCTGCGGCAGAAAGAGGGGGAAGCGGCGGATCGATGGATCGGGCGGTGAGAGAGGGCGGGGATGGGTTTCTTCCGTTCTTCGCTTCGCGCGTGGGGCGGCGGGGGATGGGCGGAGAGGGAGAGCCGAGAGGATTCTGGAGACGAGTGGAGATATGACTCATATCAGGGGAAAACTGGAAAAGAGGGGAGATTTTTATTTTTATTTTCCACCTAGGTAAACGGTCTTAGCGGGTCTTAGCGGGTCTGGTGGGTTTGGGTCGACCCGACCCATTTATTAATCGGGTCTGGTGGGTCGACCCGATTACGACCCAAACCCGTATAGCTCAAACCCATACCCGCTTACTCTGGGTCGGGTCGGGTCGGGTCTGACGGGTCGGGTCTGAATTGCCCCCCCTAGATATAGCAATGGATATCTCAAGTGTTGTGTGAGAAAATAAGGATGAGAATGGTGGAGGAAAACTCAAGAAATCACTTTTATACTCTTGATAAAAACTCTCCTTTTAATTGGAAGTATTGGCTCTAAATTTTGTGGAGAAAAACCTCTGAAAGGAGTAGGAAAAACTGGCTCTAAAACTTCTCCAAAATCTTGGTGAAAACAATGACCAAACCCTCAAATTTATAGGTTGTCAAAAACTAGCCGTTGGGGTCTGTCAGACCTGTCGGTCGACCGCCCGGTCGACCGCCAACGGTCAAGAATCCGACCGTTGGAGTCTCCGGTCAACCGCCCGGTCGACCCAAAAGAACAGAGAGCACTGCTCTCAGTTTCGGTCGACAGGGTCGGCAGACCGGCCATCTGCCAGGTCAAGGCGTGCACGTCGTGCACGTCGATCGACCGACTTCAGCCCTAGTCGACTTGATAGGTCGACTAGTCGACTTGGCTGAAGCCTGGAACTGAAAATCTGGGATTTAAACTAAGCTTTTTGGTTCATAAAAATCCCATAAATACTTAGAAAATCTACAAAAATAGTTTTACCAATATACTTTGATAAACAAACATGCTTGCACAAAATCAAGGCATGTTATAAAAGATTTGGACTATTTTTGTATGTTGGAAATATTAGTTCAAATGAAAACTTGTATTTTTCTAAAACTTGTTTTCCAAACTTCTTCATGATACAAAAACAAGATATTTTGAATTCATTAAAGCATAGTGTGTATGGATATGATCCACTACACAATTAAGATGAAATATCTATGTTTTTGGCATTAAGCTCTAAATAAGATTTTGGATAAAAGACATGCATATAAGACATTCCAAGAACCAAAAAGTATTTTTCCAAAATGAAAGTCTTTTCTAAATATGAAAATTCTTTTATGAAAAGACAACTAAATCAAGAGTGTGTGTGTGATATATACTTGAGCAATCCACCAACTATTCTATCCTTTACATTTTATCTAAAAATAAAAATCTTATACCTAGACACAAGTCTTGATCTTGAAGTCTTCCCTTGAAATCTTCTCATCTTCTTGACTTGGTCCAAATACGATCCAACGAGCTCAATTTTTGATGTGCTCTTGATGCATAGGCTCGTGAATCAACCGGTGCTAACTCCAAACTTGACTTTAAATCCTTTGTTGAAGCTCCACACCTACTAAGATCTTGATAACAAATCTGTCACTAATTAAACACAAGATCATTAGTAAACATAACTACATGAGTTGATCATCATCAAAACTAGAGTGATGGGCCTTTGGGCCAACAATAAATATAAATCATTATGTAATAGAAGACATGAAATAACAGAGGTAATTCAAAGTTATTCAATATTAAATTTATTTGTGGTCTCAATGTGATATCTATTGCGGTGGATATCTTGTAAAACTAAGCTTCTGGATTTGCTAGAATATTATACATTGCTATTATGAAATTATGTCCCTTCTGATAACATGATGTTAGCTCTTCCAGAGCCTTCAATTAATTTGTGGTGTCTGATATAGTATTGACATTAGCTTCTTCTGAAATCTGGATTGTCATTTTCACCATCAAGATCAATGAAATTCATTTCAATATTCGATCCCTTCTCCTTCAACTCTTGATAAAGTTCACCAAATATTTTATGGTACGACATGTACAAGATCAATGTCCCTTCATTACACATCTGTAGTTAAGCATTTCAAATGATGATGGGTCTTAACTTGCTTTTTCTTAACATTTATCCACTTCTGATGGCACGATGTGTTTCTATAAGGAACATTTGAAGTATAGTTATTCTGACCACCACCACGAAACCTGACACGACATCAGGCATGTCCACGTCCACGACTATGCTCATATTTGTGAGATAATGATGCATTCACTTCGGAGAATACAGTTCTATTCACTTCAGGGAATGGTGTAAATTCATTTGAACGTAAATTGTGATTTTTCGTTAAAAACTCGTTATTTTGTTTGATAACCAAGAGACATGAAATTAATTCATAATATTTATTAAAATTTTGCTCTCAAAATTGCTGCTGCAGGTACAAATTTGAGACATAAAAAGTAGGATAAGTTTATTCACTAACTGTTTTAAATCTTACAAGTTCAGGTGCATCCATTCATATCGAGCTTTTGGTAAAATAACAATTTTCTAATGGTCATATCTCTCTAAAGAGTCAAAATGATTTTTTACTGTCAGACACTCAGTTTTCAATCTTTCATTAATATGATGATAAGGAAAGATTAGAGCCTTAAATCCTGCTGGGTTGCTTTTTTTCTTCTTTAATTTTTTTCTTCAAGGTTCTTAACCTCGAAATGTATTTCAACATCACAGGACTTCGGGTTCTATTAGTAAAACTTCAGGTTTCATTTTGTAAAACTTCAGGTTCCTTTAAACTACATACTTATGTAAAATGATAGATGTATCAATCAAAATAAATTAAATTCCAATTTAATCTAGTTCAGAGAAGTTTAGATGGAAGTCTATCAATAGAAAAAATTATATGTATCAGGAACAAAACAAAGATTTATATAAAAACCACTTCAAAGGAAAAATCAACCTTTTGCTGGCAAAACATGTCTACCACTTATATCTAAAATTCATTATGTTGAACTTAGTTAAATATTTAGATTTAAAAATTTAATTTAAAAGGAGACTATTCAAATCAAGTTTTGAAACTTATCTGTTTTCTTGCAGGTTGGATTCACGAAATCCAGATTTGGTCAACATGCTTGGATATCCTAATAACATTTAAGGCTTTAAAGAGAACCAAACACCATTACGATCCGAGTACGAAAGTAGGCAAATGCTTTATGTCAAATAACAAAGAGATGAGAACAAATAGTTTTAATCAAGTAAAAACTCTTCCATTCAAGTTCTTTTGGCTGCCTTCCATCTAATTGCTATCTTGCAAAACTCAAGAGAATAACACTCCAACATGCCAGTTAGATTAACAGTAAAATTTAAAATGAACGAAACACAATTTCAAGATAACTAGTTAAGACTTATCTCTTTGCGATGTAAAGAATGTGCTGATTGTTAGAGGATTAAGCGGGCGACCCAACGATTTGAATGTGAGACTGATCATATCTTCACCGATATCTCCTCCTCCGTTGCTTAGAGCGTTCATGTTGATCCAATACCTTTTGATCCTAAGTTTGTTAGAGCATCGTGCTGATAACGTGTTGTGAAATTTGAAAGAATGAGACAAATAATAAACTAACAAGTTTACACACAATATAAGAGTAGAAAAAAAATCTTTCATCCTTGTATCTTATTTAATCATCTACACATATGTTTATAGGAATACTCCAGAGGGATATGAGAAGACATAAAGTTACAAGACCATACATGAGAGGAAGATGAAAGAATATCCCCTTAATCATGAGCTTAGTGGGAGTAATAGTGAAAGTCACATGGTGAGAATCATGGTGAGAGTAATGATGAAGTTTCATAACGGTAAAAGGTGTAGGGACATCCATATTCATCATTATTTACAACAGTTTTGTTTTTTTTTTTTTTTTGTTTCTTCTTTTTTCAACTAACCACACGAATAAAACTAATATTTTCTAGTTTCCCGACAACACACTGTATTGGTTTTCTTTATAATCCTCAATTCGTCCATTTATTCTATTGGTATTTCTAAGGTTCACCATCTTATCCTGAATGATCTCACATTAATGGTAGATCCATCGTCTTCGTGATATCTCAGTCCTTTAGAATCTACCAATGTCTATGATGATCTCATTCATATGCCAAATTCATCAACACCATGCTGATCACCATATCATGACATGGTGGTTGGTTGTAAAAGAACCCTTGTTCAACTTTTCAGATCTGTTGACGAATTTTAGAATCCAAAATATTCAAAAGAATTTTAAGGGGTTGGGATTTATTGATTGCTGCCCTTTATTAGATCGCGCGGAGGAAAAAGAATAATAGGATTTTTAATTTCACTGTTATTTCTACTTAAAAAATAGTTCTTGTGCTACTTATTTTCGCTCGTTATTAGTTTACTTTCAAATTCTACTAGAGAGCAAATGGGCTCACAAACGAAGGAAAAGCATGAAAATCCAAATATTGGTGATCCCTAGGACGAGAAAGGGGATGGTGGCGACGCTTAATCTTTTGATGTTTACCCTTTCTCCTTTTTGTGCTTGACGCTCCGTTCTTGTGGGCTTTAGCAAGGCCTAGAGCCTCATCTCCCTAGTTGTATTTTGAGTGTTGGTTGTAACTAGCTTTCATTTACATTATATTGTCTTTTGAAAAATGTTTCATTAAACTTTTATTAGGGCATGTTTGTTTGCCCTGAAAGTGGGTGGAAAAGCCCACTGTCGGGAATTGTTTACTGGCCCCGACCCACTTTTTCCCGCATTTTTGTGTTTGTTTGCCCCAAATCAAAATTCGGGAAAATGTCTACCACGTCAGCAAAAATTGGTATCAGGTTTCCGCCCGATGGGAAGAGAAAATGCCCATAATTCTGACAACCCATATTTTTAAGTCATTTCGCAGCCTTCCCCCCCCCCCCCCCCCCCCAGGGTTACTTTCCTCTCCCGCTGCCTCAACTACCCTCTCCTCTCCCGCTGCCTCAACTACCCCCTCTCCCCCGCTTGCCATCCCCTTTTGACCTCCCTCGTAGTCATTCTCCCTCTGAAAGTTGCGAGCCCTCCTCTTCCGTCACTCACACCTCTGATCGGGTCTATTTTAGCGTTAAGTCACTTTTGAAAGATCTATAAATAAGGCAACATAAATACTAGAGGAGGGTGAATAGTGTTTATAAACTCTTATTAACAAAAATATAAACTACTTGTTGGAAAATAAATGAACAGAATAAATCTCATAAATTTCAAACGCAAACACGAGAGATTTTATCCTGGTTCGGTCCTTATGACTACATTCAGTACCCAAGCAACCCGCTTGAAATTTTTCTTATTCTGATTTTGATACACCCCAAAATCAACTCCTGTATACCACTTGACAAAACACCCTTCGTCAAATCTGTACAACTCTTCTTTACATCAAGAAGACACTTACTTTGATGGAATACAATGTAACCTATAAGTCTTGAAACTTGTATGTGATTGTGAACAAGATATCTTATAGGAGGACTCTTAGAATTCTTCACAAGGGATTTAGAATTGTGTGAAGAATAGAAAGTGGTAAATAATTTTCTGAAAAAAATAAAAGAATTGTGTGAAGAATAGAAAGTGGTAAATAGTTTTCTAGAAAAACAAAACTTTTTATCAGAGTTTTGAAAAAAAAACTAATGACTTGAATTGGTGAATTAATCCAAGGACAACATCCCTATTTATAAGTGAAAACAATGGTCAGTTAGGAAAGTTATTAATTCAAATTTGAATAATTAAAAAGTTGAAAAAAATACCAGAATATTAAAACTAAATAACAGTCTGAAACTGAATTTTAGTCGACTAGGAAATAGGATTAGTCGACAGTATATGAATTTTTGCTTAGGTTAGTCGACTAACTAAAGAACCAAGTCGACTATATTGAACTGACACAGACTGATAAGTTTTTGAAAACTGAAACTAGTCGACTATAGGAAAGGGTTAGTCGACTAACTCTGAGATCAGTTGAAAAATAGAGAGCAATCAATATACTATGAACAAACTTTAGTCGACTATGTAGGAGTGTAAGTCGACTACAAAGGCTAGAAGTCGACTATATAAGAAGACTAGTCGACTTAATGACTATATGTGTGTGTATTTCAAGGCTTTTATAGTCTTTTAAAAAATACTAAAAATACATAAAAATTGTAAACATCTTGTAATGCAAGAACTCAATCATATCACTTCAATTTAAGCTCCAATGCACCTGCATCACAAATGTGAGAATATATATGTATATAGTCATGAGTTTGTTATCATCAAAATCTAAGTTCCAGCATTCTCCCCCTTTTTGATGATGACAAACAGTGTATGCGCAAGCTCCCCCTGCAGAGAATATGTATAATAGATATAATATGTATATGTATATGTTCTCCCTGCATGAAACAAATATCATGAAAACAAAGATGATATGTGCATACATATGATATGTGCATACATAAGCCATATATCTCCCCTTTGTCATTACCAAAAAGAGATAAATGACACAAAAGAGTATCAAACCATATCATAGAGTCACACACAATATAAACACAAAATGGAACACAATATAGTTTGCATAGCATAGAGTATCAATTATTACGGCAAAGAGTCATAAAAGAAAAACCAAAAAACAGAAAAACACAGCTAAATAAGCCATAAAAGCATCAACAAGGTTGTTCACATGTAGGAGATACATAAAAGCAGTTTCATATGTTAAGAACTCTAAAGCCATGTGCATCAACACCAAAAAACTCAACTCCATATGATCATATGTTGGATCCGAGAGGAGGAGGTGGCGGTGAAATTGGGTCTTGAGGTGATCCAGTATTTCCATCTGGGTGGCTTCAAAGGAGTCCATTTTCAGTTGCATATTCATGAAATACTCCATAAGTAAAGATTTATTATTGAGAAGCGCAGTTTGAGAAGCCATCATAAATACTTGTTGGGTTTGGACAACCAAGATCTCAGCAGAGAGAGAATTATAAAAGACAACATGAAAGTGAGTTGGAGGTGGTTGAGTTGAAGGGGGTCCAGTGGATGGAGGTTGAGTTGAGGAGGAAGGAGCTTGAGTAAAGCTTTGTGGGGAAGGAGAGGGTTGTTGTAGTGGTTGAGGTTGTGGTAAGTCAAGGAGCTTCATTCGATGGAGAACTGCACGATCAAAGGGTTTGAACACTTTAACAACACTAGTTTTGAAAGCGAGATCTAATTTAAATTTACGAAGCACATGAGATAGAAAAACTCCATAGGATAAAAAAAGAAGTATGTTCTTTGACGATGTTATCAAATATAATCTTAACTCAATTGACTTCTACTCCTGCCATGACGGCATAAACACATGTATCTAAGTCACAAAAAAATAATTATAACTCCTGATTTTTAGGCAGATATTATATGCAAAGATACGACCAATGAGTCAAGAAACAGTTTTTAATTTCATGTTGGTCATTAGTGGTCTTGACCGGAAAGAAAGATATGAGAGAACACTTCTTCATTATTCAGCACAATATCACTAAGTGAAGGCCATGATACGGAATTGAGAAGATACGACCTAAGAGTTAAGTTTATATGAACATCCTTAACCAAGTAAGAAAGTTGAACAATATCATCATCTTCGTAGGTTAAATTAGTGTAAAATAGGTAGAGCAAAAAGGGATAATACCCTTGTCTAGGAATGTAGTAGTACTTATGGGAGTGTTTTTGCTACCAGAATATTTCATACCAAATCTTTTAAGCAGTTTCTTTGCATACTTGCATTGGGAAATGAAAATTTCATTATTCATTTGCTTTATTTGCAGACCGAGAAAGTAGTTAAGTTCATCCATGTGACTCATCTCGAATTCACTCTGCATAGTCTTAAAAAATTCTTGACAAAGATTATCATTAGTAGATTCAAACAAGATATTATCAACATATACTTGTATAATTAAAATATCTTTATTAACATGTTTAATAAAAAGTGTTGTATCTACTTTGTCAATCTTAAAACCAGAATTAAAAAGAAAACTTTTTAATCTACCATACCAAGCACGAGATGCTTGTTTTAAACCATATAAAGCTTTTTTAAGCTTAAAAATATGGTTTAAAAATTTTTTATGTTAAAAACCTGGAGGTTGTTCAACATAAACAGTTTGAACCCCAATGCACCTTCATCATAAATGTGAAAATATCTATGTATATAGTCATGAGTTTGTTATTATCAAAATCTAAGTTCTAACAACTTTCTTCCGCCGCATCAACCTGCCTCTGTCTCAATCACCGCTTACCATCTCCTCTCGTCCCTCTTCGTCGTTGATCTCCCTCTGACCATCGCGACCCCTTCCCCTCCTTCTCTTAAAACCCCGATCTCTCTCCCTTAGGATTATTTGAGCCCTTTCGTCTCCTCAACTTTCCCCTCCCCTCCTTCTCTTACACCCCTGATCTCTCTCCCTTAGGGTTACTTGAGCTCTTTTGTCACCTCAACTTCATCTTGTCTCTCTACTTCCGATGATCTCTCCATTTTTGCCGCCTAGCTACCCAGTCTCTCCCGCTGCCAACAACAACCAACAAAACAGTGGCGACGCCTTAACTTCCCACTTTCTCCCTCTCGTTGTTGATCTCTCCTCTCAGCCCCTAGAGAGAACGCTATAATTCAGCGACTCCGGCCTCTTAAGTACTAAATGCAAAATTGCCTCGTTTCCATGTTATTACCTCACCGCTGCAGGTCTCCCCTCTCCCTTGCTTGGCTATCTGAGAAGATGGTGAATTATGGTCTTACAATGTCGGATTCAGGTCCAGTGGGGGTTTAAGGTTGACTTGCTTAGGTTGGTTGCTTCACTAGTTTATTGCCTTTGGTGTGTTGACTACTTCCCTGTGCTGTCAAATTTCAAGGTTGAAAAAGCAGTTGCTTTCTCTTTCATTGCTCACTGTTTTATTGGTGGTAAGCTCACCACTTTTAAATGTTGGGTGATCATATCGCAATGGAGGGACTAATATACAGTGATTGTGGGGTTCATGTTGACTTTCCTTGGTTACTTTTTCTTACCAACCAAACAAGGATGATAATGAAAACTAGCTAAACCGCCTCTTTCACTCCATTTTTCCTCCTAACAAATAAGAAAATGGGGTGGAGGGGAGAAAGGTTTTTCAGCCTTGAAATGTGAAAGCACCATTTTCTTTCTTTTGCTTTCTAACAACCAAACAGAACACTTAATTGAACATAGAAAGTGTATATCCGCTATTTATCTCTAAAAAGATTAGACCCTTGAACCACAGAAAATGCCGCTAATGCTTCACATTTATTAACAACAGAAAATTAAGTTTAAAGAACTAGAATTGCATACAATACTACTTGAAATTAATGATTTCTTTCTATTCAAAGACTTCTTTGCTTGATCTAAAACTTTATGGGATCGGATGATTATGATGGACTAACCAAGTAAAAAAGAAATCATTTTTGGAAAACGAGAAATTTCAAGTGAATCTTTGAGCTGAATTCAGATGTGATCTGTTTCTAGAAACGCACGGATGATGGTTGGAGTGTGTTCTTCTTTCATTGGGGATGAACGTGACATATTCACATGTTTAAATCCGTTTTCGAATGAATGAGATATTTAAGTCGAAAGTTGGCCTAATTCAATAGTTAAAGGGGACCAAAAGATGTGGAATCTATTTAGTCCCACATTGGATATGGTATGAAAAGTTGAGGGATTTAAATATGAAAAGGTAGGAATAAAGGCCGTGCCTTTTGGATACTTGGAGTTTTCACGCGCATTTGGGAGGAAATCATGCCCACACGCATGAGCCGTCGCCGCCTGTCCCGCCCCAGAGCACAGGTGCACGCGCGGGCCCAGTTCTTCTTAAGACAGAAATTCTTATCTCTCCTCCTTACTCTTACAATGAATAGTCCTCCAAATTAAGACAAATATTCTCTCTGAAATTTGTCTTGGTCCAAATTTTTTCTACTTCCAAATCAAGTGAAGGTACTGATTGACTTTGGTTCGACTGTACGATCTATTTGGTAGTGATATCCAAATACCGTGAAGGAGTATTGTATTTTGGGAAACCAGCATCCAATATCCTATTAGCACCGTAGCGGGGGACATAATTATCTTAAGGAGCTTCACGATATGCGTACCTCACTCCATATGCTGTATAATTGGACTAACGTTCTTTTTACAGGGGTTATGCTGGAATTTTTATTTTCATAAATATTATTGTTAATATATTGAATATATATTGAGACTGACTAATACCAGTCTAGTTGGTGTTTAACTAAGGAAGAGAATTGAAAGGTAATTATGTAATTAAAAAATGTTCTATCGAACAAAAAACCTCCCACCTGATTTTTACCGACCTGGCCAATTAGATCAGTGATCTTCATTCGTTGTTAGATATAACAATCTTAAGATAATTATTTTTTATTGAAGTTACTAACTTCTACTCTGCCTGAATGTAGAAAATGTCTGAAACTAATCACAAAGATAATTCCAGTAGGGCACTGAATGTGCCGATCCAGACAATGGCATCTGCTCCACTTCCTAACCTAGAGCCAAAGAAGCCAGAAAAATTTGATGGCACAAAATCAAGAGGTGATAACAGAAGATACTCTTTTACGTGAACACTTTGCATCTGGCCAAATTCTTGCAAGAAGATCCACCAGAACCCAGATTGATTGAGATTTTGTCCTTGCAGTCAATACATGGACACAAGGTAACTTCCTTTGTTGAAATTATATTTTAAATGGACTTAATGACTCTCTATACAATGTCTACAGTCCTATCCCAATGGCAAAGAAGTTATAGGCAAGTCTCGACAAAAAGTATAAGACTGAGGATGTTGGTACTAAGAAGTTTATCGTGGGATGATTTCTGAGGTACAAGATGGTGGATAGAAAAATTGTGATCAGTCAAGTGCAAGAGTTTTAACTTATCTTGCACAAGATAAAGGCTAAAGGTATGATTCTACTTGAAAATTTACAAATTACTACTATCATGGAGAAACTCCCACCTGCGTAGAGAGATTTCAAGTATTACCTGAAATATAAGCGCAAGGAGCTAAAGTTGGAGATCTCAATGTAAGGTTTAGGATTGAGGAGGACAACCACAAATCTGAGAAGAGGAGCAATAGGAATCTCTATGAGGCCAAGGCAAATATGATCGAAAACTCAAAGGGGAAAAACATCTACTTTCAAAGGCTTGAAGTGGAAGAAAACTACCCCATACAAAGACAAAGAATAAGAAGGTAAGAACAAGCGCTTCAAGGAAACTTGCTATATCTGCAACAAGGAGGGAGACAAGGCGAATGAATGTTGCATTCATCCCAAGAAGAACAAGAAGGACAAGCCATAGGCAAACATGATCGACCTTGTATCACCAAGCCTATCAACTGTGGTGTCAGAAGTGAATCTGACAACCAACAATAAGGATTGATGGGTAACACTAGGGTTACCCAGCACATCTGCTCTAAAAAAATATTATTCGCTGAATATCAAAAAGTGGAGCATGATGAGTGATAGGTAGTAAAAAATGCATATTTATCACTACATTTACTATCATGTTTCCCTATTTATTTTTTTAATTATGCACTATTACTAAAGTTTTGTTATTTAATGTGTGCAAGTTTTGAGTAATTTAGAAAATAAAGAAATAAAAGCCTAAATGAAGCCCAGAAGCCCAAAAGCCCATGTGCAAGCCCATGTACAAAAGTTTAGTAATTTAGAAGTTTCTTATTATCTAACCTAATCTAAACTTGAATTTTTAAACTCTTTATTTAAAATCTAAGTGAAGAAAAGGAAGGATACGAAAGAACTCCTAATTGCTAAAAGAAGAGGAAAAGGATGACTTCTACTCAACCCTAATTGCTTGCAGGACAAGGCTAAAGATAAAAGGAGAAGAGTGCAAAGATAAAAATTCGTTTTAAAGAGATTTGGATCTATGATAACTTGCTTCCCAAGTTATCCCGAATTTTCAAAATAAAGAGTCGGTATGCAAAATTCAAAAGGATATACATAGATGGACGGACCAAAGGAGGCCACGCGCGAAAGCGCGTGGCCAGGGCCTAATCTATGGCCGCGAAAACGCGGCCATAGCTGCGTTTCCGCGGCCCTATGGATAGGGTTGGCTACCAGTTTTCGTAGGGGAGTTGTACCGGGACTCTACTTCTTCCATCTCTTATAAATACCCCTGCAGAGCAACAGAGAGGGCATCCAGAAACGAGCAAGTAGAGAATAGAACTTAGGCTAATTTGTAGATTGTAACTTAGTTTTTTTTATGTAATTTTTACTTTTCTTTATGTAACTGAGAGGAGAAACGAGTTTCATGGAGGAAGGAGATCAAGCTTGTACTGAGGGTGACACCGGTGTAAGTAAGTCTTTTCTTTCATTGTTATAAGAATCGAATCGAAGTTTCTTTTTCTTATTTACTCTTGTTTTTGTTTACTTTCCTCTGATGTGTTTGTCATCCAAGAGAATTCGATAGCCTCGAGACTGCTTCGCCATTGCAAGTGTCCTTGATGGCCTATGGTGATTGATTGTTACACAATTCTGCATATTTTACCATATCATTCCCATGCATTTTTGCAAATAAAAATATGATTTTTACTCATCTTCTCTATATTTTTGCAGGTCCACACTCAAATGGAGAAAAGGCCCAAAATCTCTTTAATTAGCAATAATTAAAGAGATTAATTCAAAAGCCCAAAAGAGCCCAAGATTTGAATCCAGGATCTAGAGAATTCCTCGCGCCAACTCAATCTTCCAGAAGGCCACGTGGATAACAACCTCGTAACAAACTCACAACAGAAAGTTGTTGGCCA
This sequence comes from Agave tequilana, assembly GCA_038442645.1. Classification (NCBI taxonomy): domain Eukaryota; kingdom Viridiplantae; phylum Streptophyta; class Magnoliopsida; order Asparagales; family Asparagaceae; genus Agave; species Agave tequilana. Next base: position 300,105 of record JAVJIF010030840.1, on the reverse strand, counting down.
ACGGCCACAGAACTGCCGCAAGTTGCCGCGTTTCCACCGCAAATCTAGGGCCGTTGGGCGCCAGATTTTGCCAGCTGTCCCATCTTCTGGAGACTTCTCTCTTAGCCTATAAATACTGGACCAAGGGCTTCGTAAAAAGACTGAACAGAGAAGAGATGAGAAATTAGGGGAAAGTCTTGTATTTTGTTTTAGTATTCTCTAGGTTTTAGTCTCCCTCTTCTTCCTCCCTAGAAATTCTGCAAAAGAGAGTTGTAAGAGAGAGAGAGCTTGTGTACATCAAGGAGTGACAACTTGTGAAGTAAGGATTGATCCATTCTCTTCTTCTCTACTTGAGCATTTTCTAGTATTACTTGCTTTCTTTACTTCTAGTTTTACTTTACTTGCAATTTTATTCATGCTTTGTTTTGCTTTTCTAATGGCTAGTAGCTAATTCTTTCTTCTCATGACTAGCTAACAACTTACCTTGCTAACTACTAACTCATGGGTGACTGCTATCTTTAATCTTGCAAAGTGTATGATCTTCTCTTCTCCGATGGGTTACTTTCATTGCTTGGCAAGTTCTTGTTGTAATTCTCCATATGATTCATGTGTGCCTCATTTAGAGCCTTGTCTAGAACAAGTGCCTTGATGGAACATGGAGATGGATCACCAATATGCTATTTGTTGTACAACTTCTTTACTTCCATTAATGAATATTGTATCTTCTTCCTTAGCATCCCTTGAGTGTAGCTCTTTTGATTCCATTATTGAAAGTCTAATTTGTAGGCCAATGACATCTATGAGGCTACAAGACAAGTCCAAGAATGATCACCCGTCATCCAAGTGGGAAAGTAATTAGACCAACACACAAGACAAATCTTTGCCGATGAATCAACATGAGGCATGCATTCACCATCACGGAGTTTAGTAAGTTTAGCAAGGAAGTAAGGTTAGCTAGTCATGATTTTCTCATCTTTAAAGTCTTCTTCAAAGTTTTCTTTCTTTTAGTTCTAGTTCCAAAGCCAATCTTGTTTTGATTTCTTTTCATTTTTCCATAATGCACAAATCCACCCATTCTTTCATATTCTTTTCCATGCTTCTTGCATTTGTGTAAATACAAAGAAGAATCTTCGTTTTCTTTCTTCACTACGAACCGTAACGCTTCCATCGCAAGCTCTCCCTGAGAATCGACTCGGTATAGCCCTTGCTATAACGGAGATTGGAAAGGGTATATTAATCATATCAAATACATTTGTGGAGTAAACAAGCACTAAGGTTGATTCTAAATCTTCTCTCTTTTACATAATATCTGTGCAATCTACCACACTATCCTTTTCCTAATCAAATTTTTGGCGCCGTTGCCGGGGAGAGCAACGGTTTTGATTTCAAGTGAAGAACTAAACGAATCTTCTTCTCTGTTGCAGGTTACAGGTTGAAGAAACAGGAAAATTTGCATTACAGAAACATATAAGTGGACCTGGGCCTCTGCTCTAGAAAGCAGAGACCAGGATCCCTCCAAATTGCCGCAAATTCTGGGTTTTTGCCGCAGAATTGCGGCAAGGAGGAGTTGACTTCTGACCAGTTTTCTGCAGGGCTTGCTTCTCTGCAAAATACAGCTACTGCAATACTTAATTTCTTGTATGCTTCACCTTATATCTGCTAATAATCAACAGTAAAAAATTGGTTGAAAACGTTAAAAATTGATTAGACATTTGCATTTTAGGCACGTGTCTTTCAATTCCTTTACATTTACTGTTGAAGAGTGCTGGAGGCAAGGTACGTACGCATTGCATCTAGACTAGGACTCACTCTTTGTTTGATTTAATTACGCTTTGAGTGAACCTTGTTTGTTTACATCGTACACTTGCACAAATCAATTCTAAGGGCATAACCCATAAATAAGATAAGGTGGGGATTTTATCACCCTTTCCTTAGCCCGAAAATCATTTTCCCAAGCATTCACAATCCCAAGCTTGTAAATAAAAACTGATAGACGTTGGCCCTAGGGACATCCGGACTCACTTAGGAGATTATCTTAAGGGGGGAAAGTGTTGGAAATTGACTTTTGTAAAATCAGTGTCTAGGAAAGGGATTGAGGGCCGAAAGCCCGAAGGTTGCTGGTTACTTAATTAAGGAACGTCTCTGACGGAAAACCTCCCACCAACCTTGCCCTTCCCTGGCTGATTCGCTTATAGTCAGAGTCTACACTAAACCTCCTGTGGACGATCTAATCAGTTAGGAGTCGTCTAGGTCCAGGAATCCTAGATAAGCTTGGATTGATTTTTTATTTTTGTTTGTTATTTTCATTTTTTGTTTTTTGCTGGTGTGATCGGTGCACGTTGTTTGTGATTGTATATGCAAGAGTGGTTCCGTGATTCAGAATCTGTAAGACTTGTTAATCTTTCTACACTTGCACTTACACAACCACTTGACATTATGGAAAATAACGTCTCACTTCAAGATCGATTTTATCCGATTCGCACCTCCCTTCCATCTTGCATTCTTCTCCCCGAACCTAATGGAAATCACTTCGAGCTGAAACCGCAATTCATTAATACACTTCCCCGATTTCATGGTCTAGAGTCTGAGGACGCGTACCTCTTTATTCGTGAGTTTGAAGAGGTATGCCAAATGATGAGAATTTCCCAACTGACCGAGGATGCTGTTAGGTTAAGGTTTATACCATTTGCACTTAAGGATTTAGCTAAGAAATGGCTTTATAATCTTCCCGTCAGTTCCATATCTTCATGGGAGGATTTTGTAAAAGTCTTTCTTAAGAAATTCTATCCTATCCACAAAACAGCCCTCATGAGAAAGAATATAATGCAATTCAAGCAGGAACCTAATGAACCTTTCTGGAAGTATCTTGAGCGTTTCAAAGACCTTCTAGCCCTATGTCCTCATCACGGCGTAGAGAAATGGCGTCTGTGCCAGATTATCTACGACGGTCTAGATTACCAAACGAAAACCCTCCTTGAATCCATGTGCCAAGGGGAATTTTTGAAGAAAGATGAGCATCAGGGGTGGGATCTCTTTGAAACCCTAGCTGAGAAAACCATTCAGTGGGAGTCATGTCCTGATAAATCCACTCCCACCACTTCCAGAACTGGTACACACTCCATAGAATCCTCTATAGCTGCAGAAACCAAGATCACACAATTGATGAAGAGGATAGAACTGCTTGAGTCTAGGGGAAATTCTGTTGTAAATCAGGTCAACCCATTACCTGTCATTAAACCGGGTTACACCAACTGTCATGACCTTAGCCATGTCTTTGAGGAGTGTCCTTTGTATCAGCTCCAATCATATCAGGAGAACATGAATGCAACATTTACCAGACCCCCATACTCCAACACTTACAATTCGGGATGGCAGAACCATCCAAATTTTTCGTGGAGTCAGTCTGGTCCTGAGCATCATAGACCACCACTTCCACATCCATATAATGCTCAGTCTCACACATCCAGTTTCAATCATAATTCACTGTATGTTCATCCATCTCAAAGTCCACCACATTCACAACCATATCAGAACCCACCACACTACCAATCACAATTCCAGTCTCCACGTCATCAACATCCACCCCAGAACAATTCAGATGATAAAATATCAAAGTTGATGAAAATGATAGAATCCTTAACTAAGACCCAAGCTTCAATGATGAACCATCATCAACAGGATATGGATAGAATTCAGGTCCAAATAGGGCAATTGGCTAATGAGAGACAAAAAGGTATGCTTCCAAGCCAGCCAGTGCCAAATCCCAAACATCACTTCCCTTTGAATGAAGTGAAAGATTCAGAACCCAGTCAATGTCATGCTATTCATACCCTGAGATCTGGAAAACAAGTCAACAATAGGGTTTCTAGTCCACCAGCTCATCCTGTACAAAAGCCAACACCTCCTGTCCCAATGCAACCAACTTCTGACAAACCATCTTCTAGTACAAAGCCATCCACTTCAAAAGCCAGGGGTAAAGAAAAGGTAGATGAGCAACCCTATAAGCCTGTTGTACCATTTCCAAATAGGCTTAAGAATCCCAAGACAAATGCTCACATGGAGAAGATAAAAGAAATGTTCAATAAGGTCCAAATCAATGTCCCTCTTCTTGATGCCATACAACAAGTGCCATCATATGCTAAATTCTTAAAGGAAATGTGCACCAAGAAGAGGAAAACACAAGTCCCTAAAAAAATCTTCCTAGCATCATTCATCAATGAGCTGCTCAATGGTCCAATTCCTGTTAAATATAAAGACCCAGGGAGCCCCACCATTTCATGCATCATAGGACAGACTACCATTAATAGGGCACTTTTTGATTTGGGGGCCAGCATCAATCTCCTGCCTTTCTCTGTGTACCAACAATTAGGGTTAGGTGATCTCCGTCCTACCCAAATGACCATACAATTGGCTGATCGCTCTGTCACTAGACCCCAGGGGGAAATTCACGATGTCCTTGTCAAAGTTGGGGAATTCATTTATCCTGTTGACTTTGTAGTCCTTGAAACAAAACCTGTGTCAAATTCCAATCAAAGGGCTCAAACTCCTGTCATTTTGGGACGACCATTCCTGGCTACTGCAAATGCCATCATTAATTGCCGGAATGGATCAATGAGGTTAACCTTTGGTAACATGACTCATGAACACAATGTCTTCCACACACAACCTCGTAAAATAAAAGATCAAACATTTGAGATTAGTTTCATTAGTAACAATTGTGAGGAAGAAGGTGAAGATCCAAAAGATGAGTCACAATCTTGTGATTCTCTTATCCGAGTACCCTTTCAACAGGGGAAAGTTGATTTGGATATTTTCACCTTCAATGAGCCAACTGTGACTGTATCTGAACCTCCTATTGATATATCCTTTGAAGACCTGTTTGCTGATGAGATCATGTGTCTAGATGAGTCAACTCGGGGTAGGTTAGCTGATTGTCCACTTCCGGATGTTGATCTTAGTTTTGAAGAATTGTATGGAGAAGAGTTGAACTTCCTTAACATTGGAAGTGATGAGATTCAGAGTGAGAGTGGTGATAAGGAATTTTTTAGTGAACAATGTGGTGGAATGAGGGTGAATGATAATAATAAACAATTGAATCTGGAAATACCTAGGGCTAAAATAATTCAAACCGTTTCCCAACTGAGCTCACGAAAGCAGACACACTGGAATGATGGGAAACGGGCCAGAGGAAAACGACCAAAAGCCTAGGTAATGGTTACACTTGTATATACTCTTTGTAAATAATTTTTTGCACTTTTTTGTAAATAAAAGTTTCTTACCTCTTACCTATTTCATGCATACATATATCATGATGCATTGAGGACAATGCATGAAATAAGTGTGGGGGAGGGTTTACTAACATAGAGTTTTTAGATTTTCTTTCTTTTACACTTCTTTTGATTTTCTTTCTTTTACACTTCTTTTAGAAATAAAAAAAATAAAATAAAAAAAACTTTTTGAAATAAGAGACAAAAGTTTTGATCTATTTTTAAGAAAATTAAGATGTATCTTAGAAATTAAGAAAGCCTTAATTATGACATCTTAAACCTAGTTGAAATAATAGATCTTGTTTAAAATTATAGGCTAAGTAAGTAAAATTGGTGAGATATTTTTATCTTGAATTTTTACCTTAGATAAATATGCACTTTACACTTACACATTTCTTGGGATGGAGACAAAGACCAAAAATGCCATAAAAATAAAAAAAAGAAAGAAAAATAAAGATGTAATAAAACATCACCTATTAAGCTGGATAAATGTGCCTCAAGAAGCATGATTATTCACGCCTAACGGTGGTAAAGGAAATAAATAATCCCCTTTAGTTTTGTGGCCTTTTTTACTCGAGACCTTAAACCCGAGGGATGTTTTCTCATCTGGTGCCCTAAGACCGTCTTGTTTGGGAGTCATCGGTTATAGGCTCGCTACAAGGGTAAACTAGAAAGCCTAAACTAAGGGAAGAAAAAAAGCAGAAAAAAATATATATAAATAAATAAATGGCTTGATGGTTGGAGTTGAAATCCCAGAAATTTTCACAGAGCACGGTGTGCATATTATCTAGGATAAAATATTCAATCCAATTTTGAATTCTTACCTTAATTGAAGACAAGATCTTGCATAGAGACTAAGTTTAAGAAAGAATGATTATAGGTGGACTTATGACCTTAGATCACTTATATTTTTGCAAAAATAGTTCGAAAACATGTCTCTCTTTCAAAATGCGTTTTCAAAAACACTAACATTTGTCTTCTTTCTTTATGGATTTTGTGGGTGCAATCCGCTGAAAACCCTCAGGAGACAACACTCCTCCTCTAGGGTAACCTAGAGGTTTAACGGCTTGTTGCACACGCTCAGTGCAATCGTGTCACCTGCGAAAGTGGTGTAATAAATTGGGAGTATAGTTTTTCTTTTTCTTTGTTTTGCTCGGGACGAGCAAAAGAATAAGTGTGGGGGTGTGATTGTTACACAATTCTGCATATTTTACCATATCATTCCCATGCATTTTTGCAAATAAAAATATGATTTTTACTCATCTTCTCTATATTTTTGCAGGTCCACACTCAAATGGAGAAAAGGCCCAAAATCTCTTTAATTAGCAATAATTAAAGAGATTAATTCAAAAGCCCAAAGAGCCCAAGATTTGAATCCAGGATCTAGAGAATTCCTCGCACCAACTCAATCTTCCAGAAGGCCACGTGGATAACAACCTCGTAACAAACTCACAACAGAAAGTTGTTGGCCAACGGCCACAGAACTGCCGCAAGTTGCCGCGTTTCCACCGCAAATCTAGGGCCGTTGGGCGCCAGATTTTTCCAGCTGTCCCATCTTCTGGAGACTTCTCTCTGAGCCTATAAATACTAGATCAAGGGCTTCGTAAAAAGACTGAACAGAGAAGAGATGAGAAATTAGGGGAAAGTCTTGTATTTTGTTTTAGTATTCTCTAGGTTTTAGTCTCCCTCTTCTTCCTCCCTAGAAATTCTGCAAAAGAGAGTTGTAAGAGAGAGAGAGCTTGTGTACATCAAGGAGTGACAACTTGTGAAGTAAGGATTGATCCATTCTCTTCTTCTCTACTTGAGCATTTTCTAGTATTACTTGCTTTCTTTACTTCTAGTTTTACTTTACTTGCAATTTTATTCATGCTTTGTTTTGCTTTTCTAATGGATAGTAGCTAATTCTTTCTTCTTATGGTTAGCTAACAACTTACCTTGCTAACTACTAACTCATGGGTGACTGCTATCTTTAATCTTGCAAAGTGTATGATCTTCTCTTCTCCGATGGGTTACTTTCATTGCTTGGCAAGTTCTTGTTGTAATTCTCCATATGATTCATGTGTGCCTCATTTAGAGCCTTATCTAGAACAAGTGCCTTGATGGAACATGGAGATGGATCACCAATATGCTATTTGTTGTACAACTTCTTTACTTCCATTAATGAATGTTGTATCTTCTTCCTTAGCATCCCTTGAGTGTAGCTCTTTTGATTCCATTATTGAAAGTCTAATTTGTAGGCCAATGACATCTATGAGGCTACAAGACAAGTCCAAGAATGATCACCCGTCATCCAAGTGGGAAAGTAATTAGACCAACACGCAAGACAAATCTTTGCCGATGAATCAACATGAGGCATGCATTCACCATCACGGAGTTTAGTAAGTTTAGCAAGGAAGTAAGGTTAGCTAGTCATGGTTTTCTCATCTTTAAAGTCTTCTTCAAAGTTTTCTTTCTTTTAGTTCTAGTTCCAAAGCCAATCTTGTTTTGATTTCTTTTCATTTTTCCATAATGCACAAATCCACCCATTCTTTCATATTCTTTTCCATGCTTCTTGCATTTATGTAAATACAAAGAAGAATCTTCGTTTTCTTTCTTCACTACGAACCGTAACGCTTCCATCGCAAGCTCTCCCTGAGAATCGACTCGGTATAGCCCTTGCTATAACGAAGATTGGAAAGGGTATATTAATCATATCAAATACATTTGTGGAGTAAACAAGCACTAAGGTTGATTCTAAACCTTCTCTCTTTTACATAATATCTGTGCAATCTACCACACTATCCTTTTCCTAATCAGTGATGAATAACCATTCTTTGTTAGTTTAGCTCGCCCTTTTATTCGTAGTGTAGATCGAGAATGGGGAAGATCCTATACGCTATGCTTGATTGCCTTCAAAGACAAGGTAAGTCGTCGCAATGAATCCAAGGTATATGAGCACTGAAGAGGTAAGTAATTTTTAGGTTGTCTTTCTTTTCTTTTATTTCTTTAGTTCAGATCACCAACACCAACAACACCCAACTCTTTCATCACTCATTTCGATTTCTTTGTATATGTCTATTTTTTATTTTTCTCTACCTTCTTAATCTACCATCTTCTTCCTAATTTAACTTTAACTCAAATTTTCCTTTTTTCTTTTAAAGAGCTAAAGAAGAACTTTAACCACACTTTGTAGCCTAAAAGAAAACTTACTAAAAAAGCTTCCATCGCTAGTCCCTCCTTGTGGATCACGACCCGCATAGCCACTTGCTATCGCGGTAGAATTGAGTAACTTGCACATCTCTCTTTTAAAGTTTTGAAATTCTGTATTTTGTGTGCAGGTAAAACCTCAATCAAATTTTGGCGCCGTTGCCGGGGAGGGATGGTTAGTTAATCTCTTTAAAAGTTTACATTTTTGGTTAACTTTCTTCTTGTTTTTTGTACAGATTTAACAACATGGAATATCTGTTGCAGTTGACATATAAGTGGCCTTGGACTCTGCTCAAGAAAGTAGAGCCAAGAAGCCCTCAGATTTGCTACAGTCTTGTGACAAACTGAGTGAACTACTAACCTGTATTTTTTTTGCAGGTTGGCTGAATTGCATAGTTAAAATATCTGTAGCATTTATTTCCTTATTTGACTCACTGTATCTATATTTCTAACACAACAGTAAAAAGTTGATTGTAAATGCTAAATGTAACGGTCCCAGTTTAATGACCTCATCTAACATAAACATCTTTATTGATCAACGGATTATCATAATCATCTATAATTTCTTAAAAATTTCGGCAGCATCTCCTTTGTTTATTGGCACTTGTCCCAAATACAATATACATCAACATCAGTCTAAACGACTTATCTCAGTCCAATTACATAAATTAAACTCAACGATCACCCACTCAATCAGAATAATATTTCGGCTTTATCTCGCCTACTTATCCATATATAACATTCAAAAAAAAAATCAAGAACATAATGGGCTCGAGAGTACACCTCTCAGTTTAACAAAATAATGCAGTACTGGTATAATTTCAAATTATGATGATCATCACAATTTACTCCATAGTACATCCTTAAGAATACATGTTTCAATATCACCAATCAATAAAACTGTATCTGATGTCAACTTGAAATGAAACTATATCCAAAATACCTCTGAACATATATATACAAGATCAACTGTCTATCTCACATCTAACCCATAATATCAATAAGCACGAATACTCAAGGATTTCAAGACGATTAAATTACACAAAAAGAAAATGGGTTCCGAACAAAGTTTCCTCGCAGCTTCAATTTGGCCCTTGCCTCAATGCAACCTGCCAACATATCAGACTGTGGGGGAGTGAGTTCGACAGCTCAGTGAGTGGAGAATCAAAATGTATCGAAGGAGGAAAACACAAGTAAGAAGGAGCAAGTTTTTCTTCCACAATTATAGCAATATAGATGAACAAAATAGAACGAGGAAAAGCAATACCTTTAATGAATAATTAACACAATGATCTATATAGTCTGTGTGATGGTCTCACTTGTATAGTAATCGATTCTCTTTAACTTTCTTTAGTTTTTCTGTTGCATATTACATGGCCTAGGAATTCAAAAAAAATACTCGCTCCGCTATTTATAGCTTATACATGGTTCTGCCGTAAGTACTGTCAGCAAGTATTCCACTTATCGCATATATTATATACGAAGTACAACAATCATACTCAAAATTTTATGGGGATACTTATCTGTCCCGACGATAAAACATCGCAATATCACACTATATCATCATACGTATAGCTTATCTATATAGATAATACAAATCTTACACAATCATACTACACTTCACAGTATTCGAATATCATACTTAGTGATATACACATCACCTATGAAATGTGAGATTCTCCGTCTTCCCCCGCCTACCGGATCCCGCTCGGCCCCTTCCTCCAATCTATATATATATGTGATAACACCGTCTTCTCCCTCCTACCGGCTCTTGTCCGGCCCCTTCCTCCGATATATATATGTATATATAGCATCACGATAACACCGTCTTCCCCCTCCTACCGGCTACCGCATGGCCCCTTCCTCCTATATATATATACACACATACAATGGAATAATGACACCGACTTTCCCCTCCTACCGGCTCCCGCCCGGCCCCTTCCTCCTATATATAATGAATGTAATAATCATATACAATGTGATACACACAAGCCATCCGCCATCACGTCAATCATTCCATCAACAACAATATTTACTTGCACTCCCAATGCATATTCTTTAACATATATAGTTAGGTCTTATACATGGATACGAATTTTGCTTACATACTTTGTCATTTGATTATTAATTTGACTAACTACGAATCCATTCTTGGAGTCTTATCATGCTTGTTAGTTATAGATAGTTCACTAAATCTCAATCAAGCTATACCCCCCCCAAAATTTTATTTTACCGGGGTTATTGTTTGAGATTGAAGAGAGTTATTCACTAGTTTAAATCCAAATTACAAACTATTAAAAGTTTATGAAATTCATATAAGACTCTACTTTGTCAAGAATTCAAATGACTTCTAGTAATAACTTATATACACACGCCCATTACCATACTAGAGTGTAACCCCCTGATCCCTGGTGTACGTATCATAGTATCGGTACGCGATACGACGTACAAATTTGATTTGACCTCCGTGGTAGTCTGATTGAGCCGATTTCAGTTTCAAAAATTATTTTCTAATATTTTAGATTTTTTAGGATTTTCTAGAATTTTTCTGGATTATTTTGGAAAATCTCCGTAGTCGGTGTCGACCGATACCGATAACTGGCCTTCCGATTTTTTATTCCCAAACGGAGTAAAATTTTGAGAATCCGCTTTCACCTTGTGGCTTAGAATCGTGTTCTCTACGTTTGGGTATTTTTAGAAATTTTTCTGAATTTATCAAAAATCCGGCCAAACAGGTGTCGCCCGTATCGGCGAGACACTCTGGGATTTTTAATTTGCAAACCGAATCGAATTTCTTTAAACCGTATTCATATTCCGTCTCAGGATAATATTTTCTATTTTCTGTAATTTTTGGGCACCGTTCGGAACTGGTCAAATTTTGGGCCAATAATTAATAATATTTTATTTAAACTTTTTCCTTTTCTTTTTCTTTCTCTTCCTTCTTCTCCATTCTTCTCCAACTTTCCCACCGCCTCTCAAACCGCCTTATCTCCTTTCCCTCCTTTAAATATCTCCCTCCTCTCTCTCTCTCCTCTATTCTCTCTCTCACTCACCCAAAATCTCTCTCTCTATTTCTCTCTCTTTCTCTCTCCTTCCTTCAAACCCCCTCTCTCTCTCTTCCTGATGGAGGCCAGACCCGCGCCCCCGTCCCGGCCAAGCGCGGCCGGCGCCGCCGCCGCGCCCCAGCCCGGCGGCCGAGCCACCTCCTCCTCCTCCTCCTTCATTTTCTTCTTCTTCTTTTCTTTCTTTTTCTTTAACTCTGTTTCTTCCTCCCCTTTTTTTCTCTGTTCTCTCCATCTCACTCTCTCTCTCTCTCCCCTCTCCTCTCTTCACTGGTCGGACGGCCTCACCGCTGGCGGGCCTTCCCCGCCGCCGGCGGCCTCCCCTACAGCCTGGCCGGCCCGGCCAGTGGCCGGCCAAGGGGGCGCAGCAGCAGCGCTGCTGCTGCTGCTGCTACTGTTGTTGTTGAGTAATTGGGTTCGGGTGTAACTCGAACCCAATAACCCATAAGGGAGTTGGGTTTGAATATCACCCCAACCCATAAACCCCGATGACCCGTAACCCATTAAGATAAGTTGTGGGTTTGGGTATTGGATCCAAACCCGACCCGCGGACGACCCGAACCCGTCTAAGTATTCGGGCGATATCTGGAACATCCGGACTCCGATTCGGGCGATTCTGGATCCGTTGCGATCGTGGGGAAGAGAGCTACCATCCTATGGCTAGTTTGTGAGTGTTTTTAGTTTATAAATTGTCTTTTTATTGATTGAACTTGGTTGCTTTATTTATATAAAACATGATACCGGTAAAATAAACTGTAGATAATATTAAAATATTGTAATCAACACCGTACTTCGAATGTGTCTGATACCTAGTAGACGTAGAATGTGACACTGGATGCTTATTAGGTCATGTTCATGGACCACTGACACTCGGGCCACTAGTTCACCATATTATTGGACACTATTAATTCATGCAGTATATAACAGTTAGATAACTATCAATCACGAGATAGGAATGTTGGACACCGTTATTTCATGCACTGGTATCATCACTATACGGGAACTGTAGGTCAATGGACATGGTAGTATCTGAGACAATGACCATTGTGCATACATGTAGGAGTGATACACGTATATGTTACACGGAGTCTTGCTCCACATAAATAATCCACTGATACACGGATATCCCACTGCATGGCGTACTGCATTTCGCATTATTATTCTCATCGTTACATGGATGCTCGACACACATCTCAGGTTCACATATCACTGTTACACATGCATGTATGGTTTCTGTACTCTTGTCATATGGATCACCGTTCATCTTACATGTATTATTGTTCCATGTTACTATATTTGTGTTATATGATTGATGGATTCCCGTTCATGCTACATGTATTATTGTTCCATGTTACCGTATTCATGTTATATGATTGTTTTCTGTTACTGATATGGATATTCCCGTTACTGGACATGAGAGCTGTTGATATGCGATATGTGGAATTTCACATCTACTGTTCCCGTTTCCCGTTATATAGTTCCCGTTATATTGTTCCCGATTCCCGTTATATTGTTCTACGCTATCAACAGAGCTCTGGTCCAGTTATCATGTTACCCGTATCATGTACAGTAGTTATTCTTGTCACATTGTAGACTGGACATATCAGATAATAATGATAACTTGGGTATGGGGGAGACTTGACGGTTGATTAGATCTTATCGGGTGATGTACTGGATCCATATTGTTAGTCCCACTGCAGGGGACGGTAGTGCTACCTACCACTAGCTCCATGAGCTCTCGTTACTTGATTCGTGCTCCCCTCTTAGCGGAGGGCCCTGGTCTCAGCAGCCAGGGGTCCGTTTAAGGCCGTGATCCCGGGTATGCACGGGATACATCCACCCGATAAGAACTCCTCGACCATGAGTTTCCAATTAACATAATAAAACAGTATACACAATAGTGACGTTGGGAACACTTGTTATTTGGTCACTCTCTCGTCTGGATAATGGTACCCGTAGGCCATGTCCGGATGGGTTCGACTGGAGTGCGGGCTCCAGTATGAACTGCCAGTGGTATGGGACATTGGAAGAGATTGATTAAAATATCAGGTGGTACTGATTTCTACCATTGTGTCAATCACATGACTTGCCTGATACATGTATACTAACTTGTTACTGTTCCCGTTATTTTGTCTGCTTTCATGTTCACTGTGATCTTGCTTACCTGCTACTGTTCCTATTCATGTTATTGTATCCGCTATCATGTTACCTGTAGACTTTGCTACATTACCTGATACCTATGGTGGCATACTACTCATGCACATGTACACCTTGCATCACATATATTCTGCTTTGCATTGCTTATATGCTATTTAGACACAACACAGTAACATGTTCATATTGCATATGCCCACCTGCATGTTCATTTACATCACTGCATATTCATTTCTACCACGTCACCATTTATTCGATAAACTGGACACGCCTATAGACATGACCTGATGATAACCGGCTAGGTAGTGATGGTAAACGACATGTTTATCTATTTGCACTGCTTTCATGTTTATCTATTTCTACTGTTTATATATCCTTCTTATATGGTATCACTAGTCCAACCTCATGTACTATATGTTATTATCGTGCTTGTATTACTATTGTATATATTACTGCCTCCTTCATTTTACCACTCACTAGGTCGCTTTCTGACGACCCTGGGTTTGCGTGCCCAGATTGGAGATCCGCGTACCATAGTATTCGAGAGTGCCTTGGAGTCACATAGGAGATTTCTCATCGAGACACTTCATAGGTATCTTTATGTTTTATTTCTGTTATCTTATTTATCCCTACTATTCATTTCTGGTATTCATTTCTGTTATGATCGCTGACCTCTTTCTGTAGGTATTCTTGTACTTATTTCATGCTGGAACTCATGACTATATGGAGGTATTGTACTGTACTGAGGCTTAACGTACGCGTGAGCGTGTTTTCACCTCGCGTATGTACGTCGCCATAACGTCCCCGTACCTTTGGGATCGGGGCGTTACAGAGTGGTATCAGAGCCAGGTTCACCCCTGGTGTGGGTAACCACCTGGGTCAATCCTCGGGCTCTTACCAACAGTACAATCAGGTTCAGATTAACTGATCTGTATTTGAATTTGGGGTTCCAGCAACGAGTACAAGAATATCATGACCTTGATAATTCCTTCCTTGACTCGTTTGTCTTCCTACCTTCCTTCCAATTGCACCCAGAACATCTGATTTCCTTCTTCCTTTCCTTACATCGTCTTGCTTTCCATCCGTTGAGATTAGTTCACTACCATACTTCTTCATTCCGTGTTCCTTAAAGATATCAGAGTGCGCAGCAGAAGTGTCATAGACCCGTCACCTTTAGGCTTTGGGGTTGGAAATCTTGTTCTCACACCTGAATAGAAATTGCGAGGACGCAATTTTTGTAAGGTGGGGAGAAATGTAACCCCCTGATCCCTGGTGTACGTATCATAGTATCGGTACGCGATACGACGTACAAATTTGATTTGACCTCCGTGATAGTCTGATTGAGCCGATTTCAGTTTCAAAAATTATTTTCTAATATTTTAGATTTTTCAGGATTTTCTAGAATTTTTCTGGATTATTTTGGAAAATCTCCGTAGTCGGTGTCGACCGATACCGATAACTGGCCTTCCGATTTTTCATTCCCAAACGGAGTAGAATTTTGAGAATCCGCTTTCACCTTGTGGCTTAGAATCGTGTTCTCTACGTTTGGGTATTTTTAGGGATTTTTCTGAATTTATCAAAAATCCGGCCAAACAGGTGTCGCCCGTATCGGCGAGACACTCCGGGATTTTTAATTTGTAAACAGAATCGAATTTCTTTAAACCGTCTTCATATTCCGTCTCAGGATAATATTTTCTATTTTCTGTAATTTTTGGGCACCGTTCGGAACTGGTCAAATTTTGGGCCAATAATTAATAATATTTTATTTAAACTTTTTCCTTTTCTTTTTCTTTCTCTTCCTTCTTCTCCATTCTTCTCCAACTTTCCCACCGCCTCTCAAACCGCCTTATCTCCTTTCCCTCCTTTAAATATCTCCCTCCTCTCTCTCTCCTCTATTCTCTCTCTCACTCACCCAAAATCTCTCTCTCTCTCTCTATTTCTCTCACTCTTTCTCTCTCCTTCCTTCAAACCCCCCCTCTCTCCATCCTGATGGAGGCCAGACCCGCGCCCCCGTCCCGGCCAAGCGCGGCCGGCGCCGCCGCCGCCGCCGCGCCCCAGCCCGGCGGCCGAGCCACCTCCTCCTCCTCCTTCATTTTCTTCTTCTTTCTTTCTTTTTCTTTAACTCTGTTTCTTCCTCCCCTTTTTTTCTCTGTTCTCTCCATCTCACTCTCTCTCTCTCTCTCCCCTCTCCTCTCTTCACTGGTCGGACGGCCTCACCGCTGGCGAGCCTTCCCCGCCGCCGGCGGCCTCCCCTACAGCCTGGCCGGCCCGGCCAGTGGCCGGCCAAGGGGCGCAGCAGCAGCGCTGCTGCTGCTGCTGCTGCTGTTGTTGAGTAATTGGGTTCGGGTGTAACCCGAACCCAATAACCCATAAGGGAGTTGGGTTTGAATATCACCCCAACCCATAAACCCCGATGACCCGTAACCCATTAAGATAAGTTGTGGGTTTGGGTATTGGATCCAAACCCGACCCGCGGACGACCCGAACCCGTCTAAGTATTTGGGCGATATCTGGAACATCCGGACTCCGATTCGGGCGATTCTGGATCCGTTGCGATCGTGGGGAAGAGAGCTACCATCCTATGGCTAGTTTGTGAGTGTTTTTAGTTTATAAATTGTCTTTTTAATGATTGAACTTGGTTGCTTTATTTATATAAAACATGATACCGGTAAAATAAACGGTAGATAATATTAAAATATTGTAATCAACACCGTACTTCGAATGTGTCTGATACCTAGTAGACGTAGAATGTGACACTGGATGCTTATTAGGTCATGTTCATGGACCACTGACACTCGGGCCACTAGTTCACCATATTATTGGACACTATTAATTCATGCAGTATATAACAGTTAGATAACTATCAATCACGAGATAGGAATGTTGGACACCGTTATTTCATGCACTGGTATCATCACTATACGGGAACTGTAGGTCAATGGACATGGTAGTATCTGAGACAATGACCATTGTGCATACATGTAGGAGTGATATACGTATATGTTACACGGAGTCTTGCTCCACATAAATAATCCACTGATACACGGATATCCCACTGCATGGCGTACTGTATTTCGCATTATTATTCTCATCGTTACATGGATGCTCGACACACATCTCAGGTTCACATATCACTGTTACACATGCATGTATGGTTTCTGTACTCTTGTCATATGGATCACCGTTCATCTTACATGTATTATTGTTCCATGTTACTATATTTGTGTTATATGATTGATGGATTCCCGTTCATGCTACATGTATTATTGTTCCATGTTACCGTATTCATGTTATATGATTGTTTCCTGTTACTGATATGGATATTCCCGTTACTGGACATGAGAGCTGTTGATATGCGATATGTGAAATTCCACATCTACTGTTCCCGTTTCCCGTTATATAGTTCCCGTTATATTGTTCCCGATTCCCGTTATATTGTTCTACGCTATCAACAGAGCTCTGGTCCAGTTATCATGTTACCCGTATCATGTACAGTAGTTATTCTTGTTACATTGTAGACTGGACATATCAGATAATAATGATAACTTGGGTATGGGGGAGACTTGACGGTTGATTAGATCTTATCGGGTGATGTACTGGATCCATATTGTTAGTCCCACTGCAGGGGACGGTAGTGCTACCTACCACTAGCTCTATGAGCTCTCGTTACTTGATTCGTGCTCCCCTCTTAGCGGAGGGCCCTGGTCTCAGCAGTCAGGGGTCCGTTTAAGGCCGTGATCCCGGGTATGCACGGGATACATCCACCCGATAAGAACTCCTCGACCATGGGTTTCCAATTAACATAATAAAACAATATACACAATAGTGACATTGGGAACACTTGTTATTTGGTCACTCTCTCGTCTGGATAATGGTACCCGTAGGCCATGTCCGGATGGGTTCGACTGGAGTGCGGGCTCCAGTATGAACTGCCAGTGGTATGGGACACTGGAAGAGATTGATTAAAATATCAGGTGGTACTGATTTCTACCATTGTGTCAATCACATGACTTGCCTGATACATGTATACTAACTTGTTACTGTTCCCGTTATTTTGTCTGCTTTCATGTTCACTGTGATCTTGCTTACCTGCTACTGTTCCTATTCATGTTATTGTATCCGCTATCATGTTACCTGTAGACTTTGCTACATTACCTGATACCTATGGTGGCATACTACTCATGCACATGTACACCTTGCATCACATATATTCTGCTTTGCATTGCTTATATGCTATTTAGACACAACACAGTAACATGTTCATATTGCATATGCCCACCTGCATGTTCATTTACATCACTGCATATTCATTTCTACCACGTCACCATTTATTTGATAAACTGGACATGCCTATAGACATGACCTGATGATAACCGGCTAGGTAGTGATGGTAAACGACATGTTTATCTATTTGCACTGCTTTCATGTTTATCTATTTCTACTGTTTATATATCCTTCTTATATGGTATCACTAGTCCAACCTCATGTACTATATGTTATTATCGTGCTTGTATTACTATTATATATATTACTGCCTCCTTCATTTTACCACTCACTAGGTCGCTTTCTGACGACCCTGGGTTTGCGTGCCCAGATTGAAGATCCGCGTACCATAGTATTCGAGAGTGCCTTGGAGTCACATAGGAGATTTCTCATCGAGACACTTCATAGGTATCTTTATGTTTTATTTCTGTTATCTTATTTATCCCTACTATTCATTTCTGGTATTCATTTCTGTTATGATCGCTGACCTCTTTCTGCAGGTATTCTTGTACTTATTTCATGCTGGAACTCATGACTATATGGAGGTATTGTACTGTACTGAGGCTTAACGTACGCGTGAGCGTGTTTTCACCTCGTGTATGTACGTCGCCATAACGTCCCCGTACCTTTGGGATCGGGGCGTTACATAGAGTTATCTCATATAGCATGTTGTGTCACCCATTATTAGCAACCAAATTTCAACATAACTCTACCCAAAACACACACACATCTCGAATTTCATATAGTATACAACAATATGGGAATATGGATCGATAAACATTGAAGTCAGAATTACCAGTCAATAATTGATATCATGTTTATCGATTCACTAGAGACTGAAGAGGGTGGAGATTATGCAACACCAAAACGTGATGCGGGATAAGCATCTCTCACCTAGGGATGGGCACAACCATGAGGGCTACAAGTTTGGATTTTTAAGTTGCCTCAAGATGATCAACTTCGCACAGATTGTAAATAGAATGGAAGGAAGGAATCAGTGTAAGAAGTGAGTTTTCATAACCTCTTATTAACTCATTTCTAATCATGCTTAAGTAAATGAGTACTCTACCACCTGTGTACAAACATATATGTATGCAACCTGTACATACGCAAGTACTAACGCGCGCACGCACCCACACATAACTCATTGCTTATATAAGATTTGCATGTTCATTGATACGTTACCCCAAGTCTCTCAGTAGAGAGACACGCATCACTGAAACTTAATTATCAGACATTATATCTCAAAATTATACACTGGCATAAATTCTGAAAATATAGATCGAGTAATTAGTTGGGGTTCTACGGTGGTTAACAAGATTCTAAATTTAACCGTGATTGGCAACCTACTCGATTATCCAAGATTTTCAAGCTCACGGATTTATCATGCTGTTAAGTTAAATTCAAGAGGGACAAAATAAAGAATGGTAGTGGTATTCCTTAACAAGTACTCGAGAACAATTAAGGCTGAGAGTTTCTAAGGTATAAATTACCCATTTCAATTTACCCAAGATCAAGGGTGGGTCTTACATAGCTAGGTTAAATCATAGCTAATGTGACATTTCTAATAACATGAATAAGTCCCGTCCTTCCTCTATAGGGAAAACGATGATTAGCCCATAGGACACGTTTGAATAGTTTGCACACCGAACATACTGGGATTTGAAATTGAAGTGAGCTAAACACAACTTGGTTCTTGATGACTCAAAACTAAGCTAATTAATCATTTATCGAAAATTCAAGCTGACAATTAGTAAAACAAGATATTCCTTAGCAAGGTAAAACTCTTATAGGTCCTATATATATATACAATATATATATATATATATATATATATATATATATATATATATATATTTATATAGAGAGAGAGAGAAAAAAAATGTATATCAGCCTGCAGCTGAGAGAACTCTCTCAGCCTGCAGTGACGTGGCTCAATTTTGTCACCCCACTAACTTGCGGCCCGCTTATAGGAAGAAATTAAATTACCAAATACCCCTTATGAAAAGTTACTCTTTCGGTAACTTTCGTTATTGTTTATTATTATTTGCCCAAAAGGCAATTTTTGGAGCGCACGTTGTCAGACTTAGGTTATTGTTTATTATTATTTTTTCCCCTTTTTTTTTGCCGCTCTTTATAGGATTTAGGTTATTATTTATAAATTATTTTTCCTCCTATTTCCTTACCTCTCTTTGTCAGATGTAGATTCTCCTTTTCAGCCTGCGATAAAATTTTTCCTGAAAATATAAAATCTTTTCAGATCAATTTTTTCTCCAAAATATTTAATGTCGACGTCTGAGCAGTCTACTGGCGATCTAAATATGGAAGATATTGCATCTGGTTCTACTTTCTCTCAGAATATTGAAAATCTTGAAGGGTTGACATCTTTGCATTCCGATCAACAGGTTTTAATTGTTTCAATTTTTTAAAAACAATTTCTTAAATATTGAATTTTTCTCTTTAGTCTATGTGGTACTGCGACCTATAACACATTTTTTAAAGTTTTAGAAATGCGACCGTTTTAATATTCTGTCGCAATCTTATTTGAAAATAATCTCCGGCTGTGAATTTTTTTTTTTTTTGGTATGTGTCTTAGGTCGCAGTCTTTAGTAAGAAGTAATATAGATTTCTTCTCATACGGATAACTGCGACTTAGGTCGCAGTCTTTAGTAAGGAGTAATATAGATTTCTTCACATACGGATAACTGCGACTTAGGTCGCAGTATTTAATAAGGAGTAATATAGATTTCATCTCGTATGTGAAATTTTTTTTTGTGACTGCGACTTAGGTCGCAGTCTTTAATAACAAGTAATATAGATTTCTTCTCATACGGATAACTGCGACTTAGGTCGCAGTCTTTAGTAAGGAGTAATATAGATTTCTTCACATACGGATAACTGCGACTTAGGTCGCAGCCTTTAATAAGGAGTAATATAGATTTCATCTCGTATGTGAAATCTTTTTTTAGTGACTGCGACTTAGGTCGCAGTCTTTAATAACAAGTAATATAGATTTCTTCTCATACGGATAACTGCGACTTAAGTCGCAATCTTTAGTAAGGAGTAATATAAATTTCTTCACATACGGATAACTGCGAATTAGGTCGCAGTCTTTAATAAGGAGTAATATAGATTTCATCTCTTATGCGACGTTGGTCGCAGTTATATAACTTATATTTTAGACGTGTGATATCTAAAAAATATTTATATTCATGTAATTCGTGTAATTGTTTTTTGTAGGATATGAATGCACATGGAGAAATGTCTGGAAGCTCAGATAAGTTTATAGGGAAACAGTTCCTGTCGGATATGGAAGCATACAATTTTTACAATTCTTTTGTAAGGAATAGAGGTTTTAGCGTGAGAAGAAAAGGTACAGATAAGTCACGGAAGCCTCCTTATGAGATTATTTGCAGAAAATTTTGCTGCAACAAGGAAGGTGTGAAGAAATTGTGTGACAAAAGACAAGAGGGGCTTACAGTGCATCGTCGAATTGACACTAGAGTAGCTTGTCCTGCTGAGATGCATGTCCGTCTTCGTTTTCTTTTTGACAGAAGATATTGGGTTATCACAAAATTTGTTGATACTCATTCACATGAATTGTCAAGCCCGGATAAGGTACATCACCATTACTCTCACCAGACTCATCGTTCAAAGATTAGCAGAAGCATTATGAGCAATCTGGTTGATGTGGGAATGCGGCCTTCAAATATTTCCCGCGTTGTGAATGCAATGAGCCAGGGAGAAGGCTGTGAAGAAGTGAGCCCGCAACTAGTTATTGATTTTACTCGTCAACGTAGAAATAACTGCGGCCATGAGTTTATTGCTATTATAGAAAATTCTCAAGAGAAAGCCGAGACCGATCCAGAATTCTTCTTTTCAAGTGAAGTCGATAACGCGGGCACACTTAGAAGCATTTTTTGGGCTGATGGAAGAGCTATTTCCTCGTATCTGAGGTTCTGTGAAGTGATCGTTTTTGACACAACATACAGAACTAATCACTTGAGCTTGCCATTTGCTCCATTCACTGGAGTAAATCATCACCGGCAGTCAATTTTGTTCGGCTGTGCATTACTTGCTGATGAGCAGAGGGATACGTTTGTTTGACTATTCCAAAAATGGCTCAAGTGCATGCATGGAGTTGAACCGAAGCTGATTATTACTGATCAGGATGCGCAGATTGGTGACGCCATCAAGATTGTTTTCCCAACTTCTCGGCACCGTTACTGTTTCTGGCATGTGCGGAAACATGTTGCCGAGCAACAAATCCCAATGACAAATAAGTATGGAGAAGATATGGTCTCCGATTTTCATGCTTGGTACACCTCCCGTGATATAAGCACTTGTGAGGAACGATGGCATCTGATGAATGAAAAATATCATTTAGAAGAAGAAGAAGACAGTTGGTTGTTGAAGATGTACAAGCTTCGTGGACATTGGGTTAATGCATATCTCAAGGATGTTTTCTGTGCTGGAATGACAACCAGTCAGAGGTCCGAGAGTATTAATTCCTTCTTTGATTGTTTTGTTAATGTAAAAACGAAACTAGTGGAATTTATTCACCAATATGATAAAGCTGTTGCTGCCCGTCGTACATCTGAATCTTTTCAAGATTTTCGGGGTTTGAATTCTGTGCTCAATTGTACATCGAATCCATATGAGATACAGGTTTCGAAGTTGTATACACCGAAAATTTTTCAGTTGTTCCAAAAGGAATGGGCAGTTGTAATGACACTGTTTTCAGAAGAGGTGGAAGATGACAAACCTGGATCAACATATTTGGTTGGTAATTTTTCAGAATCAAAAGACAGCTGGGAAAAGATCAGTTATGATAAGCGTGAGGAACTTCATGTTTCTTGTGGTTGCTCGTTATTTGAAACAGAGGGTATCCTATGTAGACATATTCTGTGTATTTTGTGGCGCAATCACGTTACACATATACCGGAATCATATATACTTCAGAGATGGAGATTGGATGCTCGTCACAAAAACGTTGCAATTGAAAATGGCATAAAGCCTTTTCCCAGTCAAGACACTCCACGGACGGCTAGATTGTGGACAATTCGTTCAAAATTTAATGCAATTCTTGACATGGTCGCTGATTCTGATATCCATCTTTCAAAGTTGGAGGCAGTTTTAGAAAGTTTTGCCCAAGAAACCACTAGAGAATACAGAGCCATGTCAGGAAATGATCACTCATCACAGCCTAAAACTACAGTTGGTTCCAGTGGATCCGTTGTCGTATTGCGAGATGGTGAAGAATTGAATATACGTGATCCAATTGGTCCTGTACCAACCAAGGGGAGGCCTAGAGCTGCATCCAGGTTTAAGTCTGATTTTGAAGATTCTATATATCAGAAGGAAGTTAAGTGATTGATACACAATACTGCATATTTTACCATATCATTCCCATGCATTTTAGCAAATAAATAAATGATTTTTACTCATCTTCTCTATATATTTACAGGTCCACAACTGAAATGAGAGAAAGCCCAATAATCCTTTAATTAGCAATAATTAAAGTGATTTATTCAAAGCCCAAGATAGAGCCCAAGATTTGAATTTGGATTCAGTTACGATCTGCGCGCCAATTGAAGATTCCAGAAGGTCCAAGTGGATGAACAAACTCGTAACAACCCACAACAGAAATCAGTTGCACAACTGAATCCGTTTGGCCGCGCCTTGCCGCGCGCGCGGCAGATCTGGGGCCGTTGAGCCCCAGATTCTGCCAGCTGGTCCCTCTTCTGGAGAGTTCTCTCTGCAGCCTATAAATACAGCACAAGGACCTGTGAAAAAAGACTGAACAGAGAAGAGAGGAGAAATTGTTAGTTGTTGTAATTTTCTTAGGTTTTTCTCTAGGTTTAGTTCTTTAGTCCCTCTCCTCCTTCCCTAGATACTTTGTAAAAGAGAGAGATTGTGAGAGAGAGAGCTTGTGTAATCAAGGTGTGACAACTTGAAGCAACAAGGATTCATCCATTCTCCTTCCTCTACTTGAGCTTGGTTCTAGTTTACTTGCTTTCTTTAATTGCTTTCTTTAATTCATGCTTTTATTTCCTTGCAATTTTACTTCATGCTTTGCTTTTATTTGTTAATGGCTAGTAGCTAATTTTTCTCCATGTACTAGCTAACCACTAGCCTTGCCATCTTCACTAACTCATGGGTGATTGCTTTAGTTCATCTTGCAAGTTGGATGGTCTTCTCTTCTCCGATGGGTTAAACCACCCTTCATCTACATGAGAAAGTAATTAGATCAACACGCAAGACGAAACCTACGCCGATGGAGTGACAACATGAGGCACGCCTTCACTATCATGGAGTTTGGTAAGCTTTGGCAAGGTAGTAAGGTAAGCTAGTCATGGTTTGATTCTTCAAGTTTTCATTCTTTCTAGTGTTAATACTAAATCCAATCTTGATTTCTTTTCCACTTTCCATCATGATATTCATCCATTCTTTCATTTCTTGTTCCATGATTGTTTTATTCTATTAAGCATAGAAGACACTTCGTTTACATTTCTTCACTACGATTCGTAACGCTTCCATCGCTAGCTCTCCCTGAGAATCGACTCGGTATAGCCCATGCTATAGCGGAGATAGGAAAGGGTACATTGAACACATTTGGATACATTTGTGGAGTAATCATAAGGACATGAGGTTGTTTCTAAGCCTTCTCTCTCTTTAATTGAATATACTTGTGCACAAATTACACTCCACAATACAACACCTTTCCCATCTAATCAATTTTTGGCGCCGTTTCCGGGGAGAGCAACGGATTTTCTTTAAAGTGAAGAACTAAACGAATCTTCTTCTCTTTTACAGGAGAAGAAATAAGAAAATTTGCATTGCAGTGACATATAAGCGGACCTGGGCCTCTGCTCTCGAAAGCAGAGACCAGGATCCCTCTGACTTGGCGCGTTCTCACGGCAAAAGCCGCGGTTCTGTTGCAAGGAGGAGCTCACTACTGATCATTTTTCTGCAGGATCTTCAGCTCTGCAAAATACTTCTGCTGCAGTACTTAATTTCTTGTATTCTTCACCATACTCCTGCTAATTTAATCAACAGTAAAAAATTGGTTGAAATTGTTAAAAATTGTTTAGACATTTGCATTTCTAGGCACGTGTCTTTCAATTCATTTACTTTTACTGTTGAAGAGTGCTGGAGGTAAGGTACGTTTTGCATTGCATGTAGACTAGGAATCATCTCTTGCTTGATTTTCATGCTTTGAGTGAATCCTTGTTATCTATCTTGTACACTTGCACAATTCAATTTTAAAGGCATAACTGATAAATAAGATAAGGTGGGGAGTTCATTACCCTTTCCTTAGCCCAAAAATCACCATCCCAGCACTCACTAACCCAAGCCTAATTTAATAAAAAAATAGACGTTGGCCCTAGGGACATCTCGGACTCATCTAGGAGATTATCCTAAGGGGGAAAGTGTTGGAAATAGACTCTTGCAAAATCAGTGTCTAGGAAAGGGATTGAGGGCCGAAAGCCCGAAGGTTGTTGGTTACTTAATTAAGGAACGTCTTTGACGGAAAACCTCCCAACAACTTTGCCCTTACCTGGCTGATTAGCCTGTGGTCAAAGTCTACACTAAACCTCCCGTGGACGGTCTAATCAGTTAGGAGTCGTCTAGGTCTAGGTCAACCATTCTTTTGGCTTGGTTTTGATTTTTTTCTCTTTTCTTTTTGTTTGTTGTTTGATTTTTTTTTTGTTTGTGATTTTTTGTGTGATATGGCATTCAACAATTCTTTCCATTCTAATAATAATCCATATTTCACACCATATTCGGATAATTCCAACCCGGTGTTTTACAATATGCACCAACCACATACACGGGTTGGCCTTATCCGAATCAATATGACCCATACCCCCCATCTAATAACTTTGATTTCTGTAATAATTTCAACTCTTCACCGAGTCATTGGGGATTCACGTACCCCGAGTTTAATTATCAACCTCCTTGTCCACCATATTCACCTTGTCCACAGTATTCATTTCCCGATTCCGCTTCATATACTCCTTTTTCTGAACCACCAATTGAAGAAAAATCTGAGTTACTCAGGAGTATAGAAGCCAATTTACAGAGGGTCGAGCAACAACTTCAAGAAACATTTGCCCCTCCAATTCCACAGTATTCTCAAGAGTCTTACTCAGTTCCACCTTATTATAATGAACAACCATCTGCTTGGGGAACGAGTAAGGAATTCTTGCTTGAGTCCAAACAACATTCACCAAATCTGATGGACTCACAATTTTACCATCACTTCCAAGACAACACTTCATCTTTTCATCAAAACAATGAAATCATCAATTATGGAAAGATGCTTGAAGACATGACTCATGCTCAAAATGCTAGAAATCGTGACATAGATTTAATGATTAAAACTCTTCATTCTCATCCTGTTTCTAATGTCACTAACCATTATGTCCAAGCCAAAGAGTCATGTAGCCTTGGAAATCAAGATTCAATTTCAGCTTGTCCACCTGAACTTGTCCAAACTTCAGATCCCATTGACATTTTGGCAAGTTTTCCTTTTACTGAAATTGAACTTGAACATGAACATGATCCTGAACTTCCACTTGATGATTCAATTTTCCTTCCTGATTCAATTATGACTCCGGTGTCTTCACATGATTTCACTTCATTCCCGAGTCAGTATTGGATCCAGTGCCAGTCCATTTTGAAATTGAATCACCAACCTTTGATGATCATACTGAACTTGACCAATTCCATACTTTTGAAAGTCCCATTGATAAATTGGCAAGTTCACATTTTGGTAGAATTGAACTCAATGAGGAATGTGACTTTGATCCTCAAGTTTGTGATTTAGTTCAAATACCTGAATCATTATTGACTCCGGTTATATTACCCAATTTGAGTAACATTCTAGAGTCAGTTTTGATTCCCATCCCTCCTGAACTTGAATCACCAATCTTAGATAGTCACATTTCATCATGGGGAAATGAATGTGGACCTGAGCTTTATCTTTTTGATTTGGACCCATTTCCTGAACAGATCTCGACTCCCGAATCTTTACTTGACCTAAGTATTTTTTCTGAGTTGGTATTAATTCCCATATTTCCCAAGTCCAAATCAATCATTCCATTTTTTCATACTCCGTTCTTGGACAAGGTGATTGATAAATTTGACTCAGAAATTTATTATGGAAGATGAAAATTAGATGGGGTCATGTACTTAATAAAAATCTTTCAAGGATTTATCTTTTTAGTGGGTCATATTCCTGATATTTTTGGTGGGTTCTGCAAAACCCAACGTAATAATGATTGGGCCATGTTTCGTGGTCCAATCAGACCGCCGCCGGAACCACCACCTTAAGGTAATTTTTTTTGTTTTTTTTAGGGTTTACTAACTTAGAGTTTTTAGATTTTCTTTCTTTTACACTTCTTTTAGAAATTAATAAAAAAAAGAAATAAAAATAAAGGAGGGATTTTTATGCTAAAAGGAGTTTTCACACTTTCCAAATTCAAAATTTTTCTAAATTCCTAGGTTTCTTCATATTCAAAGTCCCTAGGGTCAAAGCTCTTTTCAAAACTTCCAATTCCCTAGGGTAAATTCGTTTTTAACCTAGGGATAGAAGTGGGATTCTAAAAGTTCTTTCCCTTTTATAAATAGCCCTCTTCCACACACTTCCTCCCTCAAACGAAAAACTCATCTCAGATCTAAAAAAATCTTTCTCCAGCGCCGCCACTGAAATTTTCCCTTTCCCAGTTCTCTCCGATCTGCCGCAAAACCGCGACTCCAGCCGCGCCTCTGCGGCTTTCCTGCAGCATCCTGAGCGCCGCCAGAGTCTGCTCCGATCGATTTTACAAGCTTACGGTCGATCTGGTGCTACCTCCTCATTCAGAGCTTCCTGAACCCACTGCAGAGACCAAATTTCTTCCCCCCACGAATTCCGGAGGTGGTTCGAATTCTCAATCTCTTCTTTTTACCCCTTTGATCTTAAATTCATAGTATGGCACCATCAATTTTTGTTGAGAAAGATTTTGGGCGGATTTTATGTGATGTGAATGGTTATGTGCATGTATTTTTAGAGAGAATTAGGGCAAGGAATTGGTATTCACTAGTGTACGACAACACTGAGACCGATGCATTTTATTGTCCCGAACTGGTGACAATGTTTTACACGCATCTTGACCAAGCATCGATTGATCCACACATGTACCAGTTCACTGTACACATGCCCACAGGAGACCTACTTGTCACGCTTCCTCTTCTTGAGGAAATCACCTCTGTCCCATCCATCACACAACATAGCGAGCCTCTCCCGTTGATTGAGTATATGACTATTATGGGGGCTCGTTGTACTGAGCAGGATCGTGGGCTCAAAGCCAGCACGACATTTAGAAATATTCATTGCGTTGGACGTTGGATCCAACGAAACATTTTAGGGCTAGACCACACCTCCTCTTTCAACAGACCAGTGTTGCAAATTATACATGATTTAATGACTCGTCAACACTCGGTTTGTTTGAATAAGGTCATCTTTCATGCACTTATAGCCAACTCTTCACGCACACGAGGTGCCAAATACTCCCATCCCATATTGATTACACGTTTGTGTAGGACTTTCCTACCAGCTGATGTATTTGATTCATTCGACCGAGTGTTTGTTGCACCCGAGAGACCTACCAGTTCGTACAATAGTTGTTTGCATGCGGTCTGGACACCTACTGTCCAACCCGAGGATGTACCGGTAGAGTCCTCCTCTGAGGAGAGTTTTGATGCAGAGGATGAACCTGAGTTTTGGAGGCAGGACCCCCCACATGATACACATGCCTTCATGTCCTCCATCTGGAAGGGCATGAAGAAGATTTTTAGGGGTCAAGTGAGGCTGAGGAAGAAGATGGAGGAACAATCCTCCAGGTTAGAGGAGCAATCCTCTAGGTTAGAGAGCATTGAGGCGAGGTTGAGGAGGACACAGTCGGCAGGACCCAGTACTACTGCGGGTCCAAAAAGGAGGAGGGAGTGACTTTTTACCTTACCTATTTCATGCATCATTTTTATCTTGCATATATTGAGGACAATGCATGAGATAGGTATGGGGGGGTATGTACTAACATAGGACTTTTTATTTTCTTTATAGGACTTTTTATTTTTTTTAGGATTTTCATTTTTTTTAGGTATTCAATTTTATTTTTAGATTTTATCTTTTTTCTAGATTTTCCACTTTCTTTTTAGATTTTACCTTTTCTTTTAGAAAAATTAAAAAAAATAAAAAAAATAAAAACTTTTTGAAATAAGAGACAAAGTTTAGATCTATTTTTAAGAAAATTAAGATGTATCTTAGGAATTAAGAAAGCCTTAATTATGACATCTTAAACCT
Source organism: Agave tequilana (assembly GCA_038442645.1). Classification (NCBI taxonomy): domain Eukaryota; kingdom Viridiplantae; phylum Streptophyta; class Magnoliopsida; order Asparagales; family Asparagaceae; genus Agave; species Agave tequilana. Next base: position 270,847 of record JAVJIF010030840.1, on the reverse strand, counting down.
AGTTGAAATAATAGATCTTGCTTGAAATTATAGGCTAAGTAAGAAAAATTGGTGAGATATTTTTATCTTGAATTTTTTGCCTTAGATAATATGCACTTTACATTTACACATTTCTTGGGATGGAGACAAAGACCAAAAATGCCATATAAATAAAAGAAAAAGAAAAAATATATATATAAATAAAACATCACCTATTAAGCTGGAGAATTGTGCCTCAAGAAGCATGATTATTCACGCCTAACGGTGGTAAAGGAAATAAATAATCCCCCTTAGTTATGTGGCCTTTTTTACTCGAGACCTTAAACCCGAGGGATGTTTTCTCATCTGGTGCCCTAAGACCGTCTGGTTTGGGAGTCATCGGTTAAAGGCTCGCTACAAGGGTAAACTAGAAAGCCTAGACTAAGGGAAGAAAAAAAAATATTTATATATATATATATAAATAAATAAATGGCTTGATGGTTGGAGTTGAAATCCCAGAAATCTTCACGAGCACGGTGTGCATATTATCTAGGTTTTATGAAAGATAAAATATTCAATCCAATTTTGAATTCTTACCTTAATTGAAAACAAGATCTTGCATGGAGACTAAGTTTAAGGAAGAATGATTATAGGTGGACTTATGACCTAGGATCACTTATATTTTTGCAAAAATAGTTCGTAAATATGTCTCTTGTTCAAAATGCGTTTTCAAAACACTAACATTTGTCTTCTTTCTTTATGGATTTTGTGGGTGTAATCTGCTGAAAACCCTCAGGAGACAACACTCCTCCTCTAGGGTAACCTAGAGGTTTAACGGCTTGTTGCACACGCTCAGTGCAATCGCGTCACCTGCGAAAGTGGTGTAATAAAATTGGTAGTTAGGATTTTCTTTTCTTTTTCTTTGTTTTTGCTCGGGACGAGCAAAAGAATAAGTGTGGGGGTGTGATTGATACACAATATTGCATATTTTACCATATCATTCCCATGCATTTTAGCAAATAAATAAATGATTTTTACTCATCTTCTCTATATATTTACAGGTCCACAACTGAAATGAGAGAAAGCCCAATAATCCTTTAATTAGCAATAATTAAAGTGATTTATTCAAAGCCCAAGATAGAGCCCAAGATTTGAATTTGGATTCAGTTACGATCTGCGCGCCAATTGAAGATTCCAGAAGGTCCAAGTGGATGAACAAACTCGTAACAACCCACAACAGAAATCAGTTGCACAACTGAATCCGTTTGGCCGCGCCTTGCCGCGCGCGCGGCAGATCTGGGGCCGTTGAGCCCCAGATTCTGCCAGCTGGTCCCTCTTCTGGAGAGTTCTCTCTGCAGCCTATAAATACAGCACAAGGACCTGTGAAAAAAGACTGAACAGAGAAGAGAGGAGAAATTGTTAGTTGTTGTAATTTTCTTAGGTTTTTCTCTAGGTTTAGTTCTTTAGTCCCTCTTCTCCTTCCCTAGATACTTTGTAAAAGAGAGAGATTGTGAGAGAGAGAGCTTGTGTAATCAAGGTGTGACAACTTGAAGCAACAAGGATTCATCCATTCTCCTTCCTCTACTTGAGCTTGGTTCTAGTTTACTTGCTTTCTTTAATTGCTTTCTTTAATTCATGCTTTTATTTCCTTGCAATTTTACTTCATGCTTTGCTTTTATTTGTTAATGGCTTGTAGCTAATTTTTCTCCATGTACTAGCTAACCACTAGCCTTGCCATCTTCACTAACTCATGGGTGATTGCTTTAGTTCATCTTACAAGTTGGATGGTCTTCTCTTCTCTGATGGGTTAAACCACCCTTCATCTACATGAGAAAGTAATTAGATCAACACGCAAGACGAAACCTACGCCGATGGAGTGACAACATGAGGCACGCCTTCACTATCACGGAGTTTGGTAAGCTTTGGCAAGGTAGTAAGGTAAGCTAGTCATGGTTTGATTCTTCAAGTTTTCATTCTTTCTAGTGTTAATACTAAATCCAATCTTGATTTCTTTTCCACTTTCCATCATGATATTCATCCATTCTTTCATTTCTTATTCCATGATTGTTTTATTCTATTAAGCATAGAAGACACTTCGTTTACATTTCTTCACTACGATTCGTAACGCTTCCATCGCTAACTCTCCCTAAGAATCGACTCGGTATAGCCCATGCTATAGCGGAGATAGGAAAGGGTACATTGAACACATTTGGATACATTTGTGGAGTAATCATAAGCACATGAGGTTGTTTCTAAACCTTCTCTCTCTTTAATTGAATATACTTGTGCACAAATTACACTCCACAATACAACACCTTTCCCATCTAATCATTAAGCATCGAAGATGTGGTAACTGCCAAGAGCTGGGCCATTACAGGACTGGTTGTCCGTTACTGGTATTACATTAAACCTGTTAATTATTTTTTTATAATGATGTATCTTTAAAATTCTTACTATTTCCTTTTTAATGGCAGAAGAAGTAGGTTTGGGTTGCCTCCATCTTGAAGGAACAAAAACTTCAATTTTTCATGAAGTGCGACCAGGGTCGCACAGTGTAGAGAGATTTATGTTGCAGTCTGCCACTGGCGTGTCATTATAATCAGATTTATTATCATTCTTTGATTTCTACTGTATTATTTTTGTAAGTAGTTGTACTTTAAAGTTTTACTGCTACAAAATTCTCCTATATAGTTTAATTTTTGTGTATATAATGTAGACAGAGACTTTGGTCGCAGTGTAAATGGTTAATTGTGACCAAGGTCGCAGTGTTGTTATTGATAAAGAGGGCCAGCAACTGCAATCCAGGGTCGCAGTACATGGACTGCGACTTAGGTCGCAGTACGTTAGGTAGGTGTTTCCTTTATATTAACACGCATAGCGACCAAGGTCGCAGTGTTGTTGTTGATTAAGACTGGGGCCAGCAACAGCGACCAAAGTCGCAAACTTCATTTTAAAATTTTATTCGGGTGAAATAATTTAATTATTAACTGCGACCTTGGTCGCAGTGTATTCTTTATGTCTAAACATCAATAAAGACTATTTGTAGAATATTTAAAATGAAGGTTTGTAACAATTGTACAGCATTTCAACCAAGACATAGTAGTAAAAACTGTAATTCACACAATTAACCTTAGAAAATAGAGTTATATATATTTTAAAAAAATAAAATACAAATTTTAAACTTCTAATCCTCGTCATCACCATCATAATCAGATTCGTCGTCAAGAGTATGACCGCTTTCGTCTTCCGTATCGCTTTCGTCCCTTCCACCTCTTCAGCGACAATCTTCTCTGCGCTTTCTTCCTCTTCATGTATGTATTTTGGTTCATCAATGAACTCCCAGAACGGGTCGTCTGTATCAAGCTCATCCTCTGACCCGTAGCGAGGCATTGCTTCAGAACTATACATCCAATCATCATTAGATGATTGGCTTCTTTTCGGTGAAGACGGTGGAGAAGACATTTTTGAATTGATTTCCGAACAGTGACAGTAACGAGTTTCAGCAAAAACAATTTAGTATGTCTATAATCCTGTCTTGATGACCCTTTATATATTTTTAATCCCGGAATTCCAAAAGGTTTAATCTCTCGAACCATGTGAATATCTGCCAAATTTATTTCTACCTTTTCCCAAAAATTGTATACTTTCTAAGTGACTGTTCAGTTATCCAAAACAGTTTAAAAGTTAATACACTCTTACATTAGATTACTTTGAACTCCAAACAGTTCATTATTGCGACCATAGTCGCATTGGGAACTGATAAATGATTAAGTAACTGCGACCATGATCGCTGTCCCGATTAAAGTATCGCCGTATAAGGAAACGCTGTAACTCAATCAGGTCATTACTGCGACTTTGGTCGCAATACAATTACTGAACGCATGTTTGTTTCTAACATCAGTACGCAATAGTAAAATCCAAGGTGTAACAAATGTAAATTGGAAATAATCAATGGAACTTATAATAAATAAATGTATATAAATGTTTATAAATTAAATCAATAAAACAAAAAAATATTCAACGAATTGCAATTGCAATTATTTTTACATTTATAAAATAAAAATTGTGCTATATCAATAAATTGTCAACTGTTAGTCTTCAAATACTGTCCTTCGTATCATTTCTGTTTCTTCATCCCAACTCTTCTCTCTATCTGTAAGTATCATGTATGCAAGCTCACTTCTTAGTCTCTGTACATCAGCATCAGTAACAGTATCAACAGCTGCTGGACTACCAAACGCTATGCTTTCCATGTACTTGCATACATATACAGTGCAATCAACACTGAAATTTGCACAGAGTAATCATTAAATGAAATTAGATTTTTGTAATAAAAAAATGTAGAAAATATGAAAGGTAAGGAGATGTCAAAAATTTATATACCTGTTTGCTTGTTGGGGGCATCTTGTGTATTTTATATTAGTTTTTCTCATTAATTTATTGAAATTAATCTCAAAAATCTGTAATAATCTTTCTTTCTGCAATGTCAATAGGAAAAAAATTAGTATTAATCAAATTAAATGCAAGTTTTCAGTAATTGAAATATTAAATTTCAACTTACCATTATTCTTGCATCTTTTTGGTAAAGCTTTAATATACTAGTTTTTTCAGCTGGGACCAAAGAGTTGTAAAAAATCCACTCTTCTGTATGGCAATCAAATACCAACAAGGTCCAGTGAAATTCGGGATCGTTGGCACTATGTTTGTGATTGATCGGGAAGAACATGTACTGTACATCAGTTGTCCAGTTTTTCAACAGCTGCTGCTTGATGAAATGATCTTCCAGATCATCACTTTTATATACAACACTGTGCTGCGGACAAGAAAAAAGAAATAAATAAAATACAAAATGAATTTAAAATTTAAGAAAAAATTAATGAAAAAAAGAATTCATTACATCAAGACAACAGACTGCGATCAAGGTCACAGCGTTTCTTAATTAACACATATTTATAGTAATTAATATAGCGACCAAGGTTGCAGTGTTGTTATTGATAAAGAGGGCCAGCAACAGCAATTCAGGGTCACAGTACATGGACTGCGACTTAGGTCGCAGTACGTTAGGTAGGTGCTTCCTTTATATTAACACGCATAGCGACCAAGGTCGCAGTGTTTGTTGTTGATTAAGACTGCAGCCAGGAACAGCGACCAAGGTCGCAGTGTTGTTGATTAAGACTGCGGCCAGCAACTGCGACAAAAGTCGCAAACTTCATTTTAAAATTAAATTCGGGTGAAATAATTTAATTATTAATTGCGACCTTGGACGCAGTATATTCTTTATGCCTAAACATCAATGAAGACTATTAGTAGAATATTTAACGTTCAAAGATTTATTTCACCAAATGAATTAGGAAATTGATATTACAGTAAACCGTAAAGAAGAAAATAGATGTTTACCCAAGCTTCGCTCCGAAAGAATATGCTTTTTAATCCTTCTCCTTTTTCTAGATGCTGCATGTAGAAATGAATTATATTCGCATCTAAGTCTCTACTGAACATCAGGTCCTCAATATCATTCCTTGTAATCATGATTCCGTTGTCGGTATCCTGATATGCAGTAGAACTGCAAGATATTGAAAACAAAGTTAGTAATTAAATTGTTCTTATATAAAGGTATAACAGTTTTTGATATGAATTATAATAAAATTAATTAACTTACTCAGAGAAGGACTTGTCGAAGAAATTTTTTATAGGAGATTGTTGATGGGGCTGCAGAATTCTGTATGCCGTGGTTTCGGTCAATTCTCTCGATTTTGGCTCAGTGGAGGAAATCTCTTTGTCGCCGAAACCAGCGGCAGAACTCAGAGCCGCAGGCTGTGGAAGAGGATGTTCATTTATTTTCTTCTTCTGTTTTGGATAAACGAAGTCGGAGTCATCGCGATCTCTTTCAGCGCGTTTGCGTTCTTTGACTCCCCTTTCTATCGTTCCTTTAGAGTATTCCAAAACTGTTTCTTTTAAGGATTGCTTCTGAGGCGATAAGGATTGCTTCTGAGGCGGAGTATGCTCTTGATTTTTTTCTTCAGAAGCTCTATCTCTTTGGGTTTCTTGAATCATTTGAGTTATATTCAAAGAAAAACTTGGGATATCTTCCCCAGAAATATTTACAATAGATTCAGAACCCATGATTTCATCCTCTTCCAATTTTTTCTTCTTCTCCTCTTCAGTCTGCTTCTCCATCTGCTCCGTCATTCTTTTGTGCTCCTTTTCGTCTTCTCCCTTCCTTCTACTTTGCTCTTCTGTCATCTTCTCCTTCCACTCTTCCCCCCATTCCTCTTTTTCTCCCGCCTCTTCTTTAACTTCTCCAACAATTTCCTCCTCTTCTCCTTTTCCTGCTCCCCTCTTCTTTCCTCCTCTTTTCCTTCTCCTTCTTCTCCTTTTCGATTCTCCTCTTCTTCTGACCCTCCTCTTCCCTCTTCCTCTCCTCATCTCTCCTTCTCTTCTCATTCTCCTCCTCTTCCCTCTTCCTCCTCTCCTCCCCCTCCTCTTCCATCCTCCTCTCCTCCTTTTCCTTCTCCTCCTTTTCCCTCCTCTTCTTCTCCTTCTCCTCTTCTTCCCTCATTCTTCTTTCATTCTCCTCCTCTTCCCTTCTTCTCTTCTCCTTCTCCTCCACTTCTCTCCTCCTCTCCTCCTTTTCCTTCTCTTCTTCCAATCTTCTCCTCTCATGCTCCTCCTTTTCCCTCTTCTTCACTTTCTCCTTCTCCGCAGCAGCGGCTGCTCTCAGCACCTCTTCTTCTTCTTCTTCTTTTTTCTCCTTTAATTTCTTCTGCTGTCTTTTTAGTTTTTTCTTTTCTCTTTTTTCTCTTCTTTTTATTTTTAATTCAGCCTTGAGTCTGCTCTCAGTCTCCATTTTTTCAATTTTTCTTTCAAGCTGAGAAACATATTCTCTCAAGTGCTGATTTTGAGACCTCAACTCTTTTATTTCTTCAGCTTGATCATCCAGTGGTGGTGGCAAATAACCTGTAAAACATGGTTCTTACTCACTCGTTTCAGCTGCTTCTGGCTCATTTTCTGCCGGGATGTCAGCTTGATTATATGTATGTCCTTCTTCTTCTTCTTCATCTTCATCTTTTTCTTCTTCATCTTCATCTTCTGCTTCTTCTTCTTCCTCCTCCTCTTCCCCTTCAACAGGAAGGCCAATCATATTTTTTTCATCGTTAGAGACGTTGGCCATTCGACTCAAAATCTGGAAACAAACATAAAAAGGTAACTTAAACCAAAACAATGAAATAATTATACTGCGACCATGGTCGCAGTTAATTTATTACATATTAATGATAATAATGCGACCATGGTCGCAGTAAGTTTATCCTGCACAAATTTATATGCCCAGACATGCAGCTCAACACTGCGACCATGGTCGCATTTCATGTAAAAGGTATTTTCAGAGAATGCGACCATGGTCGCAAATTTTTTTCAGACACAAAATGAACTGCGAAACGTGCAGCTCAATACTGCGACTATGGTCGCATTTTATTTGTACTGCACATAAAAAGAAGTCTAACTTATAATATTCCTGTTAATCTCATTTAGATCAACTTCAAGTAGAGATCTGCTAATATTTTGGAGGTGCCATCTTACTGCGCGTGGGGTTTTGTCCTCCAAACCAGACCTCGGCTCAAAAATAGGAGCCCTCTCACATAGCCAATACTGCAAAAATGAAAAATTAAATTAGTTTACACAAATATTCACAATATTATGGTTAAATTTCATACAATGTTGGCCAAATATGAGATTCGTACTTACAATAATTTGCACGGAGCATCCTTGCAGCTCGTACGTGGTGTGCCTGAAGATGTCCATTGACTCAATCAGGAATTGCCAAACAGCTTTAGCCCAGCATATTGTCCTCATCAGCTGCATATTGGCAATCTGTTCCACAATATACCACGGCATCGTGTATTTACTGCCAGAGAAGAAAAGAGTGGCCGACATGTATAGGATGATTATTGTGGTAAAGTCTTGAGCTGCAAGTCTTTGTATGTCTCTTATAATTTCATTTAAAGTCACTTGCTACTCAAGCTGTTCATCCTGTGTCATATCTAATTCACCCCTCCTCCTTTTCTTGACCAGAAGATCATCCAAAGCCTCTTCAATAGATACTTTGTGATCTTCTTTATATTGGGAAAATAATGTTTTATAACCCCTCTGTCTTTCATCGTACATGTCTTATTCATAACAAAATCTGCCCCAATGATAGGTAGACCAAAAGTGAGGGCAACATCCTCCACTGTTAACTCAATTTGTTTGCCCCCAATTCTAAAGGTCCTTGTATCCCTATCATACTGGTCTAAAATCCTCAGTACCGCAACGTTTGATTTTAGAGCCTTTTCACCCCCAAATTCCTCATTGTAGAAGGCCATGAAGATTGGGCCATATTTTTAATCGCCTCCACAAAATCTGCCTGAATGTACTTTTTAAATTTCTTGATGAACTCGCACATAGGTTTTAGGCTTGATCTCAGAGGACGAACCTTCATCTGTTGTTTACCTATAGATGTAGAAAAATAAAAAAGTTTAGACCAATGATTATTTAAAAATTATAAGGGAGTAAAAAGCATATTATTTTAATAAACTGCGACCAAGGTCGCAGTCATCTACAGTGCAAACATAGTCTACTGCGACCCGGGTCGAAACTGCGACCAAGGTCGCAGTCATCTACAGTGCAAACTCAAACAACTGCGACCCTGGTCAACACTGCGATCAAGATCGCATAAGACTACAATGCGAACACAAACTTTTACAGCGACTCTAGTCGACACTGCGACCAAGGTCGCAGTTATCTACAGTGCAAACATAAACAATTGCGACCAGGGTAGACACGGCGACGAAGGTCGCATAAGACTACAGTGCAAAAATAAACAACTGCGACCCACGAATGATGAAACAAATAACGTTAAATATAGTGCGACCATGGTCGCAAAACACTACATAAATATTGAAACAACTGCGACCCCATATCGTCAGTATGTAAAAAAAAAAGGAAGTTTCATATACTGCGACCATCGTCGCATTCGTCTAAAAGGAAAAGTCCAAAAAAAAAAAATTCTGAGACGCACAGATCTGAAAATAAAATTTTAACAACTGCGACCGAGGTCGACATATAGTGTATGAAAAAAATTTCCTTTAAAAAAATATTAGCAAGGTCGCATACATATAAATCACTTTTTCGAAAATACTGCGACAAAGTAAAAATAGAACGAAATGAAAAAAACTTAAAAAAAATGGACCTTTATCGTTGTGTTACAAATTTTTAAATTTAAAAATTTATTCGTCATCTAAAGTTTCAAAATCTCTTTCTTATTTGCGAACATGGTCCAAAGATTTTTAAAAAAATAAAAAAGACTTAAACGGAAATAAATCTGGAAAAAAATTGAAACAATTAAAATACACAAACCCTAAAAAATTTTGAAAAATATAGTTTTTCTATTACCTTTTTCGGCGGATGATTTCTTTGGCGCCATGTGTTGCAAATATATTTTTAAAAAAACGGATCAAATTTGTGAAATAAAAGAACAAGTTGGATCAGAATAATCGGTTGAAATTTTAGAGCTGAAATTTTTTTTGAAAGGCAACTTTTTTACACAAGGTAAAAGATGTGACAGAGGGTATTTTCGGAAGATACATTGTTGAGGTGACTCACATTAAATTGGGCGGGATTTTTCATCTTTTTGTCCGCCAAAATTTATGACAGGTGTGTGGCTATGATGTTGCCACGTCCTGCCGACTAAGAAACTCTCTCAGCCTGCCGGCTGAGGTACAGTAACCCCATATATATATATATATATATATATATATATATATATATATATATATATATATATATATATATATATATATATATATATATATATATATATTGATGGGCTATACTTCAGAGTTTTCAGAAATTGTATGGCATTTCACTGTTCTCTAGCAGATCATCATAGACAATAATAATTGGAGACTATCCTTCATGAAAGTATTAGCATCCTTTCCTCACTTAAAGGTAAAAAAAAAATTAATGCATCCATATTAATTATGTCTTAACTATTGGTAGGCTACAGTGACCAAAAACACTTGCATTACAATGCTAGAACTTAGAATTTAGGTGTTCACGATCTTACTGGGTATGAGTGACTCAAGTTGTGATTGTCTTAATTTATATTCATCCATGTAATTAATATATACTGTCTTGAGTGAGTAAGTAAACTTATTGCTTACTATAAGATTGAGAGTTTCACACTCGCGACTTGATCCTGTCTTACTACGTGAAACCACTCGAACACAGAGTTATAAATAGAAGTAGCCCGAGAATAATTAATTAAAGAAAATCTTGTAGAGTTTCGATACCAATAATTATTTGCAAATCTTACAATTGTTATAAACCAGTTATATATGAGAGGAACCTAATTCGGCTTTAGAACCAACAAGATTTTTCAGATTTAGATTTAGAAATTAATAACTTGAGCCCCGATCAAATCATGAATTTCTAATAATTTAGGGACGAAGAGTTATTCATGAATCTCAACGAGAGGACATGCACTTTAGGCTTATGAACCTTCAACATTTTGTTCACTTACTCCTCCCCGAAAAATCGATTGCCCTTTTGAATCTAGAATACCCATTCTACACTCAATAATTAATTAATACAAGCTTGCATATAGCAGTATTTTCTATCTATATATGTATTTGAGCTTTCTTCTACAATGATCCATATATCTATAAATGAGTTACATGAGTTAACCGAGAATCATATTTATCAAACAAAGCGCAACCCAAGGCTTAAATGATCCCTAACATCCCACGTTTGATTAATGAAAAAGCAACCTTAAATAGATAAATCTAAATAAAATTTAGTTCTCAAATAAGAGAATAACTCCCTCATCATTAGCTTCTATCCATCCGTTCTCGATAAGTTCTAATTATGTCCCCTTTGATCTTGACTCTACTAACGTTTCGATTGAGAACACTTATCTCGGATTAGGGAAAAATATTCCCATAGTTTGTGAACTAATTTCAGACACTTACCAATTTAACTGAAAATTCCATTGAATAAAAATTAGAGGTCCGTCACAACCAACAACTACAATATGAAACAAGGTCAATTAGGACCACACTACTCCTAATCACATAGTAATTTAGATCCCACAGAGAAAGATTAAGAGTTCTAACAAAATATAATTAATTGAGTCATGAACTATTTTCAGAAATTTCATCAGAACAAAATCTGAAACAAAGAGCTCCCTCACCTCTAGTGATGTTGTCCCCAGCACCACCCGCTGCGTGTGCCGCTTGCTGACACTTCCACGCCGATCCTAGCCGCAGCAGTAGGCTGCTGCCGCTGGCGGCAGCAGCAGCAGCAGCTGGCTACAGCAGCAGCTGCAGCCGCCGCTGGCTGCAGCCGTGGGCTGCAGCAGCGCACGCCCGTTGGCCGCCTCCCCTTGCCAGAATCTCGGCCAGATCCAAGAAGGGAGAGAGGATTGAAAAAGAATGGGATTTTGTAAAATGAAATTCTGGTTTCAATTTGGGATTTTGGGTTTGGGAATTTTAGAGAATGAGAAAGGAGAAGAAGGCTCTCGGCTGTAGAATAGGGAGTGGAGATAGAGAGAGAAAGAGTTAAGGGAAATAGGTTTTCATTTATGCACAAAACCCCTCCTATTACATAGATATTACCATTAATTCACAATCTCTCTCTTCATCTCATCATGCCACATACCCACACTTCTTCCAAGGTGAATCTTAACCCTACATCAACCCCCTCTCATGCATACCTACCCCCTTCCTTTAAATATTCAATAACACAATATGATGGTATTTCTTTGTATTTTATTGAATTTCCTTGTAATTACACAATATACTCACATACTAATTTATTATATATATACAAACACTTCTTAAAAAGAATTAAAATTGAAATTAAAATTATATATACACACACACACATATATTTGTACAAGAATGATTGCACAATATACATAACATGTACATATACAATATGCAAATTTATCCCACTACCAGAATACCCTCAAAGTTTCTAAAATTTCACTTTTACACTGGATTAATTCAATGATCACCTCAGATAATCCCGTATAATCTTATAAATCACGGATTAGAATATTTAGATCAAGATTTTAAGAATCGGGGTGTTACACTAAAAATGATTTAGACTTTGCATTTATGCACGTGTCTATTTCATTTCATTTTTTTATTTACTGTTGAAGAGTGCTGGAGCCAAGGTATGTATGCATAACATTTAGTATAAGGTTCATTCTTGTATGAAATATTGCTTGAATGTTATTCTTTTCTATATACTTGTACACTGCACAAAATTGACTTAAGGGCTTGTCCTATAAACAAGATTAGGTGGGGAAGTCATTACCCTCCCTTAGCCCACAAACAATCTCCTCACTCACTAACCCAAGCCTAACTAAAATGAGTAGACGTTGGCCCTAGGGACATCTCGGACTCAATTAGGAGATTATCCTAAGGGGGAAAGGTGTTGGAATTTGACTCCTGCCAAATCAGTGTCTAGGAAGGGGATTAAGGGCCGAAAGCCCGAAGGTTGGTGGTTACTTAATTAAGGAATGTCTTTGACGGATAACCTCCCACCAATCTTGCCCTGATCTGGCTGATTAGCTTGTGGTCAAAGTCTGCATTATACCTCCCGTGGACAGTCTAACCAGTTAGGAGTCGTCTAGGTCATAGGTCTACCCTAACTTAGTTTAGAATTTTTTTCCTTTGTTTGCTTATTTGTTTCTTTGTTTGTGTTTTCCTGTGTGATATGGCTTATAACAATAATTTTTCCAATTTTAATGGTAATCCATATTACACACCAACCTCTTTTTCAGATATTATCAACCCGGCATATCATAACTTTAACCAACCTAGTGTGCCGGAGTGGTCTTATCCGAATGAATATAACCCATGCCCCCCATCGTATGACCATAATTTCCACAACAATTTTAACTCTTTACATAGTCCATGGGGATTCGCCTCCCCCGAGTCCAATTTTCAACCAACTTGTACTCCTTATCCACCTTGTCCACAATCTTTCCAAGCTTCATACTCAGTTCTACCAGTTCAAAATAGAAAACCATCAATCTTGGAAATGATGGAAATGAGTATGCATGAGTCCGAGCAACAATCACAAGATAGAAAACCATCAATCTTGGATATGATGATGCGTGAGTCCGAGCAACAATCACAGAATCTGACGGACTCACAATTTCACCACGATTGTCACAACAACACTTCATCTTTTCAAGTCCAATCACAACAAAACGATGAACCAATCGACTATGAAAAGATGCTTGAAGCCATGACTCAGGCTAGAATCGCTCGTGATCATGACATAGATATGATGGTTCAAACTTTACGTTCTCACTGTTTGACCATTTCTGATGTCGCTAACCATTCTGTTAGAGCCGAAGAGTCACGTTGCTTAGGAAAACAAGATTCTATTTCAGTACAATCATTTGAACTTGTCCAAACTCCAAATTTTGAAAATGACATTGACAGTTTGGCAAGTTATTCATTTCCTAAAATAGAACTTGAGAATGACTATGATCCTGACCCTCAACTTGGTTATTCAATTCTACTTCCTGATTCAATAATGACTCCGGTGTTTTCACCTGATTTCAATTTTTTCGAGTCAACATTGGATCCTGTGCCAATTCATTATGAAATTGAATCGCCAATCTTTTATGATCATCATATTGAACTTGACCAATTTCATACTTTTGAAAGTCCCATTGACAAATTGGTCAGTTCTCATTTTTATGATATTGAACTCAATGAGATATGTGACCTAGATTCTCAAATTTGTGATCCAGTTCAAATTCTCGAATCAATATTGACTCCTGTTTTGTTACCCGATTTAAGTAATATTTTAAAGTCAATTTTGATTCCCACACCAGTCATTCTTGAACTTGAATCACCAATATTAAGTCACATTCCATTGTGGGAAAATAAATGTGGACTAGAGTTTCAACTTCTTGATTTAGACCCACTTCTTGAATCAAGCTCGACTCCTGAACCTTTACTTGACTTAAGTCACTTTCCTGAGTCGGTATTAGTTCCCGTACTTTCTCAGTCCAAGTCAATTATTCTATCTTTTCACACTCCATTTTGGGACAAGGCGGTTGACAAAATTGACTCCGCAAATTATTATGAAATTTGAAAATGGGGTGGAATTTTTAATAAAAAATGTTCATACATACATCATTTTAGTGGGTTATACAAGAGAGATTTCTAATGGGTTCCTCCGAACTCCACAAAAATTTGATTGGGCCGCATTTCGTGGACCAATCAGACCACCACCGGAACCACCAGCTTAAGGTAATATTTTCCTTCCCTTTCTTCTTTTTCATGCATCTATACATTAATTCATACATTGAGGACAATGCATGAGATAGGTGTGGGGGAGGATTAACTAACATACTAACATAGGTAGATATTAACTAAAAAAAAAACTTTTTGAAAAGAGAACAATATTTTTACTTATCTTTTGAAAGAAATCTAAGTTAGTCTTAAGAATTAAGAAAATCATGATTAGGATTTCTAAAAACTTGGTCAAAATAAATAAATTGACGAATTTTTAGGTATTGGAGGAAAAATTGAATAAGTAATTGGTCTTGATTTTTACCTTAATGAAATATGTATACCTAATACATTTACATATATAGGATTCTAAGACAAAGACTCTTGTGCCTTATAAATAAAATAATAAATAATAAAAAAATAATAAAGAAATTCACTAATTAAGCTGGATACATGTGCCTCAAAAAGTATAAGTATTCACGCCTAAAGGTGATTTTATAAAAAGAGTCCTTGGTTTTGTGGCCTAGTTCACTCGAATCCTTAAGTCCGTGGGGTGTTTTCTCACCTGGTGCCCTAAAATCAACCAGTTTGGGAGCCACCAACTTTAAGTTCGCTACATGGGTGGATTAGAAAGCCTAAGAAAACTAAGAAATATTATTTATATATATGTACTAATACATCTAATAGTCAATTAGTTAGGTATGAGGGTCTCAAGAAGCCTTGATACTTACACGAAAGAAAATTAGATGAGTTATACATATTAAAAAAAAAGAGAAAATAATAATAAAGAGGCATGAGAGTCCAAGTTAAAGAATTCCTAGTAAAGATTCACAAGGATGCATATGACTTAGGGTAACGAAAGAGACTATACAAAAATTCAATTTTGATTCTTACCTAAAATGGATAACAATTTATTATATAAAGATTAAGTTTAAGAATGAATAAAAATGATAATCCTAAAACTTATAGACTACTTAGTCTCTTCAAACATATTTCAAATATTTTTCTTTTTATGAATTTTGTGGGTGTAATCCGTTGAAAACCCTCACGAGACAACACTCGTCCTCTAGGGTAACCTAGAGGTTTAACGGCTTGTTGCACATGCTAAGTGCAACCGTGACGCCTACGAAAGTGAGTTAAGATAGATTAGTTTTTCTTTTCTTATTCTTTTTTATTTTTACTCGAGGACGAGCAAAAAGTTAAGCGTGGGGGTGTGATAGGTAGTAAAAAATGCATATTTATCACTACATTTACTATCATGTTTCCCTATTTATTCTTTTAATTATGCACTATTACTAAAGTTTTGTTATTTAATGTGTGCAGGCCTTGAGTAGTTTAGAAATAAAG
Organism: Agave tequilana; assembly: GCA_038442645.1. Lineage (NCBI taxonomy): Eukaryota > Viridiplantae > Streptophyta > Magnoliopsida > Asparagales > Asparagaceae > Agave > Agave tequilana. Next base: position 255,245 of record JAVJIF010030840.1, on the reverse strand, counting down.
AAATAAAAGCCTAAATGAAGCCCAGAAGCCCAAAAGCTCATGTGCAAGCCCATGTGCAAAAGTTTAGTAATTTAGAAGTTTCTTATTATCTAACCTAATCTAAACTTGGATTTTTAAACTCTTTATTTAAAATCTAAGTGAAGAAAAGGAAGGATAAGAAAGAACTCCTAATTGCTAAAAGAAGAGGAAAAGGATGGACTTCTACTCAACCCTAATTGCTTGCAGGACAAGGCTAAAGATAAAAGGAGAAGAGTGCAAAGATAAAAATTCGTTTTAAAGAGATTTGGATCTATGATAACTTGCTTCCCAAGTTATCCCAAATTTTCAAAATAAAGAGTCGGTATGCAAAATCCAGAAGGATATACCCAGATGGACGGACCAGCCGCGGAAACGCGACCATAGCCGCGTTTCTGCGGCCCTATGGATAGGGTTGGCTACCAGTTTTCGTAGGGGAGTTGTACCGGGATTCTACTTCTTCCATCTCCTATAAATACCCCTACAGAGCAACAGAGAGGGGCATCCAGAAACGAGCAAGTAGAGAATAGAACTTAGGCTAATTTGTAGATTGTAACTTAGTTTTTTTTAATGTAATTTTTACTTTTCTTTATGTAACTGAGAGGAGAAACGAGTTTCATGGAGGAAGGAGATCAAGCTTGTACTGAGGGTGACATCGGTGTAAGTAAGTCTTTTCTTTCATTGTTATAAGAATCGAATCGAAGTTTCTTTTTCTTATTTACTCTTGTTTTGTTTACTTTCCTCTGATGTGTTTGTCATCCAAGCGAATTCGATAGCCTCGAGACTGCTTCGCCATTGCAAGTGTCCTTGATGGCCTATGGTGATGAATAACTATTCTTTGTTAGTTTAGTTCGCCCTTTTATTCGTAGTGTAGATCGAGAATGGGAAAGATCCTATACGCTATGCTTGATTGCCTTCAAAGACAAGGTAAGTCGTCGCAATGAATCCAAGGTATATGAGCATTGAAGAGGTAAGTAATTTTTAGGTTGTCTTTCTTTTCTTTTATTTCTTTAGTTCAGAACACCAACACCAACAACACTCAACTCTTTCATCACTCATTTCGATTTCTTTGTATATGTCTATTTTCTGTTTTTCTCCACCTTCTTAATCTACCATCTTCTTCCTAATTTAACTTTAACTCAAATTTTCCTTTTTTCTTTTAAAGAACTAAAGAAGAACTTTAACCACACTTTTTATCCTAAAAGAAAACTTACTAAAAAAGCTTCCATCGCTAGTCCCTCCTTGTGGATCACGACCCGCATAGCCACTTGCTATCGCGGTAGAATTGAGTAACTTTCACATCTCTCTTTTAAAGTTTTGAAATTCTGTATTTTGTGTGCAGGTAAAACCTCAATCAATGAGCAACTATTCATGGGTAACTCAGCCATCTCCAAGGTTGAGGGAAAGAGAAAGTTCATACTGAAGTGAACATCCAGGAAGGAACTTACTCTTAAAGATGTGCTGCATATTCCTGATATCCGTAAGAATCTAATCTCCGGTTCAATTCTTAGTAAGAAAAGCTTTAGAATGATTTTTAAATCTGACAAATTTGTATTTACTAAGGGTGGGGTGTATATGTGTAAGAGTTATCTTATTGATGGCATTTTTAAGGCCAATGTTGCTGTTGTGGACAAAAAAGTCTGTGTATCTGTATCCAAAACTTATAAATAAAAAAAATCTTCTGTTCATTTACTTGAGTCTCCTATATTATGACATGCTAGATTAGAGCATGTAAATTATAAGTCTTTGCATAACTTATCTAATCTAAGATATATTCTTAAACTCAACTTGAAAGAAATTCGCAAGTGTGAGATATGTGTTGAGGCCAAGTTCGCAAAAAACTCCTTTCACTCAATTGAACGGAATACTGAACCTTTAGGGTTAATTCATAACAACTTATGCGACTTGAAATTTGCGCCAATAAGAGGCGGAAAAAAGTATTTCATTACTTTTATAAATAACTGTACTAGATATTATTATGCATATCTTTTAAATAGTAAAGATGAGGCAACAAGTATGTTCATAACATACAAAGCCGAGGTTGAAAATCAACTAGACAAAAACATCAAGATTCTAAAATTTGATCGAGGTAGAAAATATTAATAAAATGAATTCAGTGAGTTGTGTGCTAACTTTGGTATAATCAACCAAATCATGGCACCATACAATCTGAATTAGTTGTGTGCTAACTTTAGTATAATCAATCAAATCACGGCATCATACACTCCTCAGCAGACAGAAATTGCTAAAAGAAAGAACATAACTTTAAAAGAGATGATTAATTTCATACTTGTAAGTTCTGGTGCACCGCAAACTTGTGAAGGAAAGCTTTGTTAACCATAAATTAGAGTCTAAACCGGGTATCTCACAAGAAACTTAGTCTTATTCCATTCGAGTTATGACATGAAAAGCCTCCTTCCTACCATGACCTCAAAATATGGGGGTGCCTTGCAAAGGTACCAGTACCATTACCTAAAAAGACTAAGTTGGGTTAAAAACAGTGGACTGCGTTTTTATAGGTTATGCCTTGAATAGCAGTTCCTACAAATTTTTGATACACAGATCGAAAATACCTGATATTCATGTGAACATGATTATCAAATCTAGCGATGTGTTTTTTGAAGATGTTTTTCCATACAAGCGAGAAGAAAATAATACTTCTGGGAAAAAACACGAAACAACGTTCAGAGATGAATGACCCAGTGAACCTACAGTTAATGTGGAAGTTGAACCAATAAGGAGTCAGAGTTTGAGAATCTTGATTTTTTTTTGTCCAGACTTCATAGCATATGCGCCTGAAAGTGAGCCTCAAACATTTAAAGAGGGTATATCTACCCCAAAAGTACAAATGTGGAAAGAAGCTATAAATAGAGAAATAAAATCCATCATAAGCAATCATACTTGAAAATTGACAAACTTGCTCCTGGCAGTAAACCAATCAAGAGTAAAGAAAAATTAAAACCCGATGGATCTACCGATAAGTATAAAGTTAGGTTAGTAACCATAGGTTATCGACAATAAGAAAGACTTGACTACTTTGATACTTATTCGCCTGTAATAAGAATAACATCGATTCAGATGTTAATTGCAATTGCAGCATTGCACAATTTAGATATCCATCAAATGGATGTCATGACTGCATTCCTAAACAATGATTTAAATGAAGAAACATATATAGAGCAACCTGAAAGATTTATAGTCAAGAGCCAAGAACACAAAGTGTGTAAACTGGTCAAATTTTTATACGGTCTAAAATAGGATATAAAGCAATAGCATGAGAAATTTGATAGTGTCATGATCGAAGATGGATTCACTATCAATGAATGCGATAAGTGTGTTTATACCAAAACAGTTGAAAATGCATGTATTTTTGTTTGTTTTTATGTAGACGACATGTTGATATTTAGTACTAATATTGAGGTTATTAAGTCTACAAAAAGGATACTATCCAACAACTTTGACATGAAGGATGGGGGTTGCTGATGTAATTTTAGGAATTAAAATCATAAGAACACCAGATGAAATCAGTCTATCTCAATCTCATTGCGTGAATAAGATGATAGAAAGATTCAAGGAACATGGGATAAAAAAGAATATGAATTCTTTTCTCCTACACATCCATCTTCGCAAGAGTATAGGAACTGGAACGTGACCGTTGGAGTATTCTCAAATCATTGAAAGTGTAATGTATTTAATGAATTGCAGTAGACCTGATATTGTTAACGCTGTAAGCAAATTAAGTAAATACACTAGTAATCCTAGTGATGATCATTAGACTGCCCTATTACGAGTAGTAGGCTACGTATCAATATCAAAGAATATGTCTTGAGATATCAAAAGTATCCACCTGTACTTGAAGGGTACAATGATGCAAATTGGATTTCAAATTCTGAGGGATCGAAATTAACTAGCGGATACATCTTTACTCTCGGAGGCGCAGCGGTATCTTGAAAATCCTCCAAACAAACTTTCATAGCCTATTCCACAAGGAAATTGAAGTTTATAGCCCTGAATAAGGCTGGAGAAGAAGCAGAATGACTTTGCCAATTTTTAGAGGATGAACCACAGTGGCATAAACCAGTGCCCGCCATATGCATTCACTGTGATAATCAAGTAGTGATATCCAAGGCACAAAACTTTGTATATAATGGTAAGTTTAGACACATTCGTCATAAACATAACACTGTTTGGCAGTTGTTCTCAAATGGAGTTATCTCTATTGTTTGTATCGTCAAAGGATAATCTAGCGAATCCGTTTACTAAAGTTTGAGTGGAGAATGTATAAACTGTAATATCCCTAATTAGTACTGTATTTTCCTAAAGTATTTATTTTGGTTTACTGATTATTTTATTGTTAATTATTAACTTGATTATGACTTATTACATTATTAAATAAATACATTATTTTTAAGATAGTAAATGATAATTTGGCTTTATATATTATTACCATTATTTCATATCTATATTTTTAATTACTTATTACTATTAATTCTATTATTATTCTTATTATTAATTACTATTATTATTTCTAGTGTCTATTATATTATTGTTAGTATTACTATTATTTTATTTATTTATTTTAACATTGGTATAAGTATTAGTGGTAGTAGTAATTGTTAATTATTATTTCTATTATTATTATTATTATTTTATTGTTAATTAATATTAGTCTTATTAGTGATGTTGTTAATTATCATTATTACCATTGCTATAGTTATTCTAATTAGTGTTAGTACTATTTTGTATTTATTATTATTATTATCGTCAGCTTTTCTTCTATGCCCTTGGTCCATACGCATTTCTATTTCATTGATTCCTATTTCCTACCTAATGCCCCTTTACCACTTACCCATATTTTTACCCATAACCCATTAGCTAACCCATTTATCCTACATCTAATAAACCAATTCTTTCCCTATATATATAATCCTATTCTTAACCTTAACCTAACCCTAAACATAATCCTTCTCCTTCTTCACCATAGCTGCCGCACAACCTCCAACCAAGCCCCCGAGATCCCCTTCATCATCTCCCTCAACCACAACACTTCTTCCTCCTCCATAACCAACACACACCCCCATCTAGCCTCTGCCGCCACTAGAGCCCAAGCCGCAAGACCTCCTCAGTGAGATCCCCAGCCTGAGCTCCACTCCGGCGAGAACCCGGCAACATTCCCTTACAGCCGAAGCATTCCCCAACCGGACTTCCAAACCCAAAGCCCGGATCCTCTTTCCCCTTCTCGCGCATCTTCTCCGGCATGCACAGCCAATCAACAGCCGCCCACAACCAAGCTGCACCCCTCCGCAGGCCATGGCAACGCCCCGGAGCCGCCGATCTTCTCCGCGACACTCTGGTAAGCCTTCGCTTCCTCTGCAGCAACCAGCGCCCTACCCCCGGCCACGACAACACACAACCAAGTCTGATCTCCCCACTCTCTGATCTTCCTACCGCACAACCCCAACCACCTAAAGCATGGACAATGTCTCCAACCATCAGTTTCAATAAATTTAGGACTTCGATTGACATGTGTGATAGGTGTAGTATGTGATGCGTCTATTACAGATGGCAGTTGGGTTCGCTGACATAATTAATAATGATAAACTGTTATAATGTATTGTGACTGACCGCAACTACCTGACTGTACATATATATACTATGATAGACATTATACATGACCGAATTGTATATCATACTAGTGACATATGCTAGGTTACACATCTTGACATCAGTTGTTGTTTATAGTTATAATAGTTGCCTTTTGTCTTCATACATGTTGTTATTCAATTATTCTTAAGTTCAGCTGTTTATCATGTTATTTAGTTATCTTATGTATGCAGTTTGTCTTGTTATTATTTCTGTGCACATTATTTATATGCACGAGCACTCCTCTTTACACACGCGCTCACCAGTTCGCTTTCTGACGACCCTGGATTTGTACGTCCAGATTTTGGACGCTTTATTTCTATTGTTCAGGTGTTGGATGAGACCATATATATTGCAAAGAGCTGGAGTTTCTCCCTATTTGATTATGGTATTCTTATCCTTCTTACCTTTTTGTTTTTCCTGGTTCTCAAAATATCAGGTTCAGCTGTTATTCCAGTTCTTTATTTATATGATGTTATACGTGGATGCTTATATATGATATTGCAGTAATCATGATTCCTTATAGTTTCAATTTATAGCTTGTTTCGGATTACTTAAGGCTTAGCGCATATACATGAGGTATTTTCCTTGCGTATATGCGTCGCCGACTCGTGTCACGTCTCTACTCTAGCGTATTTTGGGAAGTGGGGCGTGACATAAACTATGCATCGAGAAAATGGGGTTAAAAGCCTAACCATACCGAGTCAGTTTAATGAAAATCTCACTTAGCCCACAGATTAAGTTCAAGAGAAAAAACTAGTTATGATTGACTCTGCGAGTAAGCACTTAGGAGCTTAACTCCAACCCTTCCTATAGTGCACCCAAGTGCTTTCTACAAGTAGATTTTGGATAACCTTAATGCTTTTAATGATGTCTATATCTTGTTATTAAAATAAGTGGGGGTAAAGTAGACTACTCTTAATAGGACAATCACCTATATTAGTGTAGAGCTGGGTCGGCTCTTTGGGAGTCTCTATGGAGGCTGTAATACCCTAAATTTACTCTCTGAATCAAGAATGTTCAGGGCCAAAATGGACACAATCGAGAAACAAAGTTGATTTTGGAAAGTTACTGTGTGAGGCCTGTTGACTTGGCTTACAAAAATAGCTGATAATTCTAGTCTAAGTTCACTGATTGGCCAGTAAGTCTCATAAGGCTTTCGCTATGGAAGGTTTAAGATCTAATTCATATATCCTGATGTAGTTTTTTAGGTAAAGTACTTTTACTATAGAGTCAGTCTCATAGTGTATTTATTTCTTGAATATCCATTCATTGTAGGAGATTGTTGGAAAACGAGGAATTTCAAGTGAATGTTTGTGCTGAATTCAGGTGTGATCCGTTGCTAGAAACACACGGATGATAGTTGAGGCGTGTTTTTCTTCCATTGGGGATGAACATGGTATATTCATATGTTCAATTATTTTTCCGAATAAATGAGATATTCAAGTCAAAAATTGGCCTAATTCAATAGCTATAGGGGACCAAAAGATATAAAATCTCTTTAGTCTCACATTGGATATGGCGTGGAAGTTGAGGGGGTTTAAATATGAAAATATAGGATCAAAAGGTGTGCCTTTTGGGTACTTAGAGTTTTCGCGCGCGTTTGGAGAAAAATCATACACATACGCGCGCGCGCTGCTTCCGCCGCTCACCCCGTCCCAGCATGTTGTCAGAGCCGCCCGGCATGGCGCTGAAGCCGGCCCGGTACGCACCCGCTTCTAAAAGCGGGCGGTTAAGTCCAACATACAAAATAGTTTAGACAAGAACCATTATGAGCTGTTCCATCTGTCTGAAACAGTTGTGAGGTTCTATCAGAACCGTCGCAATTGCTCCCTCCAACAACAGTCCAGGAGCACTATACATGGCGCTCCTTTTGACCCTTTCCAACACACAAGATAACATAACAAAAGAACAGATACTCGGAATAAATGTCTGAATCTGTTAGTTCTTAGGACAGAAATTCTTCTCTCTTTCTTTCTCTTACAGTGAATAGTCCTCTAAATTAAGACAAATATTCTCTCTGAAATTTGTCTTGGTCCGAATTTTTTCTGCTTCCATATCAATTGAAGGTACTGATTGACTTTAGTTCGACTATACGATCTATTTAGTAGTATATCCAAATACTGAAGGAGTGTTGTATCTTGAAAGAACAACGTCTAGTAACCTGTCAGCATCGTAGCGGGAGTTGTAATTGTCTTAAGGAAATTCGTTATACGCGTACCTCACTCCATATACTATATAATTGAACTAACATTTTTTTACAGGGATTATGTTGGAATATTTATTTTCATAAGTTAATATATTGAGACTGACTAATACCAGTATAGATGGTGTTTAACTAAGGAAGGGAATTGAAAAGTAGTACTATAATTAAGGCATGTTCTATCGAACTTAAAACCTCCCACTTGCTTTCACCGACCTGACCAGTTAGATCGGTGATCTTGATTAGTTGTCAGATATAACAATCACAAGCATGGATTATTTCTTAATTCTCTTGGAAGGACATTGAAAATGGAAACTAAAATTGTTTGCCAAGCATGAATAATATCCGCTGCACTTACATGCACACACATAGCATCATTATTTATTTGTACCATCAAATGACAATCTACAATGAGCAATTGCATCACTAACTGATATATCCCTCTCCATCTCTGCTTTTTGTGATGACTTTACGAAGTTAGGGTGCTTTCTGAAGGCTGAATCCTTGTTGCCGAAGCTCAGGTTCATCTCTTTCACAGTTCTTACAATGCCTTCGCCATTGATGTGTGATATTCTTTGTTTTCCCATAGGTTCTTCGCTTGATTTACTAACATTACTATCAGTTTTGGGATTCTTGTAGTTGCACAGTTTGCTCTTTCTTCGTGGTAACCATCTGTAGACTTGCATCCTCGATTTATAGATGGTTGGATTCAAGTCTGGTGTTTTTGCAGGATCTTGCGCGCTTGATGTGTCTTGAGATAACACCAATGACGGAAGTTTTTTTGTAGTATTTCTGAAGGAAATTTGATCAAGTACTGCTGTAGAGCATGGTCATGAGTCTTGAGAATTTCCTGAAATATTGTCCAAATTAACAGTTAGTTGAGAATTCTAAAACTGACGAAATCAGGCATCAAATATGTTGATTACCTAGTCTGACTGAGCTCTTGATTGTTGGGCTTGTCGAAAGATGGCAGCGGACAACTCGATCCTTTGCATTCGGAACTGTTAGGTATTTCCATTGAATTCATTGGTGTTGCCGTTGTTGAATTGCTCGAAGGCTGGCATCCGGGCTGGACGCAGAGTTTCGGAGGTAGAGAGAACGGCTTCCAGAACTGGTGGAACTTTGTTCTGCCCATTTTTCTCCCCCGCAGTCAGTCAGTCACCGGGCATGTGCTTTGACATTTCCACATTTTTTGAAAGGTCATAGATAAAGAGCGCCGAGCCTTCAAAACTATGTCCCAATTTCCTTCTAGAAGAAATTATTAATTTATGACAGTATAGCGACAGACGGTGATTGACCAAGAAGCCATGGAAGTGATACATGGCGGAGCTGAAACCAATTGCATGTCCTCTTCTAGAAAGCAATGTAGACTCAGTTGATGAGAAACATTTGTGGAGTCAAAAGTCACGACTAATCTGTGCTTGAGAATTTTTTTCCAAGGATCAAGTGGTTTTTGGGTGATGATATATGAACCCATTGACCTTGCAATATTGGTCGGGATCACAGGGAATTCTCCTGCGCTTGATTAGTATTTTGCATCTAAAGTAGGTGTGAGCATCGGTCGGTTCGGTTCGGGTTTTGTCAATTTTGACAAAACCGAACCGAACCGAACAAGGTCATGAACTGAACCGAACCGAACCGATCCGAACCGAACCGACTCGGATCGGTTCGGTTCGGTTCGGTTCGCCTCACCGTCGAACTTTCCATCTCAACTTTCGCACCTTGTCGTCAAATCTAACTTGATTATGAATCTTTTTCTCGTGATCAATATTTTTCTCATGCGAACACTAGTCTAAAAAATAAACTAGCTTTCAAAACTTAGACGAACATAAAAGTTCAAAAATGATTTAAGAAAAGCTTTAGAATATATCTACATTAGATATTTAAAAGAGATGCGTAATACTCTATTGCATGTAACAGAATATTTCAAAAATATATAAAAGATATGTAAACAATAACCTTAATATTACACAAAAATGTGAACATCTAATGAATTTATTGCTTGAAATGTTTTACTAATTCAAGCATTTTAATGATTCTGAAAAGTTAGGGACGTGTACTCATGACATAAACACAAGCATGCATGACATGATATATATCAACATCATTGTAAAATCATGAATGTTGCTTGTATTGGCGCAAAATTGTGCAGGATTAATTTGATTCGGTTAATTCGGTTCGGTTCGGGTTTCGGAACCCGATACCGAAACCCGACCGAATTTACGCTGTTCGGTTTGGATCGGTTTCGGTTTTCGATTTTCATGCGATTTTTTCGGTTTTAACCGAAATCTGCTCACCCCTAATCTAAAAGATACTTTTTTTTAAAAAAAAATAAATTGTGAAACCCCCCCCCCCCCCCCCCACACACACATTGATAAGTCCTTAACAAAACAACTCAAAGAAAGAAAAGCAAAAAGATGTAAAATTATAATATTATTCATCAGAAAATGTAACACCCCATTCCCGGAATACGTACTTAGTTACGTATTTAAATTTTTCGATCGTATTTTTAATTTACTTTATGTATTTTTTTGTTTTATGATAATTTATATGATCGTTTTACTTGGAATCTGGATTCGTGGATTCGGAGTCAGCCCTAATCTGAATCGAGGGCCTGATCCTAGAATATTACTTGATTTAATCTTTTCGATATTCAGATTTAACCGATTTTAATTTCAAACATCATTTTCTAATATTTTAGATTTTTCATGACTTTTTGAAATTTTTCCGAATTAAATTGCAAATCTTTAAAATCGTTGTCGATCAGTGCCGCATATCGATTCTCGAATTTTTAATGTACAAAAGAAGTTGATTTTTTAGAAACAGCTTTCACACTATCTTTTAAAATCACATTTTCTATTTAAATGCATTTTTAAGATTTTTCTGAATTTATCGAAGTTTGACCGAATTTGATGTACACCAATATCTCCGAAAGATTTCAGGATTTTTATTTTGAAAATCAGATTGAATTTTTGAAAACCGATTTCATATTGTTTCTCAGGATGATATTTTCCATCTCTGAGAGTTTTTGAGTATTTTCCAGAATTTATCAAAATCCGACCGAACCGGTGTACACCAGTATTGACGATTGATTTTAGGAATTTTATTTTGAAAACGGGATTGAATTTTTGAAATTTGATTTCACCATGCATCTTAAAAAAAAATTTATTATTTTTGAGAATTTTTGAGAAATTTTCTGAGTTACTTTATTTTTCGGGTTTTTCCGAAGTTTTCGGTGTTTTCTCATATACCGGAATTTTATCCAAATATTTTTTCCTCTTTTTTTCCTTTTTATCCATTTCTCTCTCCTCCCCAGAAACAAGGCTCAGCCAAACGCGAGTCTGATTTTCTAGGCAGAGATCCTCTTTCTCTCTGTGCATTTAATTCCCTTAAAATCAACTCCAATCAGTCATCATGACTTTCTCTCTCCTCTGTAACGCGACACTCGTGTTTTCATCAGACGTGGAGCTCATCTCCATGTTTGGCTCAATTTGGCCAGACGTGACTCTCATTTGAATGAGATGCGAGTCTCATTTATGTTACATGGCAAACTTGTAATAATCCCCACTTTCTTTTTATATATACACCCTCCTTTTTTTCTTTCTCGTGATATTTTTCTTCCTCCTTCAAAACATAGCACCACAACTGACCCACCTCCTTGGCCAACCACCACCACCATCATCTCCATCAACTCAACACCACTTTCTCCTCTTTTCCTTCTCCATTATAGTAACAACAAACAAACCACAAATACCACCATCTCCTTGTTCTTCTTTTTCTTCTTCTTCACCAAATAACCCATTATCTCCATCACCTTCTCCATCATTTCCACCATCACCTACACCACCTCGGCCACCAGCAGCCACACCAAATTCTCCTTCTCGACGAGCTCTTCCATCCTACCTAACTCGTCGCTCTCTGAAACACCGTTTCAACAACTCCGAAAATTCCAATTTGTACTAGACTTGCACCCCCTCTTTGGCTTGGGTTTGGGCTGTTCCCATGGCAGATGGCCCGTGGCCACTGGCCACCTCTAGCCACCAGTGCCGCCGGCCGTCCCCTCCCCTTTCCCTCTTTCTCTCTTTCTTTCCTTCCTTCTTTCATTTCCTTCCTTTTTCTTTTCTTTTCTTCTCTGATTTTTTCCCAACCTCGCGTCTCTCTCCCAACCCTGCATCTCTCTCTCTCCCCTACCTCACATCTCTCTTTCTCCCCCAACCCCGCGTCTCTCTCTCTTTCTCACTCCCGCATCTCTCTCTCTCATTCTCCCTGGCTCTCTCTTTCTGCTGGATGCGGAGCTCATCCCTGCATTCAGGTTCTTCCTTAACACGATCTTCGCGTTCTTATACATATAATATTATTAATTGAATGCGTTCGCGTGTTAAATACATAGAGTTCAGGAGCTCGGGATTTTCATGGTGTTTTTCATAATTAGGTGAGTGTTCTCTCTTTTTTTCTGGGTTTTCCTGCTTCGACGGGAGATTTGTATTATTTGTGTAAATTTTGGACTGTATATTTATATTGGTAGGCATGTATCTATATTAATGCGATGATTATTTGTAATAGGGTAGTTTAATACTCGTTCTTACATATGCATGTGCTGTTTGGTACTAACATCTCTTGCAGGTACTTATTCAGCCTCTGAGCTTAAACCACTTCGTAATTGTATACCATAACCTCCGGGTTTAACCTCTTTGAGGTTTTAAAAGTCCTCTGGACTTTCTAATGCTACGCCTGGTAGGCGGACTTAGCGTCAGCACTAAACTGCTAACTCCGTTCGAGCGCAGTTACCCCGTGAGCACGGCTGTGCCGTGAGCGGTAGTATGGCGTTCATACGCATGCTACGACACATGCGTTTAGCTATGCAGCGAGCGGTAACCACGCCGAGTGTGATAGCATCTAGTGCTGTATATTAGCTTCGCTCCAGATCGTTTAGCTTCGTACGAATGTTCGCTTGCTTGTTTGCCTACTCGATTAATTCTTCTATTAATAGTTGTGAAAATTTTGAAATCTTGCTTATACCGTTATTCTGTATCTTTTGACATGCTTTCACTGGACGTGCTATCATTCACCATGATGTCTCTTATTATTTGACATGTTACTACTTGCCACCTGCCCCTTGTTATGATATCACTTATCACCTGGACCTGTCATGTTAACACCTGATCTGTGATTATTACATTTACGAGAATCCTGTACTTATTGTCCTGAATATACACAATGACATATATTCATGTCATGCATGTACTCCTGAAATCCTGAACTTGTCCTGCTCCTGCCATTCTCGTAAATTGATAATCACATAAAATATTTTAATAAAACGACTTGCACCGGATTTGGGAAAAACTGATGGGTCCCGAATAGTTTTATGTTTATGGTGGTCATATTGAGTCACGCATGGCCATATACTTAAGGGTTCATCTGGCGGCCACTAGGAATTCCGTGGAGTGCACTGGTACCCCTATTCCTCCTGTTTATTCATGCTGGTATGCACAAGCCCTAGGCCTATTTCTATAAGATCCGCGATACCCTATTCCTATTCGAGCGTACAATAAGTCTCGGTACCTAGCGGTACGTTTCGCCTCAGCACCGGATACTCCTGAGCTGTTGTCCTGAGCATGTACGGGACTCATACTAAATATTGTTCGTCGAACTCCATCGGTTTCTAAATAACTGGCTCTGAAAGTATGCGGAACTAAACCTTAGACGGCCCTAACTATAATAAGATACCAAGATAACAACTTGTTGTGTTACTTTGCAAACTGGTTGATACAACTGGTTTTGCCACAATTGCTTTTATCGGGTTTTACTTCAGATTTTTGATTTTATTAATCATTATTATATTTCTAGTTTATCTCCTATATACTACTTCTCTGTTCTCCTACTTGATATTGCACTTGTTCCACTAAACTTATCCTCCTGACTTGATCACTCCTCACTTTATACTGATTACTGGTTACCACTCATTACTTGATGTCTCATTCATGTCTGGCGTACTTATGCTCATGACATGATTTTCAATGCATATCTTTTAACTTGAATTTATCGATACACGTGTGCATGTCCATGCACGCCATTTGGCATTCGCATCACCACTCGTTGGGGAGTTCTAACTCCCCTGGATCCTTATATCTAGATCTCAGAGTTAAGAGCTTGTGAATTCTTTCGATTGCTGATCAGAGTGGCGCAGCGGTAGCGTGAATTATCGGCAGACCATCCAGAGTCCCTTCCTTCCGGGCGCCTTGCTCGGCTCTCGAGTTTTCCTGTTGTGACTCGTGAGCGCCCTTTGTACTGTTCATACTTGTATATCTCTTTGTATTCTCGCAATTGTGCCTATCAGTGATGTAATATTCTTATAATATTTTTGTCACATCTGCTTATAACTTTGTAATTTTACTCATATGTTGGAATGTATAATGCACCGCGTGCTTTCGTACTCTGATTCTTACATGTACTGATACTTATCGTATATATATGAGAGTATTTCCGACACGTATGTACGTCGCAGTAACATTTTCGTACTCGCGGGAATGGGGCATTACAGAAAAAGAAAACTCTAACAAGAGGCCATCATAGCTCCAAATGTCTTGATGACACCAACAAGATGCATCTAGGTGCCCTATGCGACCCTTTTGACGCCGTAGAGTTCATTCTAACCCGATCCGTCTTATTCCTCAATTATCATCCTCCTTACTCCAGCTCTTCTATTGCTCATTCTCACTGACCATCTCCTCGCTCTGAGCACTATCCTCCAGAAGAAGAATCCCCCATTCATCTTGTCAAACCTTTTCGGTTCGATTTGCCTTTCTTCTTACTGGAATTCTGCTCCGCTAACCCGTTTAGGGGAACGACCTCATAAAATTATCAAACTCATTCTGAAAATACTCTTATAATCTCTGGCCCACCTGGTCCAAAATGAACTTTTCACTTACTAAACCTTCGCGTATCACCTTGTCAAAATTAAAATTGTTCATGAATGGAGCTAACTCCGAACATTCCTCCTCGAAGAACCTCCTTGACACTCCTGACGGCCCAACATCAATAGTTGTTTCTCCACTAACTTTTTTCAGTGGAAGAAGACCTACCCCTGAAGTTGTAGATGTGGTATCATGACTTAGGGATCCTCTATTAGCCGATGACGGATGACCTAGACTTAAACGCTCCCAGATTCTGAGCCTTCATGCCCTTTGCTCGGCCTGTTTTATCTAGGCTATGAGTGCATATAACACTACTTTGGCTACACCAAGATCTCCCCTTCCCTACTCCCAGATGAATTGCACATAATAAAACCTCCTTTTTTAAACCAATGGGCCCATTCATTATATTCACTGGGCTAGGATCCTCCTCATTATTGGGTTTAGAAAGCCCAAGCTCCACAGGCCCAGCATTAGAACTAGCATTCTCAATGGAATGTTGAAGCCCAGCTCCCATCGGCCCACTTAAAGCCTTCCCTATCCATATCGGATTCGGGTTTGCTCTGTATTCGACCCTCTTCTGAAACACCCCCCCCAAAAAAAAAATTAAATTCGAATTTGAACTCGATCATCGCGCCCATCTCTGTCGCCTGCGACGCTTTCTGTCTCCTTCTTGATGTTGACATCCATGTTGTCTCCATCAGCCTTCCTATGCCATACATTTTTCGGCCTTTCATCGATGATCATCGACAACTTCCTGATTTCGTTGAGGACTTGCCCTCCCTTGCCTCCGACACTGTCTCCATCTCTTATGACGTAGAGCAGCTTGGATCGCACCCAAAATCCCCTAACAGCATATCCACATCCAATACTCAAAACGCAAAATACTTCTCGGACTCCGATCGAGTCGTCAAGGCACTCTGCCAACGACGTGATCCCTTGCCCACTGCATCATTGCTGTCTCCAGCCTCACCAGAGAACCTATCGACCTCCTCTGACATTCTCCCCTGCTAACCGCTTCAGTATAACTCGTTTCACTAAGTCCCCCACCTGGAGGTAGATACTGAAACCTTCTCCCTCGATAAGCCCTGCAGTATCTCCTCGGTGAGACGGACTCACAAAACGACGCCATTCACCGGCAGAGTTTGCCTACCTTCACTTGTCAGAAGAAACCCCATCCTTCTTCTTGACGCCCTGACCATTCAGAAATCCCTTGTTCTTCTCCCGAGAAGGGGAGGACCTTGCCAGGTGTCCCTACCTACCGCAAACAAAGCAGAAAATGCCGAAGGGGCAGTGTGCCTTCCAGTGGCCAGTGCAACCATAGTGGTGGCTGATGCCCCTCGTCCAATAATTCACCATTATCGTCATCTCCCTCTCTCGTATCATAAACCCTCGAGAGCTCACTGACGACCAACCCCCTAGATCTCCCTACCGTGGAGATCTAGCCGACCCCCTGGCACGGCGAACATCAGCAGTCATGATCGATCTGCAAGTTTGTTTCTCCCTTTCTCTCGAGCTTAAAACATTGTGAGCTCAAATCTTCTGGCGGTCGACCGCTCTTTCGGTTGAAAACCTAAACAGAAAGTAGATCTCTCAGCGGTCGACCAGTCGGTCGAACGATATGCGCAAACAAAGAGCAACTTCTCAATCGGTCGACCGGCATGCACAACTCTCATTCTGCATGTGTTTGTGCACATCCGGTCGACCGGGCGCGATCGATGGGTAGAGTAATCAACTCTGCTAGGTGGTCAACCGCGTGGTCGACCGACAACAGCCAAAAATCTTTTAAAACTATTTAAAATTTCTTTTAAAATAAAAGTAAATTTCTTTGTAAATCTTACAAAAATAAGTTCATATAAATTCTTTTTGGTACAAACATGTGTGATCAAGGATCATCACAAATTGTAAACTTTGAATTTCTTTTTGTAACTTTGAAAATCCCTTTTCAAATATTAATCACTTTAAAATCTACAAAAATATGTTCATATAAATACAATAGAGCACAAATATGCATGATAAAAAATCAACATATATTACAAACATGTGAACTTTTTTTGAGATATGAAATACAATCTTGAAATATAAATTATATTAAAAACTCTTTTTCCAAAAACTAAACTTTAAATGAAAAAGCAAGTTTTTTTTTCAAACAAGTTTCTCAAACTCATTTGCAGAGTAAATATGTATGGATATAATCCAATACATATATAAAAACATATGAACTTGTTTTTGATGAAATTTACTCATGAAATCAACTTTGATAAAAACAAAACTTAAGCTCATCAAAATATGTTTCTTTGAACAAATAAAGTTCTAATATCTGTGGATAGAATCTAACACATATTTCAAACTATAATACTTATTTCTTTGAGATATAAAATATATAAGCACAATTTGTTAAACCGAAATACCAAAATTTTTGTTCTTGAAAACCAAAATCAAACTCGCATGTGTATGTGTATAAGCTTGAGTAATCAAAACTAATATATACTTTACACAAATCTAAAACATTCTTACAAACTAGAGTATTCTTCTTGATGTGATCGTTCTCTCCATCTTGACTCGATCCAATCTTAATTCATTTGAGCTAAACTTTTTGTTGAGTTCTTGATATAATCTTTATACTTCAGCTCTTAAATTAACATTAGTGTTTGCTTCAAAACTTGACTATGAATTTTTTGTTGAAGCTAAACACTAACTGAGATCTTAATTAAAAATCTAAAATTTGAATAAGGCAAGATTATTAATACTATACTACATGAATTAAGCATCATCAAAACTAGAGTGATTAACCTTTAGGCCGACAATCTCTCTCTTTTTGATGATGACAGAACTCATGGAGTTACATATGCATGGATTAGAGAAGAGTTGCTCCCCTTAACTCATGCATAAACACATAAAGATATTCAATAACTCATGCATAAACACATGAAGATATTCAATAATTTCACTCCTCCATAACAAGCAAGGCAAACATATATGCAAAGCATAAAACATGCATATAAAAATACCAATTTCTCTCTCCCTTTTTATCACTTCATCAACAAAGGGGTAAACAAGACAAAGTGAAGGCAAATGCGACATAAATCTAAATGGTACTTTAATACACTGAAGTTTCACTTGTATTGTATTTGTATATAAATACCCACTGATTTTCCCGCTACACGTAAATACCTGTTAGTTTTTCTCCGTTAGCACTTTGATATTATTTGGTTAAAAAAATGCGAAGTAAAATTCTAATTGATTTCAAAGAAAATTACAACTGATCAAACTTTGATTACCAAATAGGGCGACTCCGTTGGGGATTTATGAAAATTTTTACCGTCAGAAGTATAATGTTAACGTGACGGATTTAGATTTACAATTTGAGCAAGTTGAATTATCAAAAGTGTGATATTAACTTGACATAAATATATGTTAAAGATATGACATTAACTTAGCATCAAGAAGGTCTCATTTAGAAAACTGAGAAAATTACTATATAGGTTTAGTGTTAAGTTGACAACAGGATGAATGCTAGAGGTGTGATAATAACTTAGCATTGAACGTCTTGGTTTCAAGGAGAAAACTCGAGTGAAGATTATTGTCATATGTGTAGTATTTAACTTAACAACGAAATGGATGCTAAAGGTGTGATATTTAACTTAGCATCGGGTATCTTGAAAATCGAGAGAATTACTATCATAGATGTAATATTAACTTAATAGGGATTTGTATTGCGATATGAGCAATTTTGGTCAGAGATGTAGTGTTTAACTTAGCCGGAAAATTTTGCGAATTGAGTAATTTTAGTGGACTCATCATTTTATTGAAGAGAATTGACAAGTTGAAACTCTATCCTACTGGGGATATGTTGATTTTGCTGCCAGAGGTATAATATTAATGTGACTGGTTCAATTTATGATGACTTCGCTGAGAAAATAATTACAGATTTTTATGGTGCTCCCATTCCATGGGGGAATTGGTAAGAAATTTTGGAGGAAAAGATGGGATCAGGTCCCTCAGAATTTTTAGCAAACCCTCAGCTATTAATGAATTTGGTATGTCTTTACCAACTACCATTTGAGTTGGGCTAGCCATGCTATTCCCCTCAGCATGATGAGTTATCGAGAATTTTTCGTTGGGCTTAAAGGTCAACTATTTCCTCTATCTTTTAGCCGTTAGAGGCGTCAGATTATTTTGTTACTTTAAGTAATGTGGTGTACCTCCTGGGTTTTCACTCCGCAGATAAGCTGGGAATTAAGGAGGTGAATATGAATTCCACGGAGATTTTGTCCAGGAATTAACCTTCCTCCTGGAGTTCTCTCTGATTCTCATTCGGTTGCCACACTTTGATATGAATGTAAATACACTAGAAAGATTTATGAGAGTTGATCAATCACCACATCTTGATATGAATGTGAAAATGGTGGAAAGGTTCTGCAAAGATGTGTCACGAACCTTCTTCAATGAGTTTGGCTTAATAAGAAATCAGATAAACTGATTCAACCCCCCATGAGAGTCGATCGATCACCACATCTTGTTATAAATTTGAAAAATGTGAAAAGATTTTACAAAGATACGTCATCAACCTTCTTCAATTAGGTTGGCTTGATAAGCCATCAGATAAACTCATTTAACTTACCATGGGAGTCAATCGATCGCCGCATCATGATATGAATGTAAAAGCAATGGAAAGGTTCTACAAAGATGCCTCACGAACCTTTTTTAATAAGTTTGGCTTGATAAGTCATCAGATAAACTCATTCAACCCACCATGAGAGTCGATCGAATGCCACATCTTGATATGAATGTGGAGAAAGGTTATGCAAAGATGCGTTATAAACCTTCTTCAATGAGTCTAGCTTGATAAGCCATCAGATAAACTCATTTGATCAGCTCATCTGACTATTTGAATGCTTTGTCGCTAGTTCAAGCTTTGATCTACCGAACCGGAGAAGGGAGGTATGCCACCATTACATATGAAAAGTAAGATAGATAAGAAAGAAATGATCAGAAAGAAGAGGGATGATCAGAAAGAAGAGTGCATAAAACTATTGCTTAGGCATGCTCGACTTCAAAATATGACTTATTCATTTAAGTTGAAAATCGGTGCATGTCTATATAGTAGAGAAGAATGACAAAGCTAAAAACTGATATTTTGCCTTTGACTTTTCTTCAATGTTTACATCATGCATCATAATGTCACTTATGTTTGGTCGGTTATACATCGATCGACTGTGATGTGATCCATTGAATTAGGAAGCTTTTCTTTAATGCTCTCCCAAACATCTTGGATCTCAAATCCTAATCCATTTAATTGATCAGGGTGGAGTTTCAATCAAAGGTGTAGTATTAACTTGATCATGAGAAAGTGACAAAGCTAAAATTAAAGTTTCTAACTTGTCATCGCTTCGATGTTGACATCATGCATCATAATGCCACCAATATTCGGGTTGGCGTGGGTCGGCCGTGATGTGATCCGTTGAATGAGAAAGCGTTTCTTTGGCTCTCTCCCAAACATCTTAGACCTCAAACCCTAATCCATCCGATTAATCAGAGTGAATATTCGATCAGAGGAGTAGTGTTAACTTGATATGAGAAGAGTGACAAGGCTAAAACTGAAGTTTCTAACTTTGTCATTGCTTCAGTGTTGACACCATGCATCATAATGTCAACAATGTTAGGTTGGCTCGGCGTCAATCATCCATGATGTGATTTGTTGAATGAGAAAGCTTTTCTTTGATGCCCTCTCAAACATCTTGGATCTCAAGCCTAATTCATCTGATTGACCAGAGTGAAGCTTCGATCAGAGGTGTAATGTTAACTTAATCATGAGAAGTATCCCTTTAAGGATAGTATTTCTTTAGAAATCTGCCATCATCATCATGAGCATATTGCCATCCAGAGTTATAAGGCGGTATGCTCCATTTGAGTAGACTGACTCTACAACAAATGGTCCTTCTCATTTGGGTTGAAATTTTTCTTTCGTCTTATGTGTCATAACCATGGGTCTTCTGACAGCTGAGACAAGGTCACATTTCTTGAAAATCTATTTTCTGACTTTCTTATTGAAGGCTCTGAAAATCTGAGCTTGATAGAGCTCAATTTGTAGTTGAGCTTGTAGATATTTGTCATCCAAAGCTTCTACCTCCTGGAATCACAATCGATGCTTCTTCTCGTCTGTCATCTCCGTCATCAAAGTAATGTGCAAATATGGAATCTGAATTTCTAGTAGGAATATGTCTTCATATCCATACACTAAGGAGAATGACGTAGCCTTTGTCGGGGTTCTCACTGTTGTGCGGTAGGCGTAAAGGAATTCTCCTAATTTGTCGCCCCAGTCGTGTTGGCTTTTTGAGACAAACTTCTTGAGAAGCTTTCCAATAGTCATGTTAAAGGCTTCTGCAAGACCGTTGGCAGCTAGATAGTATGTTGTTGAAGTCACATTTTAGATTCTGAACTTATTACATAATCTCTGAAATGCTTAGCTGACGAATTGGGGTCCATAATCGTGGATAATTTATTGGGCTATGCCAAAGTGATAGAGCATAGAGTATGTGATGCTTGATGAATCTGATCACCTCTAATGTCTTTACTTACTTCCTTCAGGGGAGTAGCTTTTACCCTCTTAGATAAGTAGTCAGTTATGGTCAAAATGAAGTGATGTTCTTTGGATGTTGAAGGGCTGATGGATCTGATAACATCCATTCCCCACATCTTAAATGGCCATGAAGAAGACGTTGGCTGAAGCATCCCAGTGCTTGATGGATGAAATCACCGTGGATTTGACAGGCATGGCATCACTTAGCATAGCAATAGTGTCAGAGATCATCTTTGGGCAATAGTAGCCAAGTCTTCGAAGCCGCTCTCTGAGCTTATGTCCGGGTTGGTTAGCTTCGCACAAACCACCGAGCTTCCCTAAGTGCCTCCTATGCCTCTTTGTATAAAAGGCAGCATTGTAAGATTCCATCATATGATGCGATATAATGTTTGTGTAATCGCGTTGTAGTAGAATCGAGGAGCCTTTCTTCTGATGGCAACTGTCTCTTTGGGGTCATCAGATATATTACCGTATAAGACAAAGTCAATGAGTGGGAATCGCTAATTTCTGAATTCCGGACTTGTTGAGGTCTCCAGAACTTCTTTAACTTGAAGGTCTCCTTTTGGAGTTTGACTTTCTTCAAAGACGAATTTTGGGTAGTACAAGTCGTAATTGTAGACGAGTACTTTCTCCATGGATCCAGCTGGAAGGAACAATGAAGCAGCGAGAGATGCCAATGCATCTGCATGCGTATTTTACTGACATGGTACATGGTCAATGTAGAAGCTTTTGAACTTCGCCACCATGTTAATAGTTGCATTGTGATCGGGCACCAAGTCTTCGTGTCAGATCACACTCCCCGTGAACCTGGTTGGCGATGAGCTTTGAATCACCGTACGTTTCGAGATTTTTGACTCCAATCTCTTCGGCAAGTTGCATCCCGATCAGGAGAGCGTTGTATTCCGCGACGTTGTTGGAACACGGCTCGGTTAATGAGAATGCAGGAGGGATCACATAGTTTTATGGAGATACGATCACTACTCCCACTCCAGCGACAATGGTCCCTGTAGGACCCATTCTTGATACGCTGTCGAAGAATAATTATAAGACTTGCTATTTGAAAGACGTTTGGGTCATGTAGACTTCAGCGATCTCATCTTGAGAGATTTTCGTAAAGTCTAGTTGCTCTTGGATCTGAATGTTTAGTCAAGAAGTCTGCCACTGTTTGTCCTTTCATAGCTTTTTGTGATAGGAATTGTATCTCATATTGTAAGAGCCCATTTTGCCAATCGATCGTTTACCGAAGATGATTTTGTCATAAGTAACCTCAAAGGATTAACTTTCCCACTAAGTAGTGTCGGATTTTCTGGACAGCAACTCCTTTTTGACCGGATTGTAACGATGTTCCACTCCGATCATAGTTCTAGTTAGGTAGTAGATTGATTGCTCATATCCTTAATCGTTATTCTGAGCTAGTAAAGCTCCTAGAGAGTAATCCATAGCTCAAACGTATATCAAGAAGGGTTTTCCTAATACTGGAGCTGCGAGGACAGGAGGATGCGTGAAGTATTGCTTGATTTCCTCAAATGCTTCTTGGCAAGTATTATCCCAAATAAATGAGACTCCCTTTTATATCAGCTTACTGAAGGGTTGGGAACGTCCTAATAGATTCGATATGAATCTTCGAATGTACGCCAGTCATCCTTGCAATCCTCGGAATTTTCTAAAATTTCTTGGAGTTTGCATCTCCTGGATGGCACGAACTTTCTCTGGATCAAGATGAATTTCTTTGGATGTTACGACGAATTCAAAGAATTAGCCACTGCCTACCCCTAGAAAGGACTTGGTTGGGTTCATCTTCAGTTGATGCGCCCGCATGATATTGAATACCCTCTTTAGATCTGCAATGTGATCGCCTTTAGTTTAGCTTTTTACTATAATATCGTCCGCATAGCATTTTTATGGTCTTGCATATATGCTCGTGGAAGATTATATTCATTGCCCGTTGATATGTCACCCTATGTTCTTTAAGTCGAAGGGTATCACGGTGTAGCAATACACCCCTAGTGGCATTCTGAAAGATGTATATTTTTCATCTTCAGGGTACATCTTGATTTGATTGTATCCTGAAAATCCTTCCATGAAAGACATCCCCTCAAAATCTCACGTATTGTTGATCATAACATTCGTGATAGGGAGAGGATATTCATCTTTAGGACATGCAGCGTTCAGATCATGAAAGTCAATGCAAATCTGAGTCTTCCCATTCTTCTTGGTGACGGGCACAGTGTTGGCTACCCAACCAGGGTACTGTTCTTTCCTGATGAAATCGGAGTCTATGAGCTTTTTAACTTCTGATTCAATTGCTTCCATTATTTCTGGATGAAACCGTCGTTGTTGTTGCTTGATTGGTTTCACGTCTGAATTGATGTTGAGGCGATTCATAGCCACTTGAGAATCATGTCTGGGCATAACCTCGTAGTTCCAAGTGAGAACGTTTATGTACTCTTGTATAAGATGTACTAGGTTTTCTTTCTCAGAAAGCGATAAGTTTTCACTTATGAAGATGGGTTTGGGGTAAAGCTCATCTCTTAGGTTTATCTGAATCGCCTTATCATCTATGAGTGGCTCACGTTGCTTGAAGCGGATATCCCAAAGAATGTTTAGATGTTTAATCTAGGGATTGGTGTCTTACTAAATCATTCCTTCATCCTCGTCTTCATTCTCCAGTCGGCTGGTTGCAACCATATTGACCAAAAGATCTTCGAAGATATAGACGATACTAACATCTGATTCCAATGACGTGCAATAAGCCGCTAAACCCCTAGGTTTCCCTAGTGGATGAGTGTTGTCTCGTGAGGATTTTCAGTGAATTACACCCACAAAATTTGGTGAAAGAATTTAAAAAATGAGAAAAGATTAAGATAAAAAGTATAACAAAAAATAAGGATAACCAAAAATAAAGAAAATAGAAAAAAGATTAAAATAAAGAAAGATAAAATATTTTTGGAGTGATAAGCATCACTAATGTATAAGTTCTCTAATTACCATAAACTCTCATTATCAAGTTCAATCTCTTATTAAGAATTCAATCATCTACTCTGTAGAGATTTTCAAATCTTAGCCTATATTAACATCCTTCCTAAGTTTTCTGATCCTTTGCATCTTCGTGAATGTATATAGCTCTTAACTTAGGAGTTTGATTCAAATTTACATATTTAAAATTTATATATATATATATATATATATATATTCATAAAAGTTTCGAAGTATTACCACTTTGATGCCTTTTAAGAACTACTTTTTTTCATTTAGATAACTAATCTAATTCTCTTTCATGTAAATATCAAGGCTTCTTGAGGCCAAGATGCCTAACTAATTGATCATTAGACTTGATAATATATATATATATATATATATATATATATATATATATATATATATATATATATATATATATATATATATATATATATATATATATATATTCTTTTTTTCCCCTACCTAACTATTTTTTCGCGTAAATACTAAGGCTTCATGAGGCCAGAGCATCTAGCTGATCAATAGTTAAGGTTCTTATTATTATTTAGCATTAAGTTATCCTCATCATCCCAAGTTTAAACTATTGCGTAAGTGTAAATACGATACATATTCACATGGACAAATTTTAATGGCAATAATATTTTAAAATTTTCATCTCTATTCAAAGACTTTAAAATTCTATCAAATTGATATTCCTTATCCAATTCAAGTTATATGATTACTAAATCCCTTACAACTAGGTCAACTTACCACAAATTTTTTTTATATAAGAAAGAAAGAAAGAAAAGAAAAACAAACAAAAGAAAAATCCTACTAGACAACTCCCCTCAAGCATGCCTCCCTCTCTTTTCCATGCTACTACTACCTCCTTCAGAACGTGTCCTCCTAAAACGTGACTCTTTAGTTTTCTTCTTCTTCCCCTTTATCAACTTGTATGCTCTTTTTATCCCCTCCCAAATTAAATGCATGAGTGTACGATTATCTTCGGGTGGTAATTGATTAAAAATTCGTCATCTTCCTCTTTCGATTCATTGGATGATGATGATGTAACTAGGACATGTTATTGTAGCATGGAAGGTACTCAATCAATTAGCACTGAAACATTATAAGATGAAGAAATAGTTTCAGCTTGAATACTGATTGAAACGGAAAGTTGTATTGTAAATAGTTTAGAAAATCTTAGTCTCGTTTCAAGGTAAAAGCGTAGCAAAGGCTAGACGGGTCGATCCACAGGGAAGGATGTGATGGAAGCGTTTCAGAACGATCTTCTCTGTAATTCGCTTGGAAAAGAAAAAAGAGAGATTGATTAGATTTGATCAAGCAAAAGAAGTATAGTCTACTAATCATCTACCACAACCCAAAGTATTAGTCGCTAAGAGTGAACATCATATTGAATGAAGAAGTATCCTTCCTAGGTTATTAATTGAGAATCAAGTAAGATGAATAATAATGTTTGAACTCTAACTAGTGTGCACTAATAAAGATTAAACATTCGTTCATCTTAATTTCAAAGTATAGCATAAGAGAAGTTTTTTTACTTAAAATTATGCTATCAAAGTTTTTAACTGTGAACTATGAAGAATCATTTAAAAAGTGCAACCTGAATTAAGTAAACCTAATCATCGATTCATCTTCAAGAAAACCAATTTTAATCCTAAGGTTTCTAACAATAATAGATATAAATCAATTCATCTTTTAACTAAACTAGGGTTGATCGAGAGATTAGTAAACTATAGTTTTAATTAGTTATTCATTTTTTTATTTTCAATTTTTATGTTGAATAAAAAATTGCATGAAAACGAAAAAAGAAGAAAAAATAATTAATCTAAGCAGAAAAACTGAATTGAATTGCAAAGAAGAATGGATAACCTTTTTATTGGATGTCACTGACCAATTACAAAGTCCTCTCCTTCTTTAAAATATTCTTCTTCAAATAACAAAAACGAAAATACAAGAAATTTCGGAGAGAGAAAAATATAAAGAAAACCCTAAGCTTCAGTCGTTGGATCCCCCTCTCTGTTGCTCTGTAGGGATATTTATAGGAGATATAGGATGTAGAGTCTCAATATAACTCTATCACAAAAACACGTAGCCAGTCTTATCCAAATGGCCGCGGAAACACGGCTATAGCTACGTTTTCGCGGCAATAGCGTGGCCAATGGCCACGCGCTTTCTTGCGTGGCCTCCTCTGGTCCGTTCATCTGGGCTCCTCCTTCTGGATTCTGTATTCAAACCTTTTATTTGAGAACTCGGGATAACTTGAGAAGCAAGTTATCACAAATCCGAATTTATAAAAGGATTTGTTCTTTATCTTTAAGCTTTCCTCCCCTTTTATCTTTATCCTTGTATTGCAAGCAACCAGGTCTAAGTCCATCTCTGTTTAAGGATAATGATCCATCTTATCCTTTTCCTCCTCCTTTTAGCAATTAGGAGTTCTAATTTTATCCTTCCTCTTTCTCTCCTAGATTTTAAAATAATTTAAAATCTAAGTTTCGATTAGATTAGATAAGATAAAAGCTTCTAAATTACTACAATTAATTATGCATGTGGGCTTGTGGGATTCTTGGGCTTTTGGGCTTCACTTGTACTTTATTTTTTATTTTTTTATTACTCAAGGCCTGCGCACATTAAACAATAAAACATTAGTAGCAGTGCTTAATAAAAGAATAAATAAGGAAATATGATGGTAAATGTGATGATAAATATGCACTTTCTACTACCTATCAAATACCAATTTTATCTTTTATTGCATAATTAAATTCATCTTCAAGCATCCATTCCTTGCAAATTTGTATGACAAGAATTGGTAGTGGCAAAAAAAAATTTCGTTTATTTTTAGCGCTACCAATAGTGTCTAATAGTGTGTAGCACATGCAAAAGTCTTTTTCTTTAGTCATCAAAATGTAAACAATGTGTAAAACTTGGTTGTAAAAAGGTGAAACATGTGATACACCCAAGACATTACAATTTAACTATTTACATAATGCATACACATTCCTATACAATGTTTTCGCACTAATACCACCCCTTGAGGTACCTTGCAATGTTCTCCTATTAAGTGAATGTAATCTCCAAGGTTCCCTGATTCTTGAACCCCTCTTTCAACAAGAGAAATACCTGTTAGTTCAGAAATTGTTTGTAAATGAAAAATTTTCATCTCCCCTCTCCAATTCACTTCAATTATTCCTTGATTTTTATCAATGTTATTCTCTGAAAATTTATCATAAAACTCTTGTAAGTGAAAATTTGAATATAGAATTCAAAGGTATTAGCATGCAACAAATAATTTCAATTCCTAGCCCTTATTTGATTAAAAAATACATCCGAAATGCTTTGAATATAAGAAAAAAGTTATGCTCAGCATAGATCTTAGATATTATGAACTTACAGAAATCTGAGAACTGTAAAAGATGAAAGACAGAGCACTTACTGTCCCTGAAGAATTCAGGAGAACAATCCTGCTAAAATTCGGCAACTTGGCCGAAATTTTGGTTGCCTGGCCGAACTTCTGACTCGAACATCGCGGATCTAGTAGCTAAGGTCTCTGAAACTCCTCCTCCTGGTTGTAGACTGCTCTGGATTAAGAGGTTGGACTCAGATTTGTGAGAAACAAAAGAAAGTTGAAGTAGTTTATGTAGAAAATGTATGTACCATTATCCCAAAACTACCTTTCATTTGAATTTCAAATTCAAAATTGGAATCCTAGGAGATGTTGAAAACTGAATGCTCTTGGAAAAAGATGAGGAAATTTTGAAATTTGAGTTTCGAAAAATATTTGGATTTTTGAAAAGGATGAAATAAAGAAGATAAAAATGAGGAAAGGATAAAGTTAAAAAAAAAGGAAAGATTTCAAAAAAAAAATTTCAAAAGAGATTTTGAACCCTACCCCCATACCTAAATTGTGCTATGTCCCCATGCACAAAATCAGGATTGAGAATCACCCCAAAATTTTCAAATTTGAAAAAGAAAAATTATTATTAAATCATGACCTGATTTATCACAAAAAAAAGCAATTTTGAAAACCACATATCTCAGAAACAGACCCAGAAAAACAGGTAATTCAGAAAGTTTACGCCCGAAAAATTTCTGGTCAAACGCCCACCAGAGTTCGGTTAGCTGGCCAAAAATTTAGCCACCAGGCCGAACTTCTGATCCATTGATGCTCTGTCTTCTGGTGCTTATGTTATGGTGATTTTGTGGCTCATTTGGGAGTATTAAATTAGTATACAGAGGGGATACCTGACATACAGAAAACACAAGTTAGTACTAAAGAAAGTTAAAAATAGAAAACTAATAAAAGAAGTTAGAAAATTTGGGTTGCCTCCCAAGAAGCGCTTTTAGTTATAGTCATTAGTTAGACTCCTGTTGATCTTCATGGAGGCTCATGTATGGAAGGTGTTAGCCTTGATAAGTTTTTTACAATCTTTTGGACTTTCTTCCATATGGTTTGTGAAAATACACCTAGGGTGGGGGTGAATAGGTGTATGACTAATCTAATGACAAATGATGCGGAATTAAAAACTAATTGCAACACACTTAGTGTAACCAAAGAGTGTAGCCGAATTCCTGGTGACGGGCTCTGGACTATCTCCTTTAAATTCCTCTAAATAAGAGTTGAGGTGTTATATGAAGCTCTCTTGATTCAACACTAGTGAGGCACACAAATAATACCAAGCATATATGTATGATATGAACAATATGAAATAATGTAAGGTATAACAGAGAGAGAGTTTAGAGATAGTGGATCAATCACAAACACCAAGATATATTTCGAGATTCAAGCCACTGCTCTACGTCCCTGCCTTCACACAGAAGGATTTTCACTAATGCGTCCATAGAGGACTTCTCACACAGGGAACCTCCACTGAGGATTTGGCAAATACAAAATAGAAGTACATAACTCCTCTCTCCAACAAAACAACCTCTACACAAGAGGTTAGGCACAACAACAATCAGCTCTTACAAGAGGGATATGACACTAAGCTAAACAACAATCACCTTACACTAGAGGGATAAGACACTAAGTCAAAATGACCACAACCACCTCTACACTTAGAGGGATAGCCACAACCCAATGCACAACTCCTCTACACTTAGAGGGAAAGGCACAAAGCCAAAGCAAAGGAAAGGTTACAACTCTTGGTGATCTCAAAGATCACAAATCAATTTTCCTGCAAAACAAGATCCTATAGATAGGATAGATATGATAACTCAAGTGTGAGAAAATAAAGAGTTTGGAAATCAAAATCACAAAGAAAATACTTGGGAAAACTTTTAGGATAAAATAGAAATGAAGATCAAAAATAATTCCCAAAGACTTCTCTTTTTTGTTGATTTTTTCAACCCTTTAAAAACAAATAAAGATAGATCTTTTAACCCAAAAACTCTTTGAAAACTTGTTGCTAAAATACTAGGAAAGATAGAAAATTTTGCTCTTGAAATTCTAGCTAAAAACAATTCAAGAGAAGGCATATATATAGTCTCTAAAAAATCTGCCCGTTGGTAGTCTGGAAAGGTCAGAAATGACCTTCCGGTCGACCACCCGGTCGACCGATACAACCAACGGTCGACCGCCCGGTCGACCGCCCGGTCGACCGGCCCCCACCCGAGAGTGGGGCGCAGTCGGTCGACTGCACGGTCGACCAGCCGAGTTGGCTGGCCATGTGCACGTCCTCGTGCACATCGGTCGACCGCTCCATTCGACCGCTCCGGTCGACCGACCACTGGTCCGGTCGACGGCCAGTTGATCTGGCTGGGACTTAAGGGTATTGAAAACTTGTCTTTTAAATTTCAACTAAATCCCATAAAATTCCACAAAAATAAGTTCTTATAAGATCTTTGAATACCAAACATGTGTGATCAAAAAGCAACACATATTTCAAACTATTTGAACCATTTTTGTGATATTTAAGCTTAAACACAAAATCTGTATTTTTCAAAACTTGAATTTTTGAAATAAAAATCGTTTTCTCCAAAATGCATGTAAATACAAAAACATGATATTGAAACAAATTTGAAGCATATTGTATATGGATAGAATCCAATATACATATAGGATATATATATATCTATATTTTTGACATGAAATTTAAAACTGATTAAATCGAAAACCAAAACTAATAAACTTTAAACTTGTTTGTGTGTGTGAACTTGAGCATATCAATACTATCTACCTTTACACAAGATCTAAACAAACTTAAACTAAACAATCCGAGGTCTTTTTGTAGAACTCCCTCTCCAAATCGACTCGATCCAAGCGCGATCCAACGAGCTTCACTCCAACCGAGTGCTAGATGCGATCTTGACGCGTGAGCTCTTAAATCTACATGTGAAAGCTCTAAAACTCCTTTGTTGAAGCTAAACACCTACTAATATCTTGATCAATCACTGAAACTATTTAAACACAAGTTTATTAGTAAATTATAACTACATGAGTTAATCATCATCAAAACTAGAGTAATGGGCCTCTTGGCTAACAATCTCCCCCTTTTTTATGATGACAAAACTCATGGAGTTATATATGCATGGATTAAAGTTAAGCTTCATAGAAGCTCCCCCTTAACTCATGCATAACAATAAACAATAAGATATTCAATGAATTGCATAAAACAAATAACATATATATGCATAAATGAGGAAATAAACGTAAATAAACTTTCCAAATACTCTCCCCTTTTTGTATAAATACTTCTCCCCTTTTTGTATAAACAAAACATATAAGCATTAAATAAGAAAATAAACATGCATATATAAACTCTCAAAATTCTTCTCCCCCTTTTTGTCAATTCATCAAAAAAAGGCGAAAACAAATCAAACAATAAAGATATATATGCGATATACATTCATAAAGAGGAGAGACATAAAATTAACTCTCCCTGCATACATGCATTACATGAAAAAGAGATGACAAAACTCTAATCACATAGCGCATAATATACAATGTATAAAAGGAGATGTGAAGCTCCCACTACACACGTGTACTACGTACCAAAGAGAGTTCAATCACTTTAATATGAGATACACTCAACATGAATCTATATATAGAGAAGATGTTAAGCTTCCCTTGCATATAAGCAATATATATCAAAACATTTTGAAATCTCTCTAAAACAAATTTATGATACCAATTGAAAATATACCAATTTATGATAAATGTATATATCGAAATATTATGATACCAATTTATGATACCAATTGAAAATATACCAATTTATGATAAAGGTATATATCGAAACATTATGATACCAATTTAAAATAAATAAAACTTTTAAGATACCAAAAGATACTAATTGAAAATATCTTGTAAATTTTTGATACTAATAGAAAATGAAACAGTTTACGTTTTTGATAATAATTGAAATATATATTGTAAATTATTGATACCAATTGAAAGTAAAAACCAATTGAAAATACAAACCAAATTTCTTTGGGTAAACACAACTCATTTCAATATAGATACTAATTTAAAATGAAACATGATACCAATAGAAAAAACAAACCAACTTTTTGGATAAACACTAAAATCATTTTGAAGTAGAGATACCAAATAGAGAATAATACTAATTTAAGATCATTGTTACCAATAGAAAATATTAGCATGTACCAAAATAAAGTATTTTTCATCATAAAGAATGGGAGTAAAATACCAATTGAAAATAAAACTGATTAAAAGGTAAAACACGAATTTTCTCCCCCTTTGTGAAATACCAATAAAAATGATGCATAAGCTTGTATAAGATGCCAATTGAAAAATAATTAACATTAAGGAGTAAATTAAGCTTAGCATAAACATAATTTGTGCTTTAAGATGTAAAGATATTATAAGCACAATCAAATCACATATATATGTATGAGAATGTAAATATCAATCGAAATTGATACTATTTGAAATTTGAAGCATACATATATAGAAAACACAAACATGAATATACAAACATTAAAATATCAATTGTGATACCAATTGAAAATATAATGAGGGTCAAATGTATAACTCATAAATACCTCCCTATTTATGTACATGTTAAAAAGATATTCAATAAGGGTATACAAGGTATGGTCACCCATTCATCCGCCCTTAGAAGGTAGGGTTTTTAAAAATAGGATTTAAAAATAATTTTAATATATTTGAAAACTCTACCAAAATGAAGAAATACGCAACTAGTTTTATGATAATCTTGAAAACTAGGACGAAGTCCTTCAAGTAAGGAATAAAACAAGAATATATCCATGAAAACATGAAAATCACTTCAACAATTGACACTCAAAATCTATAAAGCACATATAAGACTCATGAAAATAAAGTCATGAAAAAACATCAAGTAATGTAAGTGTACAAGAATTATGTGAAAAACATAATCATGGAAATAGGTAATAAAGCTCATATGAAATTTCTTATCAAAAATATGAAAATCATCAAAACTAGATAGGCTTCAAGGTATATATATGTTTTGTCTAAACTAGAAGTATACATACATATCCCAAACACAAATGAGTTCATAATAAAAATTTACATAAAAAGCAAGTGACTCTAGGATAGACATGTATATTTAAAATTTTAGCAAAATTGACATATACATGAAGCTAAACACATATTTATGAAAAACATGTACGAAAAAATAGAGAATATAAGTCAAAATGTACAAATCATCAAAACTAGTATATACTAGTACATCTAATGGGTACAAATAAGCAATTAAGCACAAACATAAAAAAATCAAATGTGGCTCATTAGTTGTACAAGTATATACACAAGTTTTAATGAAAACTACATCTAAACATGTAATCAAAACATGAAGCATAAAATGAAAACATAAACCAATATGATCATTATGTAAATGCACATGTCTTAGAATTATGATATACACAGTAGTTAAAGTATAATGAGAATACAAAATATGGATCCATATGAGCATGGGTGTATCTCAATTACTACAAAAGTATATCACAAGTCTAATTATCATGACTTTTAACATAATAATCATGAAAAACTAAAACATACTAAAAATCAATGAAAGCATATAAACTAATAAGGAGTTAGAGATAGTTATCAAAACTATTAGGGCTAAACTCTAAATCTCCAAACCATGGTGGTTCTCCAACCAAACTTTCTTAAAGGTGATGCATCTAAAGTAGTGTCCATAAAGCACAAAAAGCATCCACCATTAAGGCACCAATACCTCTCACGTTAAGTGAAAGCTCACACCTACATCAAATAAAATAGGAGTGAATTTTGGTACCCATACCTTATTGGGTTCATGGGGGTTAGCACCTTTCCTAACTTAAACAAATTTATTTGCAAAATTTGAATCATTAATTCTATCATTATAAAATTTTGCAGGGTGGCTCTTACGTTCACAATGTGTACAAGTGTACACATGAGCATACCTAGTGTCATGTGTGTGAACATGAGAAGCATGTGTATGCCGTGTATAGTGTGCATGAATATGTGGTGAACATTTCTTACGAAACATGAATTCTAATTTCTTGTGATCAATAGCACATTTGCTCAAAGTGGAGCCCAAACAATCAACACTCTTTTTTAAAGCACATACATCATTTTCAATAATATAAGAAGAGGTAGAGCATGCAATAGGTACACTAGATGGTGAAGCATGGCAAACATGAGTATCTAAATCAATTTTCAAAGAAATATTTCTTAGAAACCAAATCCAATTCCTTTGAAATCAAAGTTTCATTCTCTTTTAAAACAAAATCAAGTTTTGAAGACAAAATTTTATTTTTCTTCAAAACATCATCACAATTAATTTTATTCTTTAAAAATTCATTTTTCTTTAAGGCAAGGTCAAGTTGGGATTTCAATGAGTCCCTTTCATTTGAAATCTCATACCTCTCATGCAAAACGAAGTCAAGTTTAGAAGACAAATTTTTATTTTCTTCTTTTAATTTAAAGCTTTTCTTTTTAAAAACGTGGTATTTTTTTAGCAAGTTTTCACAAATAAGAGATAGTTCTTCATTTAAAGTATCAGCATCCATATAGTCATCACCGGAAGAATTAGCACTATCATCTAGTTGAGTATCTGAGTTTACCTCAAGGGAGTCATTCCCTTGGACCATGTATCAAGCTTGTTCAGATTCATCCTCACTAGATTCCTTCTCCACATATTGTCGTTTGTAGCGCGAGAGAGGTCAAAGTGTTCCACATTGCAAAACTGAAATCACAATGAGAAATAATAGATAAATGTTCTTTACTAAGAGTGCATCTAAGTGCCTCTAGGGCTTGTGCATTGGCATCTATATGCTTGTCATTTCCGAGATAAGATTTCTTGGTAGTGGCAAGGTACACATGCATTCCTAGGATTTTTAGGTACATACTCATCTTAAGCTTCAATACGTCGATGTTAGAACATCAAACATAGGAGGGGTCATGAAGTCCATGAGTGTGTGTAAACAAATATGTGTGCAAATGCAATAATAGATTAGCTATCTCACTCTTAGGTGGTTAAACCTAATATCAGGAGCGTAGGCTCTGATACCAATTGAAAATACACTTAGAGGGGGGTGAATAGGTGTATGGTTAATCTAATAAAAATTGTGCAGAATTAAAACCAATTGCAACACACTTAGTGTAACTAAAGAGTGTAGCCGAATTCCTAGTGACGGGCTCTGAACTATCTCCTCTAAATTCCTCTAAATAAGAGTTGAGGTGCTATATGAAGCTCACTTGATTCAACACTAGTGAGGCACACAAACAATACCAAGCATATATGTATGATATGAACAATATGAAATAATGCAAGGTATAAGAGAGAGAGAGAGAGTTTAGAGATAGTGAATCAATCGCAAACACCAAGATATGTTTCGAGGTTCGAGCCACTGCTCTACGTCCCTGCCTTCACACAGAAGAATTTCCACTAATGAGTCCATACAGAACTTCCTACACAGGGAACCTCTACTGAGGATTTGGCAAATACAAACTAGGAGTACACAACTCCTCTCTCCAACAAAACAACCTCTACACAAGAGGGTAGGCACAACAGCAATCACCTCTCACAAGAGGGATATGGCACTAAACCAAACAACAATCACCTCACACTAGAGAGATAAGGCACTAAGTCAAAATGACCACAACCACCTCTATACTTAGAGGGATAACCACAACCCAATGCACAACCTCCTCTACACTTAGAGGGAAAGGCACAAAGCCAAAGCAAAGGAAAGGTTACAACTCTTGGTGATCTCAAAGACCACAAACTAATTTTCTCACAAAACAAGATCCTACATATATGATAGATATGATAGCTCAAGTGTGAGAAAACAAAGAGCTTAAAAATCAAAATCACAAAGAAAATACTTGGGAAAACTTCTAGGATAAAATAGACATGAAGATAAAAAATAATTCCCAAAGACTTCTCTTTTTGTTGATTTTTCCAACCCTTTAAAAACAAATAAATATAGATCTTTTTAACCCAAAAGCTCTTTGAAAACTTGTTGCTAAAACACTAGGAAAGATAGAAAATTTTGCTCTAGAAATTCTGGTTAAAAATAACTCAAGAGAAGGCATATATATAGCCTCTCAAAAAGCTGCCCGTTGGCAGTCTGGAAAGGTCAGAAATGACCTTCCGGTCGACCTGCGCAACTGTCATATTTATGGCCGTTGTGCCTCCGGTCGACCGCCCGGTCGACCGGTCACAGCCAACGGTCGATCGCCCGGTCGACCGGCCCCTACCCGAGAGTGGGGAGCTTTCAGTCGGTCGACCGCGCGGTCGACCGGCCGAGTAGACTGGTGTTTGGTACGGAGTAGAAGAATTCGATGTAAAGTTTCCTTGAATTAGTTGAAAGATTACAACGGACTAATGCTCCGACTACAAGGGAGGAAAGATGTTGAGTCTTGAATCTCCCCTTTGTTTAGTGCTGGGTTCTTCAAGTGGCGGTGGAAAGTGAATCTTGTTTTCCGTTGATCGGGTGAACGTCAGGAACTTCTGGGGATCTTCTCTTCGGTTGGCGGACGGAGTAACACAGCTCTGTCGACCAAAATCTCAAAGAGATTGTAGGCAAGGATTAACTTATACACAGCAAGTTAGTTGAAGAGTTAGACTCTCTGTAGAAACTCTCGAGTCAATTTCTTCTCTGATCTCTCTAAAAATCCGACCCCTTCTCCATAGCAACGGGGCTATTTATAGAGGTTTCAGGGGCGTACGTGCCTCCTAAAAATACTCCATAATGGGGGTTAACTTTTCCCGTTATGTGGGCCATGATTGACCCTATAACCGCCTTGGTGCTGCTGAGACGCGGGTTTCGACCCTCGCGCCTTGGTGCTGCTGAGACGCGGGTTTCGACCCTCGCGCCTTGGTGCGGCTGAGACGCGGGTTTCGACCCTCGCACCTTGGAGACGCGGGTTTCGACCCTCGCG
Source organism: Agave tequilana (assembly GCA_038442645.1). Taxonomy (NCBI): domain Eukaryota; kingdom Viridiplantae; phylum Streptophyta; class Magnoliopsida; order Asparagales; family Asparagaceae; genus Agave; species Agave tequilana. The sequence continues at coordinate 218,538 of JAVJIF010030840.1, read as the reverse complement.
CCTTGGTGCTGCTGAGACGCGCCCTGCGTTTGGAGTTTGGGACTTTGCCTTTGATGACTTATCTTTTAGTGATCTTTAGACAGCCTACAGAACCCCCTCTAAAGTTTTCGATATTCCGCAGTTAGCTGGGACGGATTTCGAAATACTTTGGACTCTAGATGAATCCACTTTTATGATTTAGACTGACAAAGCTTCAGGCTTGATCTTGTTTGGAGTATGGCCTTCGCGAGTGTACTGTAGAACTCTTTGAAGCTGCCAAAACTGATCGCGTGGAGTGTCTAGATACACAGTCTAAACCTCCCTGATGCTTTAAGTTTGTCGTTGGTGTACTTTAAACCAGAGGTGGGCAGTCGTCTGCTTGTGTCAGTGTGCTTTTGAACTGAATTGCAGAAGCAAGGACTGAACGCCAGTTCTGTGGACGCAGGGGTGATACTGCTTTAGGGATGACAACACGACTATTACTCCATGAGGCAAACGCGACTTTGGCCGAGTTGAAAGGGTGCGTCCATCAAAGGGACGCATCTTTAGAGATGAAGACGCGACTCTTGGATGCGAATCCGTGTCATGAGTACGCTGCCACGTGTCCCGTAGAATTGCGGGGACATCTACTTTTTGACGTGTGAACTTCACGCTGCATTTAAAGCGCTGTCCACGCGTCAGGTGATAATTGGACATCGAGCCAAGCGCCGCGTATCTTTGCGAATCACCGTGCCTATAAAAGGCAACAGTCTTTCAAGAGTCATCATTAGACTCTCCTTCGTCTCCGTGTGCATCTGTTAGGGTTTTGAGAAAGGAACTTCCTTTGTTCTCTTTACTTCATCAAACACCGGATCTTTGATTCGCAATGGCACCAAAGGCCAAGCACACTGCTTCGTCTTCACGGGCGGTCGTCGCTGAGACCCAAAGGGGCGGTTTCTCCATGCAGGAAGCCCCTATTTCAGGTATAAAGCCATCGGACTTGATTTCCACCATTAAAAGGGTTTATAGAATTCTTTGAACTCTTGGACCCCTCTTTTAAAATTGATCCGCCAACGCGGGCTCGAGCCCGTGTTTGATCTTCAGACGCGGCTCTTGAGTCGATAAACAAGGCGCAGGTTTGATGACCCTTGCTGCTTTTATCTGCTCGAATCTGCGTCTGCTTGTTGAACACAGGGCCCCAGTAAGCCTTGCGTTTCGGATTCAACACTTAGAATGTTTCTAAGTATGAAAAATTCGGACGCAGATTTCTTATGACTCTTGCGTCTTGTGAAACCAGACGCTGGTCTTCATGAATCGTGCGTCTGAGTCCAAGTACTTAGAGATTTTTCATAAGTCTTGAATTTCAAAACGCGGGCTCCATGCTAGCCTCGCGATCTCCGGGTCTAGACGCCGATTTTGATGATTCCGTGTCTGGGTTGACTCCTGCGTTTGAGTTATGGACACTTAATCATTTCCCTTCAGATTTCTGATCAAATGTCGTTTTTTCTTTTTGCAGTGCGATATTCCGCCGATCCTCTCTCCAAGAAGTGTCACTTCGGGCACGTAGGTGGTGCGGATCGCAACTTAACCTTCGTGATGCAAAGGACTGCTCTTGTGACCGCCGATAAGCCGAAGGAGCGAAGGGAGAGGCTCTCCAAGGTCGACATGGCAACATTCCGGGAACTTATGACCGACGCAGAGTTTAAGACGGATTCGCGCATTCCATTGAAGAAACCCATCTTCTTCTTTGGGGACAATATTGGCGAGGGTGGTTACGTCTCGCATGATGGCGATTACAAGTGGCTCCGCCAGATAGGGGGTAGGAAATTCTTTCTTCCAAATATGGAGAGAATGTATCCCCTATCCTACCTTAAGCACATGTCTGTCCCTCGGGCAATGGAATGGGATCTTGCACGATCTGTTCTCAATGTTTCTCTTGGCATACTGGGCGCCAGGAAGGTGCACTCGGGTGGACACGGGAGGGAGATCTTTAGTTTGTTTCCTGAATTACTCAGGTCCGATTACCCAGTAGGGGAAACCCCTTAACTCAGCACTACCTTTATTAATCAATTCATGAAGGTAGGGGTGATTTTCCCACTGACTTCTACCGCTCGGATGGGTTCATTCCACTGACAAGTACTGGTGGGGCAAGATGGTGAGCTTTGTCCTCGCTGAACTTGGAGGTCTATTGGATCAGGTGGGACTGTACCAAGCAGTCAGGGCTGTGCAATATGACATCCCACAGAATTTCCAAAATTTCTTTGGGATCGGGGAGCATTACAACCCTTTAACGGGGACGTTCTTCACCCCAGTTGGAGAAATGGGACTCGCCCTGCATGGATTGTATGAAGTCTCGGGGCTGGTAATGGGAGATGCTCCTTATGAGGAATACGTCCCCACCTCTGAGGAACTTCATCTCTTGAAGAAAGAGTGCCCTCGTGTATATAAGACCTACTGGGAGGTGCTATGTCATTTCCACATCTGCAGCCAAATAACCTCCTGGAGAACTAGGGGAGTTAAGCAGCTATCTTGGGCGAGCTACTTATTTAATGGTATCACCGAGAAAGACCACTCAGTGACCAGTCTGGCTCCCAGCTCTGACGAAGAAATCGCCGAGAGGATCGCCGCCTCTGTGAGCTCTTATACCACAGAGTCGAACGAAGAAACTTTCAAACCTGACATGGTTTTCGAAAGTTTCCATCATCAAGCTCGGGTTCCCATTTCTAACCGGGCACTGTTGGCGGGTTTCCTCCTGCTGCGGTTGAAGCGCTGTGTAGTGTCGACACTGCCGCATGAGGTGATTGTTGCCGACGTGGTGTATCCGGCGGTGCTGCTGGCCTATGGTAGGTCCGTAGCTCTCCTTCCGGCAATGGTGGCCGGTATCCAAAGCGGGTTGCGGGCCCTAACTCAGAGCCTGTGCAGGGTGGAGGCCATCGTCGACTCCCAAGGTAAACCGGAGGTCGATTCAGAGGGAAGGCCGAGAGTGAAGACCCCTAACCCTCAGATCGAGCTTCCCTACACGTACTTAATGGCTTGGTACGTGATGCATTGCCCCTCACTGATGACGCCCGTGTTCCGATGCGAGGGGTTTGTCCCCTTTGTGCAGCGGCTGGAGAGTTCGAGTTGGTCCCATAACTATATGTTCTTCGTTCGGAAGTGCATCCTTAACGCTTCAAATTACCATCTCAACCGTTGCTTCTCGGAGATTACAGATGCTGCTTATGGGGATAAGTTCGCCGACATTGTAGGTCCGGACGGCTTCACGAGGCTGCCGTCGGGAGTCTTCTGGTGGCTCATCAATATCCGACCCGGGTATCTGCTCTTTCGGCAAGGGAACTCGTGCACGATCGAGCCTTATATGCCGAATCGCTTCGCCCGACAGTTTGGCTATGACCAACTATATGTCGGCAATCCTAACGCTCAGCTTGCCTTCAGTGGAAATCTGTTTGAAGGGGCTCGGGCTTGGTATTACAGCGTGGCTGGGGGGACACATGCTTTTTTTCGTTTACCTCATAAGACGCCAAACTGCTATGCAAGCCTTAGCTTCTGCACCTGGTATTTCCAGGCTAGCAAGATGCCTGGCTACTCAATGGAGCGTTCATGCATTAAGAGCATTAATGTGTCTTATGAAGAGAAGGTGGCGTCCAATAAGCGCTCGCGAGGACTTGATGAATATCAGGCGGCTCAGAGGGAGGCCAGAGGGGAGCCGAGAGCAGCAGTACCCAAGGAGCAGTCTGCCAGAAGGCATCGACAGGCGGTGCAAAAACGTCCTCATGGCGTTACTTTCCAAGCTGAGCCTTCCCCTACTTTCACGACTGAGCCTGCCCTGAAGAGGGCCAGGAAAGACTTGACGGCTGAAGAAGTCGTCCCTTCCGGCGTTGAAGAGCAGAGGGAAGAAGAGGAGGAGGAAGACGACGCCCCCTTGTTCATTCTCATGGATTGCGCAGCAGGGGCCCCGTAATTTTAGAAGAAGGGGAGCTCGCTGATGAACCCATCGCAACTGATGAGGCCGAGCAGCTCGAGGTTGCCCTGATGGGCAGGGATGATGTTGAGCTTCCGGGGGTCTCAACTCAACCAGGGTCTTCTTTGGCTCGTGAAAGGGGAGATGAGGCACAACAGCCTGGGTCTCCTGGTGTATTAATCTCCAGCTCGCGAGTAGTTGACCCCAGCCCTACTACTGGGGTATTTGGTGGCAAGACCTCAATTGCCGAGGCTTCTCGCGTTGAACTATCGTCTTCATCGTCTGGAGAAGACGAATATGATTCAGGTGATGAAGTCGATTTTGGTGATGAACCCGCTCTTCCAGATCTGAGCAAATTCTCACATATCTCGGAGGAAGAAATATACGGGTGTGATCCGGTGATGGCGTTATCACAAGCGGCAACTGCTCCTGCTGAAGGTACTCTTATCGTCTAGTTGACCCGGTTTCCCTTTTTAACTAGGGAACAGGTTCTGACATTTTCCCTTTATGCTGCAGGGTTGGCCGCGGACAGCGAGGCTGCGACTTCCTCCCATATCGAGGAGATGATACAGGAGCTGGCCCAGCAGGAGGGTGTTGAGGCTGCTGCTGAGATGCCTCAAGAGAGGACAATTATTGAGGTCGGGGAGACCTCAACCTTGCAAGATTTGCCCAGGGATCTGCCGTCTTCGGACCCTCGGCTTGGTAAGAAAATATTGATGTACTGACTATTTTCCTTTTATTGTCATGATTGACGTTTTGGTGATCTGTAGAGAGTGCTGAGGAAGCTCAGGCAGAGGGCTTGGCAATCAGCGCCGACTCAACAGGGGCAACCAGCGTCGAGCCAGCAGGCAATACAATTCAACCCCCGACCGAGGGTTCTGAAGAAGCCAAGTTCGCTGCAACTTCAGTCGCCATGGAGGCCGCTACGACAGTCGTAACTGCGCTAGAAGTGGCGGTGACCATCTCAGCTTCTACCGCGTCTGTTGTTGACCCTACTTCTGTACGAGACGAGTTGATTCCCATCCCTCACCCTGTGATAGAAAGGGGATCTGGGAGTACATCAGCAGGGTTCTCTCCAGCCAATGATATCATGGAGGAACTGGCACGTCAAATGGTACAGCAGTTCTTTGCTTCCATGCGATCATGTATTGACCTTATCCTCTCTGGGGGGCAGTTCCTTCGAATTTGCCCGAGTGCTTCTCAAGAATTTGATCGGAAACATCAGTCATACTGGAGGTCCTTCACAGGCTAGGGCGTGTCTGCTGCTGGTGGAGCAGTTGGGGAGTGATCTGAAAGAGCTTAAGTCTTTGGAAGACGCCGGCTCAGTTCACGAGGCCCGGGCAACCCTGACTAGGCTTCTTGCTGCTCAGGAACAAGAGTGAAAGGAGATGGAGGAAAGGATAGCTGAAGAGACCCACCATCTCCAACATTTCCAAGCTAACTATCAAAGGCTGATTGGCGATTCAAGGGAATCTGAACTCGTCATGCAGAGCGTAGAGCAGGTTATTATCACTGCTCGAGCCACCGTAGCTAAAGCAGAAGCCTTGATTGCAATCAATGAGCAGAAGCTTGCCACTGCCAGGAAGAAACTGGAAGAGCTGGAAGCTGCCAGTATGCAGGTTGAAGAAAACCTCTCTACTCACTCCTCCAAGTTGGAATCTCTACGAGCACAGTTAGCCACGAGGAGATTTTTGTCCGAGGAGGAGCTGCGGGTCCAGGCTCTCATGGAGGCTGAGAAAGCACGTCAGCACGAGATACATCGCCTCCGAGAACAAATCCGTTCTTTGGCTAATCAAGATTATTAGCCTCCCCTCTCTTTTTTTTAAGGGACAGAACGCTCAATTCATCAAGAGTGTTTGTATCACTTTTATCATTTTGGCTCCAATAATAAAAGTCTCTTGAAATTTTGCTCCATCTTCATTGTTTCACTGTAGATGAATCTAATTTCTTATCTGCACTCTTTGGTTGTGATCTTTGGCTGGCTGTGAATAATGAACTTAGGTAGAACTAAGTTCTTGGGAGGAACGCGGCTCTAATTTATAGGGAGACGCGGTCCTGGGAAACGCGACTCTGTCCTGTCCATTAAGACGCGGTTCCAGTTGGTGCGAAGGATGCAGCTTTGGGTGCGGCTCCCTAGCCGCAGCCCTTAACTCTGCCCAAGTACAGGATTCAGGACGCCATGAAGACGCGATCTTATGTTCCTCAAAACTGACGCATAGATATGAGGACGCGATACTGGGTCCTTGACCTGGTGCAAACTCAAATTATACTGAGTTTATGGTAGGAACACCATTATCATCTTACCATGTCGACGCAGCTCCAAAATACTTGTGAATGCCATAGGCCTTCCCCTTTGAGGACACAAGTCTCAGGACGCGGCTTTCCACTTTTATGTGATTTCCAAGCACGACCCCCGGAATGGGTCGCTTTTGCTGTGAAGGGATGCAGCTTTGAATCACTTTGAGAGACGCGGTTACAGTTCTCTTGACTGGAATGAAAAGGAACGCCATTTTCGAATTCGCAAAGGGACGCCAGTTCCTGGACGCGGCTCTCGGGCCTGCGTTTGGTGCAACTTCTCAAGCGTTACATGCAGCTTGTCATAAAGATTTCGTGGGATCTTTAAATGTCAAGTCATTGTTGACAATTGGGGACTGGCATTATCCGATGTTTCCCGAAGCGGTGGTCCACGCGTCAGCCCTTCATTGGGTTCAGGCATTAATGCCTTTAAATGCCGAATCGGCGCTGGCGATTGGAGACTTCGCGTCTTCGATGCTTCCCGAAGCGATAGTCTACGCGTCAGCCTGTTATTGGGCTTTAATATTCGTGTGGGAATTAAAGCCGACGGTTCTGATTAGCGGGCCATTAATCACAGGCTTTATGGTTTGCCTATAAATAGGGCTCAGCTTCTCCTTTTAGCAGTTCATTACTTAGACTGCTTTCCTTTAAGAGCGAAAGCCCTGAGCGATTCTGCCTTTCCTCTTCAAGGATTTGTATCTGAGACTTGCCTCCATGGATGATGAAGACCCAGAGCTATCATGCTTCTGTTTAATCTCTCCAGAAGATTATCACTGTCAAGTGATTTCAAGATCAAGAAGCGTCTCCTTGAGCACCTTTTATATCCGCGCCTTGGTGCAGAAGGTTCAACCCTTAATGGGGGTTGCTGCGGGTATGACTGCCATGAAATTTTCAGCCTAAATTTTGCAACCCTTGTTCGTCGAACAGGGAGACGGCAATTTTCGCATCTGATTCTTTTCGCGCCTCATACCTTAGACGCGGATGCAAAACCAGACCGCGTCTGACTTCTGTGTGTATCACAGCTTTGATCACGTCTGTTTCTGCCGCCGCAGAAGTTAGGTTCACCGCGCAGGTCATTCCTGCGTCTGCAGTTTTCCGCAATAGCTGCGTCTGTCACTTAGTTTTTCTTGTTGAAATATACTAAGTTTCAGATCTTCTAACTTTTGCTTTTTTGCAGGTAGGCTTAATCATCCCTTTTCATGTTCGCTGGGCCCTTGGGAGAATATATCGGCCAGCGAACTTGGTCGATTGTCGACCACAGGAGAAGAAGTCATGGCTCCCGTCTTCGGGAGACGTGGATCGGACAATCGCCAAGATCTCTTTGGATTCAATGCACCAGTCATGCTTCTTGGCATGGCATGGTCAGAGTGAGGATGGCGGTGGATATAGTGGTGGGTATGGTCTTGGATTCTCCCTTCACCTACCCCAGAAGTGACATCGATGAAAACTCCATGCTCATTGGATGATTTTCTGGTGGTGGAGATGTTCATCAACGAAGGATCATACCTCGCTGCTTCGGATGGTCAGGTGGAATCAGAAGATTCCGCTGCCTTTCGACCTCAAGAAACACCAATGTTCTGGTCAATCAGAGGCTTCTTCGACCTCAACATCATGCATCATGGTGCAACCAGCTTCCGATCGTCGCCACAGTGTTCAATCCTACTTTGGCGCCCTTCCAAACATCTTGTACTTGGAGTTGTGAGCCACTTTAAGGAGTGAGTGTAACCTTTGAGAGAGAAAGGGACTTCTTTGTACTTCTTTATCTGTAACACTCAATCTTGTTGTATAAGAGAGCGTTTTGTATCACTTTCATATGTTGGATATAAATAAAAGCGACACATTTCTTTTTGTCTTCTTCTGTTGTCTTGAACTCCCTTTTTGTATTGAAAGTCAGACGAATAGAAGTAAAGAACCTTTGACCTATCAAAATTATGATGATAATCTTAACGAGTCAAATTTTGTAGAGAGAGATCCTATTTTAGGAACTCAGCAATATTGTCAGAGGTGTGATATTAACTTGACAAGGGATAGGATAATTTTTGTGGACCTGCCACTCTATAAAAGAAAGCGACAGGTGGAACTTGTACCCCCAGGGAAGATGAACCTTTATCAGAGGTTTAGGCTTAACTTGATAGCTGGGGAATTGATGAAAATACTGTTAACGGTGTAGTGTTAACCTAACAATATTTTTAGGTAGACTTGTTGTTCTGTTAGAGAGAATAACAAGTGAGACTAGATTCGCGGGGGATCTAGGAAAGTCTTTACCGTTAGAGGTGTGATATTAACTTAACGGGTTGAACGTAGCCTTATCAGAAATGTGATGTTAACTTGACAAGAATGTGAGTCAGAGGTGTGATATTAACTTGACTCAAAAGCATTTCAGTTTTGTTTGGGAAAACTGAAAGTGTCACTGTCATAGGTGTGATGTTTAACTTGGCAGTGAGGGTAATGCTAGAGGTGTAATTTTGAACTTGGCATTGGTCATCTCGACTTTAACAAGGAAGTTCGAGGGAAAGTCATGGCCTTAAGTGTATTGTTGAACTCAGCAATGACTTGGATGCTAGAGGTGTAGTGTTAACTTAGCATCGTTCATTTTAGCTTCGATATGGAAGTCTGAAGGAAGGTGACTGTCAGAGGTTTAATATTGAACTTGGCAGCAACTTGATTACTGTTAGAAGTGTGATGTTAACTTAAACAGTAATTTGTCAGAGGTGTGGTATTAACTTGACAGTAGTGGACTTGTGACATGAGCAATTTGAGGGCCTGCCATTCTATTGATGAGAATTGACAAGTGAAGTTTGAAGAGCCAGAGGTATAGTGTTAACTTGGCAAATTTAAAGGTTTGCTACTCCATGCAGAGTTGACAAGTAAAGCTTGTACTCGATAAGGAGTATGAAAAATTTTCATTACCAGAGGTATAGTGTTAACGTAGCAATGATTGTATTTTGTAGTCCTACCATTCTGTGGATGAGAATTGGTAAGGGATTTTGGAGGGAAGAGGGTGGAACTACATCCACTTAGGATTTTTAGCAAACCCTCAGCTGTCAACGGATTTGAGGTGCCTTTACTAACTACCGTTTGAGTTGGGCTAGCCATGTTATTCCCCTCAGCATGATGAGTTGTCGAAAACTTATGTTGGGCTTAAAAGCCTACATTTTCCTCTATCCTTAACCGTTACAGGTGTTGGATCAAATGGGAACATGTCCTTTAGGATTTTTAACAAATCCTCAGCTGTTAACGGATTTGAGGTGCCTTTACCAACTACCGTTTGAGTTGGGCTAGTCATGCTATTCCCCTCAGCATGATGAGTTGTCGAAGACTTATGTTGGATTTAAAAGCCAACATTTTCCTCTGTCCTTAGCCGTCGGAGGCGTCGGATGTTAATGAAGATGGGAACATTAGAACCCAGGGTTTTTAGCAAACCCTCAGCTGTCAACGGATTTGAGGTGCCTTTACCAACTACCGTTTGAGTTGAGCTAGCCATGCTATTCCCCTCAGCATGATGAGTTATCGAAGACTTATGTTGGGCTTAAAAGCCAACATTTTCCTCTGTCCTTAGCTGTCGGAGGCGTCGGATGTTAATGAAGAAGCTCTTCTTGTTTTAATCAGAGGTGTACTTTTAACTTGATCAGAGGAGGAGTACTATTAAGGATAGTTCTTCTTCACGAATCTGCCATTGATCAGCATCATGAGTGTATCGCCATTTGAGGTTATGAGGCGATATGATCCATTTGAGTAGACTGACTCTACTAGAAATGGTCATTCCCATTTGGGCTGGAATTTTCCTTTTGTCTTATGTGTCATCACCATAGGTCGTCTGACAGCTAAGACAAGATCACCTTTCTTGAAAGTCCGCACCTTGACTTTCTTGTTGAAGGCTCTAGAAATCTGAGCTTGGTAAAGCTCGATTTGTTGTTGGGCCTGCAGACGTTTGTCATCTAAGGCTTCCAATTCTTGGAGTCGCTGTTGATGCTTCTCCTCATTTGTCATCTCTGCTATCAGGGCGACGCGTAGAGATGGAATTTAGATTTCCAGTGGAAGCACGGCTTCACACCCGTATACCAAAGAGAATGGCGTAGCTTTAGTTGGGGTTCGAACAGTTGTGCGATAAGCCCATAAGCATTCACCTAGCTTATCGTCCCAGTCACGTTGACTTTTCGAGACGAATTTCTTGAGAAGTTTGCCGATGGTCTTGTTGAAAGCTTCTGCGAGACCATTAGCGGCGGGGTAGTATGCCGTTGAGGATACACTCTGGATTCTGAATTTCGCACAGAATCTCTGGAAAGCCTGGCTGATGAACTGGGGTCCATTGTCATGGACAATTCACCGAGGTACCCCAAAACGGTAAATGACGTGATGTTTGACGAATTTGATCACGTCAGATGACTTCACCTCTTTCAAAGGAACAGCCTCAGCCCATTTGGAGAAGTAATCGGTTATGGCCAAAAAAAACTGATGTCCTTTTGATGATGGAGGGTTGATTGGGCCAACTACATCCATCCCCCACATTTCAAATGGCCAGGTAGAGGTCATAGAGTGAAGGTATCCTGGTGCTTGATGGATGAAATCGCCATGCACTTGGCAGGCGTGACATCTTTTGGCATAAGTGATGGCGTTAGCAATCATCTTAGGCCAATAATATCCTAACCTTTGGAGTCGGTATGCAAGTTTTGGGCCAGGTTAATGGGCTCCACACATGCCGTCATGGGCTTCTTTCAATACCTCCTGTGCCTCCTTTTGCGAAAGGCAACGAAGCAAGATCCCGTCATGCGATCGACGATACAGTGTTCGTGTAATCGCATTATAGTAGAATTTGGGAGCTTTTCTTCTAATGGCGGCCGCTTCTTTGGTGTCCTCTGGCAGGATGCCATACAAGACGTAATCAATATAGGGGAATCGCCAGTCTCTAGGCTCTGGACCGGCTGACGACTCGAGAACTTCTTTGCCTTGACAATCTCCCGTTGACTCCTGGTAGTCCTCAAGAGCAATTCTCGGGCAATACAGGTCATGGCTGTGAACAAATATCTTCTCTACTGCTCCAGCTGGAAGAGCTAAAGAGGCAGCGAGAGATGCCAGTGCATCCGCATGCGCATTTTGCTTGCGTGGCACATGGTCGATGTAAAAGTTGGTGAACCCCTTGGCCATGTGGACAGTTGCGTTGTAATAGGGTACTAGGTCTTCATGTCTGACCTCGTACTCCCCACGAACCTGGCTGACGATGAGCTTGGAGTCACCATATGCCTCGAGATTTTTAACGCCAACCTCATCGGCGAGTTGCATCCCAATCAAGAGGGCATTGTACTCCGCTACATTGTTGGAGCAAGGCTCGGTTAGCGAGACGGCTCGAGGGATCACATAGTTCTGTGGGGAGACGAGTACTACTCCTACTCCTGCCACTATGTGTCCTTTTGGGTTTGTTCTTGATGCACCATCAAAGAAGAGTTGCCACACTTGCCTTTCAAAGGATGTCTGGGTCAGGCAGGCTTCAACGACTTCGTCTGGGAGATCGTCGTAGAGTTTGGTGGCCCTCGGATCTGGATGCTCAGTCAGAAAATCCGCCACTGCTTGTCCTTTAACAGCCTTTTGAGGTAAAAAGTGCATTTCATATTGGGATAGCAACATAGCCCATTTTGCCAGCCGGCCATTCAATGATGAAGCTTTGTCATGAGTAACCTCAAGGGTTGACTTTTGATATGACGTTTATCGTCTGGCCTACCAAATAGTGTCGCATTTTCTGAATAGCAAACAACAATGCCAAACATTCCTTCTCGATCGGTTGTACCGATGTTCGGCTCCGATCATTGTTCTACTAAAATAGTAGATTGCTTGCTCTTGTCCCTGATCATCATTCTGAGCTAGTAGAGCTCCTAAAGAATGATCCATCGCTCGGACGTATATCAAGAAAGGTTTTCCAGACACCGGAGCTATAAGGACTGGCGGTTGTGTGAGGTACTGTTTAATTTCCTCAAATGCTTGTTGGCAAGAGCTGTCTCAAATGAACGAAATGCCTTTCTTCATTAATTTGGAAAAGGGTTGGCATCTCCCGGATAGATTTGAGATAAACCTTCGGATATACGCCAATCGTTCTTGCAATCCTCTGAGCTCCTTGAGGTTTCTCGGAGGTTGCATCTCCTGGATAGCGCGAACCTTTTCCGGGTCCAAATGAATCCCCGTAGAGGTCACTACAAACCCTAGGAATTTTCCACTAGCCACCCCCAGGAAGGATTTGGCGGGGTTCATCTTCAATTGATGGGCCCGCATGATGTCGAAGATAACCTTTAGATCAGTTATATGATCACCTTCAGCGCGGCTTTTTACTGCGATGTCGTCAACATAGCATTCCACCGTTTTGCGCATATGCTTGTGAAAAATGGCATTCATGGCCCTTTGATATGTTGCCCCGCATTCTTCAGTCCGAAGGACATGACGATGTAGCAGTATACCCCCAGTGGTGTCCTGAAAGAGGTATGCTTTTCATCATCGGGATACATTTTGATTTGATTGTATCCTGAGAATCCATCCATGAAGGACATTCGCTCGAATCCACATGTGTTGTCAATCATGACATCTGTGATTGGCAGTGGGAATTCATCCTTGGGACAGGCCTCGTTTAGATCACGAAAATCGATGCAGATTCGGATCTTCCCGTTCTTTTAGCAACGGGGACGATGTTGGCTACCCAATCAGGATGTTGTTCTTCCCTAATGAAGCCAGAGTCTATAAGCTTTCTGACTTCTGATTGAATTGTCTCCATCATTTCTGGACGGAACCGTCGCTGTTGTTGTTTGACGGGCTTTTTGTCCGTATTAATGTTGAGGAGGTGCATGGCCACTCGAGGATCAAGTCCAGGCGTATCCTCGTAATTTCAGGCAAAGACGTCTATATATTCTTGCACAAGAGATATTAGACTCTTTTTCTCCGAAGGTGACAGGCCGTCGCTTATAAAGATAGGCTTAGGATTAGCCTCATCTCCTAGATTGATCTGGACAACTTTATCTTCTGTGGGTGGCTCACGTTGTTCGAAGCGGGTATCCCAAAGATTGTTCAAGTGTTGGATCCAAGGATCTGCATCGGATTGGATCATTTCTTCATCTCCGTCTTCCAGGTGGCTTGTTGAAACCATATTCACTGAAAGTTCTCTGAAGATGTTGCCGACACTAACATCTGACTCCCACGATGACGTGCCCGATGAGTAATCATGGTACAATGACTCTTCAGACTCAGAAGCTGACGGGATCGGAGTTGACACATAGCCTAACCCCCTGCGAGTCAGATGATAATAATCAGGGATTTTCCCTTTCGGCACAAAAGATCGGAGTAGCGTTCTCCTTCCTTTGCCGAAGTTCAACCCTGGTCCACTTGTTAGATCATATCCCATGTTTTTCATCATTGTGAGTGCCTTTGGTTCATAATGACCGAACTGAGGGGATTCGCTCGCCTTCTGATTCTTCACGGGTCATCGGTTCGGATTCAATTCGTCCGAAAAGAATTGGTTTTTGGTTTTTTCGTCTCGCTGGAACCATGAATATTGATTTTTGCGCATCGCCGGCATCTTGGTGCGTTTCGAAGGACGACTTCACTGATACATGCAATGATGTCAAAGCACCCATTGCCGACCAGAGATCGTCGTCGACTTCGGTACTAGTGTCTGACGGTACTGAATCAGAGGCAAACACAGAGAAATACGCCAGATCTAAGTCTTCATTAATATACCATCCGCCTACATCATCAGCGGAGGTATTATCAACATCGGGCTTATTAATGTCCGTTATAAGTGGATCTAGTTCCCACATGCACTCTTCTTTTTCCGGCTCGGTGTCGGCTTCATTACCAGAGTCGGGCTCCTCTGGTTGCGGGATTTCATCTGTTTCCACAGATTCTTGATATAGGAGAGAATCGGTGAAATAATTCTCAACTCCCTTGAACGGATGCCTTTCGACAATCAACGTTCGCACCTTTCCACTCCCGTCGATGTATTTCATGACTTGGTGGAGGGTAGATGGAACGATAGAATTGCGATGAATCCATGGTCGTCCCAACAGCAAATTGTAGGAGGTGTCGGCATCTATGACGTAGCATGTCACCTCCGACCGTAGATCCCCAATCTGGCATTTGAGCTTGACCTTCCCCATTGGATGGGTACTATTGGCATTGAACCCATAAATAGTGTAATACCCCGTTTCCGGAATACGTACTTAGTTACGTATTCAGATTTTCAGTCGTATTTTTTCGATTTGTTTCCTGTATTTATTCTGTATGATGAATTCCTTATATGATTGTTTTTGTTTTGGATTTGGATTCGTGGACACGGAGTCAGCCCTAGTCTGAACCGAAGGACCCGATCCTAGTATATTACCCGATTTGGCCTTTCCGGTGTTTAGATTTGACCGATTTCAGTTCCAAAGATTATTTTCCAATATTTTAGATTTTATATGATTTTCTGGAATTATCTTGGATTAAAAGGAATTTCTCCAAAACCGGTGTCGGCCAGTGCCGCTGACCGATTCTCGGATTTTTAATTCTCAAACGGTTTAGAATTTCATGATGGTTCTTTAGACTTTATTTCTCGGAATCATATTTTCTGCTTATATTCTTTTTCTGAGAATTTTATGATTTTATGAAAATTCTTTCGGAGTCGGTAAATCACTGATTCCGGGATTTTTAATTTTAAAACTATACAGTATTTCTTCAAACGGATTTCACTATTGGTCTTTATATGTTATTCTTGATTTTTGGTAAAATTTTCAGATCATTCCGAAGTACTGGAATTTCGGGCATTTTTCCGATTATTGCAATTCCTATTTCCACCTAGATTGCCACCTCGTTTCCCACTCAACTTCTCACCTAACCCCACTAACTCTCTCTCCTTCCCTTAGCCGGCCAAGTGGCCTTGTGAGGGACACCTCACCTCCCTTTTTGCAAGAAAACCCCTTGCATCTATCCTTTTTGCACTCACTTCACAAAATCCCCATCATATTTATTCATTTCCTTTGGCAAATCACTTTTTCTCTTCCACTTCAACAAGAGAGAAACTCTCCCCCAAAATCCCTCTTCTTCCTCCACCAAACCCTAATCCAAAGAACTCCCCTAGACTCTTCCACCTCCACCTCAAGACTTCAAGAGTTCAACTAGGGCTTCATCACAAGGACATCATCTTCAACCATCAACCCAAAGGCTACACCAAGAGCTACTCCTCCACTTCAAGCTTCAACAACACTTGGTGGATTGAAGCCATCATTTTCTCCATTTGATCAAGCTTCCAATTGGACCCATCCAAGTGAGTATCTTTACTCACCAAGACCTAGTTAACTCCTTATATACTTGTGATGGGAATTCTTGAACACTTGCACCATAAAAATCCCATTTTTAGGTTATCAAACTAAAGATCCAACCTTTCCATGTAAATATCTTGACTCACCAAGACATGTTCCCTTCCTAGCATACTTGTATCCCCATATCTTGTGCTCACATGTCATAAAAATCACATTTTTACCATCTAGAACAACCCCTAAGTTCTGTTCTGTAAACTGCTCCCGACCAGTATTAGTCGACTTGACCTAGAACCTAGTCGACTAGAACACTTAGCTGAAACTTAACTTTTCTGGAAAACACAGTATTAGTCGACTTACCCCAAATATTAGTCGACTAATCTTCCCTGGAAATAAATCCCAACTCTCTGTTACACAGTATTAGTCGACTGTACCCTACTGTTAGTCGACTAACCCTTCTATTAGTCGACTAACTCTTCTACCTAGTCGACTAATTCTGCCTGGATGTCTTTGATGATTTCTTTTCTAAAATTGGATCTTGTCGTTGGTTCATGTGTTGTGCATTATGGTTTCTTGTGCTTCATGACTGGTACTTTAGGACTTATTACTTAATGGATCTTACCTCATATTACTGCATGACTCGTTGAGTAACATTATTAACCACTTGTTAACCTTATGTTTTCTTTTAACCCATGTATATCACCTAATCATGCCACTACCTTGCTAGACCCTATTGTTATGACATGACTGACCCGGCCTAATTATCAATCTATTGTTATGCTTTACTTTTGGTATACACCACCACCTCGTCATGCTACCTCTTAAAACCAAGTATGATACACCGATTCTTATAATTATCACGATAACGGGAATGTAGTCCCTGATTACTGTTATGATTACTGTTATGATTACTTTTGGGGGGGGGGGGACCTTGCGTCCCCAAACCGGTCCCAGGTGGTGGGAACCGTTGGACCAATAGACTGGTCCCCGGTGCATGTGAACAAACCGGTCCCAGGTGGTGGGAACCGTTGGACCAATAGACTGGTCCCCGGTGCATGTGAACAAACCGGTCCCAGGTGGTGGGAACCGTTGGACCACTAAACTGGTCCCCGGTGCATGTGAATCACTATATGATATTTGCGGCGGAAGTTATAGGGGGACCTTGCGTCCCCAAATCGGTCCCAGGTGGTGGGAACCGTTGGGCCAGAAAACTGGTCCCCGGTGTATGAGTACCATTATAAGAAGCTCTATCAGTTTCCCATCTACTTCCGGTAACAACCCTCGCCTAGCTATATATGGATGTATGTGTGTTGGGGTGCACACCTGGACACATACCGAGATATATGGGTCAGACGAGTAATAATAATAAGTATTCCTGTTATTCCATTGTATGCACTTGGATTACGATAATATGAGATAAAGGTATATAGATGAGGGTTTCCTTGTTTGGATTATTCCTTCGATGTACTAGTCTCATGGAGTCGTAATCTGAAACCATACAATCAGATTGTTCACCCTGGGTCCTGTTATGATACATGTCATGTTATACCTGCTATGTGTGTTATGATCCCGTTATGTATTCCTGATTGACTATCATATGATTTGCAACTCTGATTATATACGCTTGGATATTCGGTGGCATGAGATAAAGGTATATATATGAGGGTTTCCTTGTTTGGATTATTCCTTCGATGTACTATTCTCATGGGACCGTGATTTAAGCGTATAAAATCAATCTTGCATATAATCAGCTTTACCCTGGATTTCCTGATTTATGATACTTATGTTGTACTCGTTCATACCTTCTATATTTGTGTTCTAACCCTGTTTTCTGAACTTGATATCCTTTGTTATATTCATATTGTGTTTACCCTGGCTCGCCACCTGGCATTATATCATACTCGCCTGGGGAGTTTCACTGACTCCCCTGGATTCTTATGTCCAGGTTCTGGAGCGGGCGGAGTCTTCTTATTGCTGATCAGAGTGCGCAGCGGTAGCGTGGATTTCCAGCTATCTCGTGAGCACTCTATTGTACTGTTCATGTATATATATCTTTTGTACATTTCCTTGTATTCCCGCATTTGCGCATGTCAGTGATATAATATTATTGTAATATTGGATCACTTCTGGTGATAACTCTGTAATTGTATTTATGTGTTGGAATGTATAATGCACCATTTGCTTCCGTACTCTGATTCTTGCCTGTACTGATGCTTAGCGTATATACGCGAAGGTACCTCTGACTTGCGTATATACGTTGCAGTGACGACCCCGTATCCGCGGGATCGGGGCGTTACAAATAGTAGTCTGGGTGGCGCTCAAACGGTGAGTGGGAATCCCAAGACGTTGCATGACTCGGCGAGGCATAATGCTCAATGTGGACCCAGGATCTACCTGGATGCGGTTCACCTCGGATGATCCAATATACCCCGCGAAGTAAAGGGGTCGATCATGTTTCCCTTTGACTTGCATATCATCTGCCGTGAAGGTGATGAAGGGAACGTTTTGGGAGGTATGGAGGCAGTCCTCTACATCTTCCTCCTTTGGTCTGATCGGCATCTGGGTCATGAAAACCTCAGCATTAGCCAAGGCCTCTTGTAGAGCTTCTCTGGTCGACTTCGATAGCCTAAGAAGCTCATAAAGAGTAATCCGGGCCGGGATGTTGGCCAGTTGAGTCAGGACATCAAAGCGGTAAGGTGCTGTGGATCCTTCCGCTATGTCTTTCGAAAGAACTCTGGAAAACCGAAGCTCTTTCTGTTTCTCCACAGGTTGCTTTGTGGAGGGCTTGGCTGACTCTGCAGCAGGTCTTAGAGGAGTTACCGTCATTTCGTCATACTTTTTCAAATATGACTGCCCTGAACGGGTTTCCGCCACCAGTTGACTGGGTTCTATGGCCAGGACTATCGTCTCCTCTTCTGAATCGGTCAGCGAGGGAACATCAGTCTCTGCCTCCGAAGAAGAGGCGCATACCACGTTACAAGACGAAGTTTTAGCTTTGCCTTTGGACTTCCTGCTGGTCACAGTGGTCCATTGCTGGCCATCCACAAGGTCGGGATGAACCCACATGACTTCTCCCTGAGGTGTGAAAACGGGTACCAGGCCCTTCTCTTGCTGTTGGTGAGGGTCTGTGTTGACCATTCTCAGCTCTCCTCTTGGGATAGGGACTACTCCAAAGGGTGTTAGAGGTTGCCTTCCAAACTGGAGGAACGACGTCATGTTGGCCGCCACCTTCTTCTGCTCTGGACGGAGTTTTAATACCTCCGCGTCAATCAGGGCCTGAAGGATGTCCTTGAAGACATAACAGCTCTTGGTGGGGTGCCCCAACATCCTGTGATACATGCAGTAGTTGGGATTATCGGTTTTACCGACTTCTTCAGGGCGCCTAGCTTCAGGGAGTTTCAGTTGGTTGCTCTTATTGAGTAGTTTGAAGAGCGAGTCGACATGTTCATCCTTGAAGGAATACTGCTTGTTAGCACGTGGTTGGCTTGAAGAGCCACTTCCCTTGACCGGTTGAGGTTTGACAGGGGATTTGGTTTCTGCTGCCAAGTTATCCTTCCTTTTGGCCTGGAGGGATGTGTCTGGCGCACGCCTTACTGTCCTCTCAGGTCGGGGTTTGTTTTCTTCTGCCCTGACCCGAGCGACGATTTCCTCAGCCTGTTCGCCTTGTTGGATCAACTGCTTCCAGGTGCGGCTTTCGGCAACTCCTATTTGGGCAAGGAGCGAAGTTTGGAAATTATGGCGGCATGTTTCCACTAGGGTGACCTGGGTCATGCCGCTTGGACATCGGAGTGCTACGTTCCGAAATCTTTCTACGAAAGACTTAACGGACTCTCCCTTTCGCTGCTTGGTAGCTAAAAGGGTAGGCATGTTGACCTCCGAGTCATCTTCAAAGAAGCGCGTTAGAAAGAGCTTCTCCAAATCGCCCCAATTCTTGATGGAGCCCTCTGGGAGCTTCATGAACCATTCAAAGGCAAGCCCTTTTAGGGTGCCGATGAACAAGCGTGCTAGAATGGCATCATTATTTACCACATTCCCTGTTTGGGATTTAAAGTAGTAGATATGCTGGTTCGGTGAACCTTTCCCATCGAATGCTTGGAGGGTTGGAGCCTTAAACTTGGGCGGGTATGGGACCAGGTCCCACTCGGTCGGATATGGCCGGACCACTCCTGCCTCCTGGAGGCCTTTTCGGTTGGTAAGGGCCTCAAGACGCTGCTCCAACTGATTCATTCTTTTAGAATGAACTTTTCCCTGGTCTTGGTCATCCTTTTCCTACGATGAGAACTTAGACGAATCAGAAGTAGACTGCTCCTTCTCTTCTATATGCACAGTGGACGAGCTTTTTCCCTCTTTTCGTTTGCCTTTAGACTTCTTAGAGGAGGCTTTGTTAGTTGACTTCCTCTTGTCTTCAAGCAACTGTGCGAGCATCTGCTTGAGGGAGTCGATAGATTCTTGCTGAGCGCGAATCATCTCGAATTGTTCCTTTTGGACTTGGGCTTGCTGCTCTAAGCGCCTGGCGGTCTCCTCAGGAGTGCTAGTCATGTATATGTAGGCCTCTTTCTCCATGGAGGAATTTGAAGCCTGCGACTCTGCAATAGCAGAATGCGAGTCATTCACCTCAATGCCCCGGACTAGAGCATTGTAGTCAATCGGGGGAATTGCCCCGGTCCGGGTGCGAGTGTGTCGGTACACTCCTTCCGGTTCTGTGTCAGACTCATCATCGGAACTAATTGCAGGTTGTTTTCCTCTGCTCCTGCTCACCATGTTTGCAGTGAGCTCTGGATATTCAGTGTCAGAGAAAATCCTCCTCCTGTGGGAGCGACTTCTCTTAGCTGATCGGGGAATCAGGGTCAGCTGTCTAGCTAGAGACTGCTGGTTTGCACCTGAACTGCAATGGCACTCAGAAAGCATCGTGATAAGCCGTTGGCAGCAACATGACGAAGTAATCTGATTAGCACTTCTTTTCTTTGTCAAATAATCCCTCAGATCCGTGGGAGGAGGATCAAAGAGATTAGCCTCGCAATGTCGAGGGCGGAAAGCTTCTTTGCCCTGCACTATTGCGACGCAGGGTTCAGCGACATGGGACGCATGAACGCAGCTCTTGCGTCGCGTCTTCAGGACGCGCGTCTGGCGTCTCTGCTGAGAAGAGACGTGACTATCGCGTTGCTGATTATTGCGCCGGGGCAGAGACGCTTGAGAGATGTAGGGCAGTTGGGCCTCATGCCTAGAGGAGCGTGCCTCTTGTACTCGACGAGGTGTGCGAGTTTCGCCTTGGCATCTGGGGAGTGGGGCTTCAGAGGGGCCAACTCGGTGGACCTCACGTTTGGGCTGCCAAACGCAGATTTCGCGTGCCGGATGTGGTGCGGCAGAGACGCCGGTTTGAACCTTGCGTCCTGCCTCAGTTGGACGATCAGTTGTTCCAACTTGCAGTTGACACGCACGCCTCCTCTGTCGGCGCTCAGCGTTCCGGTTGCGTCGTGGGAGTTGAGAGAAACCAACGACGACCTGGTTCTGAGGAAGAGGGTGGATCGGCTGGACGCCAGAGAATTTGACCACGCGGGTCTCCTGAGAGACGTTGGCGCGTGTGTCACGCCTGGCGTGATTGGCCACAACATCCCTCACAGCAGCTGCCTCTGAGAGAGACTCAGAGCGGACTTCGGGGCAAGTCCCGTAGAGACCCTGCGGTAGGCGCGGGCCTATGGGCTCTTGGAGCCAGAAGAGAGAAACTCTTCATACTTTGCTTGGTCGAATTCGACGACGAGCGATTCGACCGTTTTTCCTTGTAGAGGACGTCACCTTGCGCCATAACTTGTTCGTCAGTAACGAAAGTAGTCCCCAGCGGAGTCGCCATCTCTTGTTTGGTACGGAGTAGAAGAATTTGATGTAAAGTTTCCTTGAATTAGTTGAAAGATTACAACGGACTAATGCTCCGACTACAAGGGAGGGAAGATGTTGAGTCTTGAATCTCCCCTTTGTTTAGTGCTGAGTTCTTCAAGTGGCGGTAGAAAGTGAATCTTGTTTTCCGTTGACCGGGGTGAACGTCAGGAACTTCTGGGGATCTTCTCTTCGGTTGGCGGACGGAGTAACACAACTCTGTCGACCAAAATCTCAAAGAGATTGTAGGCAAGGATTAACTTGTACACAGCAAGTTAGTTGAAGAGTTGGACTCTCTGTAGAAACTCTCGAGTCAATTTCTTCTCTGATCTCTCTAAAAATCCGACCCCTTCTCCATAGCAACGGGGCATTTATAGAGGTTTCAGGGGCGTACGTGCCTCCTAAAAACACTCCATAATGGGGGTTAACTTTTCCCGTTATGTGGGCCGTGATTGACCCTATAACGGGACGGTTACAACTGAGACGCGGGTGTCAACCCACGCGCCTTGGTGCTGCTGAGACGCGGGTTTCGACCCTCGCGCCTTGGTGCGGCTGAGACGCGGGTTTCGACCCTCGTGCCTTGGTGCGGCTGAGACGCAGGTTTCGACCCTCGTGCCTTGGTGCTGCAGTGCTGGCTGAGACGCGGGTTTCGACCCTCGCGCCTTGGTGCGGCTGAGACGCGGGTTTCGACCCTCGCGCCTTGGTGCTGCTGAGACGCGGGTTTCGACCCTCGCGCCTTGGTGCCGCTGAGACGCGCCCTGCGTCTGGAGTTTAGGACTCTGCCTTTGATGACTTGTCTTTTAGTGATCTTTAGACAGCCTACAACTGGCCATGTGCACGTCCTCGTGCACATCAGTCAACCGCTCCATTTGTCCGGCCGACCGGTCCCGTCGACCGTCAGTTGATCTGGCTGGGACTTAAGGGTATTGAAAACTTGTCTTTTTAATTTCAATTAAATCCCATAAAATCACATAAATTTCACAAAAATAAGTTCTTATAAGATTTTTGAATACCAAACATGTGTGACCAAAAATCAACACATATTTCAAACTATTTGACCTATTTTTGTGATATTGAAATTAAGCTTAAACACAAAATCTGTATTTTCCAAAACTTGAATTTTTGAAATGAAAAATCATTTTCTCTAAAAGTCATGTAAATAAAAAAATATGATATTGAAACAAATTTGAAGCATATTGTATATGGATAGAGTCCAATATACATATAAGATATATATCTATATTTTTGACATGAAATCCAAAACCGGTTAAACCGAAAACCGAAACCAATAAACTTTAAACTTTTGTGTGTGTGAACTTGAGCATATAATTACTATCTACCTTTACACAAGATCTAAACAAACTTAAACTAAACAAACTGAGATTTTCTTGTAGAACTCCTTCTCCAAGTCGACTAGATCTAAACGCGATCCAACGAGCTTGACTCCAACTAGTGCTAGATGCGATCTTGACGCGTGAGCTCTTGAATCTACATGTGAAAGCTCCAAAACTCCTTTGTTAAAGCTAAACACCTACTAATATCTTGGTCAATCACTGAAACTATTTAAACACAAGATTATTAGTAAAGTATAACTACATGAGTTAATCATCATCAAAACTAGAGAAATAGGCCTCTGGGCCAACAGTTTGATGGTGCAGCTTTCAAGTAGAAACTTTACTTCTCATTTTTTTCATTCTTAGACTTGGTAGACTTAGCCTGATTGGACTCTTTACTAAGCAACTTTTCAGGCTTCTCTTACTTGCTTGTCCTTGGTACCAATTTTGAAGCACTTCTTGACATTCGATGGTGGTGGCGTGGCTTTAAATACTTTGAAAGCAACTTGCTCATCTTACACCTGAAGGATGAGTTCTCCTTTTTTCACATCAATTAAAGTTCTTCCTGTGGCTAAAAAGATTGGCCTAATATGAGAAGAACATTAGGACTATGTCAAGTATGATAAAATCTGCAGGAAAATAGAAGTTGTCGACTTTAACAAGCACCTCTTCAATAATACCAAGTGGGTACTTTATCGATCTATCCGCCAATTGGAGTGAGACAGTAGTCTGCTTCGGTTCTCCCAAACTCAATGCCTTGAAAATAGAGAGGCATTAAATTTATACTTGCACCAAGATCACATAAAACATTATCGAATTTTAAGTTTCTTATAATGCAAGGTATAAAAAAACTCCCTGGACACTTAAGCTTTGGAGGAAACTTGTCTAGCAGAATAGCACTGCATTCTTCATTCAACATTATTGTTTCGTGATTCTCAAGTTTTCTCTTATTTCTTAGGATCTCCTTCATGAATTTTGTGTACTTGGACATCTATGCTAGGGCCTCTGCAAAAGGAATGTTAACATGCAGTTTTTTTAAATATATTCAGAAATTGAACAAACTACTTATCTAAAGTCTTTTGCTTGTATTTCTGGGGAATGAAAGTGGGGAAACATATGGCCTGATAATGGCTTCTCTGTAGGATCTTGCAGAGCTTGAAAATCTTCCATTGTCACGCCTCGCTTCCCAAAATGCGCTGAAGCGGAGACGCGACGAGAGTCGGCAATACATATACGCAAGGAAAATACCTCATGTATACGCGTTAAGCCTTAAGTAACCCAAAACAAGCTATAAAACCGAACTATAATGAATCATGATTACTGTAATATCACATATAAGCATCAACATATGATATCATATAAATAAAGTAAAATACACCTAGGGGTGAATAGGTGTACAAGCTAATCTAATAACAAATGATTCGGAATTAAAAACTCAATTGCAACACACTATGTGTAACCAAAGAGTATAGCCGAATTTCTCGTGAAGGGCTCTGGACTATCTCCTTGAGATTCCTCTAAATTAAGAGTTAAGGTGCTATATGAAGCTCTCTTGGTTCCACACAAGTACGGTACTCACAAAGTATATCTAGCAAATAAATATGTGCAATATAAAGCAGTGCAAAATATAAGAGAGATAGAGTTTAGAGATAGTAGATCAAACGCAAACACCAAGATATGTTTCGAGGTTCGAGTCACTGCACTACGTCCCCGCCTTCACACAGAAGGATTTTCACTATATATCCACACAGGACCTTCCACCAAGGGACCTCCACTAAGGAATTAAAACTCTACACTTGGAGTACACTACTCCTCTCTCAAATATAATCACCTCTACACGAGAGGGATAGGCACAAAGTCAAAACACAATCACCTCTACACAAGAGGGATAAGGCACAAAGTAAAAACTCAATCACAATCACCTCTACACAAGAGGGATAGGCACAAAACCAAAACAAAGAAGAGATTATAAACTTGGAGATCACAATAGACCACAAACAACACTTAGAGATCACAATAGAACACAAATTATTTTCCTCAAAAAAACTAGATCCTATAGGTAGGATTAGATATGATAGCTCAATTGTGAGAAAACAAAATGTTTGAAAATGAAAATAACAAGGAAAAATACTTGAGAAGAACACCAAAAAGATATTGAAATAAAGATCAAAACTAATTTCCCAAAGATTCTCTTTTCTTTGATTTTTCTAACACTTTAAAAAAATAAAAATAAATCTTTTTGGCTCAAAAACTCTTTTAAAAACTTGCTGCTAAGCACTTGAAAAGATGGGAAAATAGCTCTTTAGAAATCTTGTAGAAAACAGCCCAAGAGAAGCCCTATATATATCCTCTCAAAAAAACTAGCCGTTGGTAGCCAGAAAAGATCAAAATTGACCTTTGGTCGACCGGCCGGTCGACTGTCCAACGGTCAAATTTCTAACCGTTGGAGCTCTGGTCGATCGCCTAGTCGACCGGCACTACCCGAGAGTTGGGTAGTTACAGTCAGTCGACCGCCCGGCGGTCGACCTTCTAGGTTCTGGCTGGGAAATAAGGGATTGAAACTTGTCTTTTTAACTCCAATAAAATCCCATAAATTCTCATAAATTTCACAAAAATAAGTTCTTATAAATATTTGAAGAACAAATATGTGTGACCAAAAATCAACACATATTATAAACTATTTGAACTATTTTTGTAATATAGAAATTAAGCTTTAAGACAAAAATCGCATTTTCCAAAACTTGGATTTTGAAATGAAAATCCGTTTTCTCGAAAACTTGTATAAATACAAAAATATGATATTGAAACATATTTGAAGCATATTGCGTATGGAGAGAATCCAATACACATATAAATAATATATCTATGTTTTTGACATGAAACCCAAAATAAATTTTGTTAATTACAAAAATCTAAACTCATGAAACAGAATCATCAAAATAAGTTTTTCTAAATATATGAAGTATAGATGTATATAGATGAAATTCAATATACATTAAACTATGTAAACTTGTTTTGATTCTATCTATTCATGAAAATCATATATATGTATAGTTGAAATCTAAAACCGGTTAAACCGATAACCAAACGTATTGAACTTGTGTGTGTGTGTGTGTGTGTGAACTTGAGTATATCAACACTAATCAATCCTTACACAAGATCTAAACATAAACTTAAACTAGACAAACCAAAGTCTTCTTGTAGAACTCTTTCTCCAAGCCGACTCGATCCCAAGAGCTTGACTCCATATGAATGCTAAATGCGATCTTGACGCGCGAGCTCTTGAATCTACATGAGATAGCTCTAAAACTCCTTTGTTGAAGCTAAACGCCTACTAATATCTTGATCAATAACTGAAACTATATAAACACAAGATCATTAGTAAACTAACCTTCATAAGTTAGTCATCATAAAAACTAAGGTGAAAGATCTCTGGGCTAACAATCTCCCCCTTTTTGATGATGACAAAATTTATGAGGTTATATATATGCATCCATTAAATATAGGCTTCATAGAAGCTCCCTCTTAACTTATGCATAATCAATAAACATATAAAGATATACAATGAAGTTTAAAACACCAATAAAACAAGATATATGCATAAACACATAGTAAAACATGCATATATAAATCTGAATTCTTCTCCCTCTTTTTGTCACTCATCAACAAAAGAGAATTCCTAATATGCATAATGGTATGCGATAAAGTATCCAATCGTTGCACGCATAGGGTCGGGTCTGTTTGGTTGTCGTAATTGACCGTAATTCGTAAGTCGTAATTGGTATACCCTTTTACGGCTGTGAATGAGTTACGTGAATGTAAGTTTTACGGTATTTGGTTGGTAATGAAAAGTTGTAAGTGAGAAAGTGTATTGTGTTTTACGGTTTTGGTTATCGTAATGTATAAATCGTAAGTGAAAAAATTGACCACAAAATTAACTATTTGGTGATTTTAAAAAATTAAATATTGCAAATAAATACAAAAAATACTAAATATTAAAAAAATTAATATTAACATAAAAAATATTACAAATTTGCATGACCACAAAATTAACTGTTAGTGGGTTGTAAGTGAGTGGTAATTGAATTACGTAAGTCTTTTACGAATTACGGTTCAAACAAATACCATAGTTGTAATTGTAATGTACGTCATTTACGAATTACGACCTTTTACAACCTTTTACGTGAAACAAACAGCCACATAATATAAAACATAATGGTATGCAATAAAGTATCCAACCCTTACACACATGATGTGGCACATAATTGGTAGTTACACACATAATATAGCACATAATTGGCATGCAATAAAGCATCCAATTATTGCACACATAATGTGACACATAATTGATAAGCAAAAAAATATCCAATCATTACACATTACGTGTGGCACATAACAGTGCCTAATAAAGCATGCAACCGTTGCTCTCTAGATTTTCTATTGTTGGTTTCTGCTTAACAGGAATCAATCTGACAACTATTCAAGATCACTGAAATATCAACAATCTAATTGGCCAGGTCGGCAAATATCAGGTGGGAGGTTTCCGTTCAATAGAACGTTCCTTAATTTAAGAACTACCTTTCAATTTTCTTCCTTGGTTAAACACCAATTAGACTGAATCTAAATCAGTCTCGATATACTGAATATCAGTATATCCCCTGTATAAAGAAATTAATTCACTTATACAGTACTTGGAGTGAGGTACGCTTAGAGCGAATCTCCTTAAGACAATTACGTCCCCCGCACCGGTGCTAATGGGTTACTAGACGCTGGTCTCCCAAGATACAACACTCCTTCACGGTATTTGGATAGCACTATCAAATCACCGTACGGTCGAACCGTAGTCAACCAGTACCTTCACAGGATCGTTGAAGCAGCAGGACCTTTACTTTGGAGGAGCACCACTGTAGAAGACGAAGGAAGGTTGAAGAATATTCTTCTTTAGAAGTCCCAGATTCAGACAACAATTCTACTTCAAGAATCTGTTGAATTTTCTGAGCCCTCTTTCAGAACGAATTTTGCAGAATCTTCTTTGGAAGTCGCTTTGGAAACCGAGTTACTGATTTCTCACTTCCCGTTGGAAGTCACTTCAGAACTCCACTTCCCAGTTCAGAACGCATAGAGAGAGAAGAGATTTACTTATTTTGGTGTGCGCTATTTATAGCGCTCCAGGAGGGGCCAACATGTTCGAACCCAACGAAAGGTTGCAACGGTTCGGTCTGAACTGTTGCAACGGTTCGACTCAACAGTCGCACCTGTTGGCTGTCGAACTGGAGCAGATTGGATCCGGATAGCGGGGCGGGTCTGGTTCGGGTAACGGAGCGGGTATGCTCGCAACCCATACCCGTGAGACCTGATTCAAAAAGACCCAGGCCGGGTAGGGAACCCGAACCCGGTCCGGAGCCGGAGCCGGAGCCGGCGCCGGCCGTCGCCGCCGCCGCCAGCGGCGCGCGTGCGCGCATAGTTCCCTCCCAATCGCGCTCGAAAACTCCAAGTACCCAAAGGGCACGCCCTTTGTTCTCAATTTTCTCTATTTAAACACAACGAACTTTCATCCCATGGCCAATGTGGGACTAAATGCTTTTAGCTACCTTTAGTCTCATTTTGGCTTTGAATTAGGCAATCTTTAGACTTGAATATCTCATTCATTCGAAGTTGGAATTGAACATGTGAATATACCACGTTCATCCCTAATGGAAGGAGAACACACTCCAACCATCATCCAATTGATTCGATCAACGGATCTCGCCATAATTCAATTCAAAGATTCACATTTATATTCTTCATATTCCAACATCTATAACACATAAATGCTAGAAATAAAAAACAAATAAATCACCCTCTTTTCAAAAGTAAAACAAAATTCCAACAGTTTCAACATTTGACATCACAATTGATTTTTACAAGCTGCTTCAACAAAGCAAATGATCTCTATATAAAAGTAGCAAAACAGCAGGCTAAGGAACATTCCCAGCTGAGGCAGGCAGGCGAAAAATTTTCTACTGGCAGGCTTTGCAATTCAAAAGTCTCCTTTTTCCTTTTCTCATACGAAGATGCTGTTCAAACTCCAAAACTCCAAGCTTCAAAAAGGAAAAACAAAAGAATCAAGTAAGTTAGGCTTGGGATTCTTTTTGCTATCTCACCTCATGGATTATTTCAGGGAGCACATAATTTCAGGGAGATGTCAGATTTTCAACTAGAAATAAAATAATCATTATGGAGCTTGCAATCGCCCTCAAACTATGTTATTTTTCTAATTATTGATATTAATTATTAATAAAGTTAATTCTAATTGTGGGAGATAGTTTGTTACTAATTGTTAATATTATTAATTAATAGTTAGTAATATATATATATATATATATATATATATTATATATATATATATATATAGAGAGAGAGAGAGAGAGAGAGAGAGAAATGTAAATCAGCTGACACAGGAGGCAACTCCCTCCTATGTCCCACTCAAAAATCATATTTTCCGAGTGAATTTTCAAGATCCGACCGCACATTATCATATTCATATTCTAAAACATACACATATAAAAAATCAAGTGATTTGAAATATGTTTACTCATTAATCTAATCGTTCCATTTTGTTCTATTGTTAAAAAACCGTTAATGTTTGAACCCAAAGAAAATGGAGTAAACAAACTTCAAATCACTTGATTTTTTATATGTGTATATCTTAGAATATGAAGATGATAATGTGCGGTCGGATCTTGAAAATTTACTCGGGAAATTGATTTTTGAGTGCGACATAGGAGGGAGTTGCCTCTTGTGTCAGCTGATTGACATTCTTATAGTGAATAATTATTAACATTATTTGTTAAAGTCATTTATTAGTACAGTGAGAAGATACTAGAAAGAGCTCATCATTGATACTAAATACTTCTAGTGGTGATCTTCGTCCTAGCTTCTAAAACTCATCCCAGTTTTAAAATTATCTTTCGAGAGAAAAAAAAAAATTAGAGGGAATTCAAAGGTATCGAGACAGAGTACGTGACGGGTATCTTATCGTCGAAGCTGTATAATCTTATTAAGCTGGATGATAGAAATAGTGATTCAGAAAGAACATTTGTGAGTTTTTTTCTTATATTATCAGGAAAAAGGAGATGTATAGTATGGACTGTGGGGTCTAAGCAAAACTTTCCCTGTTCAAAATTATCTCCAGCATCTGTTGGTGATGGCAATGATGCTGCTAGAAACCATGGAAACTTTGGTAGCTTCTCTTCTTTGACGTTGGAGATGATTGTTTATTAGAAGGCTAGCTGTTTTGAGTTTTTTTTGTTTCTCAGCGCTTTTCAGTCCTTATTTAGATTTCTTTAGACTTGTTTACTGGATTACTCTTCAGTTGTTTCTCTTGTGTTAGTTTATGGCTCGAGGATTAGTTCCATTATTTTATGTTATCAAAAAAAAAAAATTATCTCCAACATCAAAACACGCGCCCATGTGAAAGTTCTCCCTAATAATAACGGAAACTTGTTAGGTACAGTTTGCTACACATAGGCCTGTTTGGTTGTCGTAACTGACCGTAATTCGTAGTTGTAATTGGTAAAGTCTTTTACAATTGTAAATGAGTTACATGTATGTAAATTTACGGTGTTTGGCTGGTAATATAAAATTGTAAAATGAGAAAGTGTATTGTACTTTACGGTGTTTGGTTGTCGTAATGTATAAGTCGTAAGTGAAAAAGTTGACCACAAAATTAACTATTTGGTGATTTTAAAAGTTTTAATATTGCAAATAAATATTAAAAAAGTTAAATATTAAAATTTTTAATATTAATATAAAAAAATAATACAAATTTGTATGACTACAAAATTAATTGTAACTGGGCTGTAAGTGAGTGGTAACTGGGTTGCAAGTGAGTGTTAGTTGAGTTACGTAAGTCTTTTACGAGTTACGGTCCAAACAAACGCCGTAGTTGTAACTGGGTAGTAAGTCATTTACGAATTACGGAGTTTTACGCGAAACAAACGGTCCCTTCTCCATCCTAAATTTCCAAAAATCCATGCCTTCAAGCGTCTCAAAGATATAAACCTTCTACTAAATTAATGAGAGAGAGAAAAATGAGTAGTGATTAGATGCACCGTGTCATATTTTTGTTATTATCTTTTTTATTAATTTTTTAGTTAAATACTATAACTTAATAAAAACTCCATGCACAAAAGACATAATTATTAATACTTATGAGAACTTACAGAAAAATTAATGTTAAAAACAATTATAATAAAGTGTGTGAAGAATAGCTCACACACGATAAAAGCTCATTTTTTAATACAGGGTATTTCAGAGAGTTTGCAATCACACTCTAGATTAATTCTTTGCACAGCACAGTCTGAGCCCCTCGCTCATTCCGAAGCAAATTCAATGGTGTACCAACGAGCCACAGGCGTATTGACATGGAAAAAGGTAATATAATGCAGATGAACAGAGGCGGACCCAAAGGTGGGCTGGGCCGGGCTATAGCCCGGCCCATTTTTTCAAATATTGTCTTAAATTCATTTTTATTTTTGTTTTTTTTTCAAATATTGTATTAGACCCCTTCTATTTTGGTTTTCTTTTAGTAAATTTATTATTAGTTCCACTTCTGATTTAGTGAAAAATACTATTTATCCTTTTGAGAAACGCATAAAATTCACAAGTATATGTTAAAAAATTGTAACTCATCCCGTCTTGTTCCGCCCCCTTAGATGAATAAAGTATAATTGTTGAATAGTTCAAGACAAGAAATCCATGCATGTGTTAGTCAGGACTTTTGGCGTGTAGATGGACCGTTTCTCGCATTGAGAAAATACCAAGTAATAAAATAGAGGTAGACTTACTTTCATCTTCGTGTCGATTCTTTTGATGGCCTACACCATCAACCTCAATAACACAGGAATATCAAATATCATGCAGACAATAATAACTTAAAAAGCTCCCCAAAAAAAAATATCGCCAAGATTTGCATCAACGATACTTTTCCTAGGGAAATAAAAACAAGGCAGAGCGATGAATTTGATGGTGATGATGATATCAGAAATTTCATAAACCAGTAATCATATCAAGAAGAAAATTACATGAATATTTAATCATTGCATATTCCCATTGAAAATCTAGATCTAAGAAGAAGGAGAAGAAGAAGAAGAAGAAGAGATTATTAGTGATTAACGAGAGAATAAGACGACAACGGCCGATCTTGATCATGATGAATCATGATCCCTGGGCGACGACGGTCCTCATCATGTGCTTGAACTCCATGAAATCGACCCTCCCGTCCTTGTTACAATCCACAGACCCGATCATGGCGTTGACCTTGTGAAGATTCTCCCCTTCCTCGAGGCCGAGCTTGGCGAGCACGGCCTGCAGCTCCCTGGCGGAGATGAACCCATCTCCGTCCTCGTCGAACACCCTGAACGCCTCCTGCATGTCCGCCTCCTGCTCCTCGACGAGCTCCGATCCCGCCGCCGCAGAATCGGCGGCGAAATCGCCGAAAAGGGCATCGCCGAGGGATCTGTGGAGGGCCTGGAAGGCGTCGAAGTCGAGGCCGGCGGAGCCCCGGAGGAAGGGGTCGAGGAGGGTGGAGACGTCGGCGGGGTCCGATGAGAGCCCCAGGCGGTCCAGGGCCTGGGACAGCTCCGAGGGGGTGATCAGGCCGTCGGAGTTGCGGTCGAACAGGTCGAAGATGCGGCGGAGGCGGAGGCTGTTCAGAGAGGGGTTGCGGAGGCGGAACGAAGGCGACGACTTGGAAAGCTTCGACGCCATTGAAATTGAAGGGAACAAAATAATTAATTATCTTGATTTATTCTTGATTGAACATGAATAAATGTTTGATGTGTGTTTTGCGACATATATAGCAAGAGGAGCAACGCGGTAGTGGAGAATAATGTGGGGGACGCGTCGGCACATGGCGGTGTCGGCTTTATTTATTTTATTTATTTACTTTATTAACTTCTTATTTACAGTTTATTTGTTTTTTAGGGAGAATTTATTTATTGCTGTTCACTGTTTGGGGTGAAAGAAAAGATCAAATTAAAAATATGACAGAATCAAAATTTAAAAAAAAAATAGACTCAGTATTGACACTGTCAGTTTTATCTGAGCATTTTTCTTTTCAGAAAAATTGTGGGGAAAAAAAAATGTTTGAACTTTTCCGGTCCGCTTTCTGGGCGTACCCCTTGGAAAAATCTTACAGGAAGGGTCAAGAAGTTGCTTTGTCTAGAATTATTGCTTGCTTTTTGGGTTTGAATTGTTGATTGGTTGATTGACTGACTGATGAATGTGACGGAAAAGAATATTCACGCAAAGAAGATATTTTGATTTTGGGGGAAAATTATGCATAGATCCTTCATTTTTTTTCTCATTTGGTCAGAGCTTGTTTTTGTGAAATTTAAGTAGCCAGCACAAAATATTTTGCTGGTGGGAAATATAGACGACTGAGATAGAAATTAAGGTCATCTGGTATATAGCGAATTAATGGCAAACTGTACTTTCTTTGATAACAGAATGCCCCTCTTACCTCTCTTGACTAAATTTGTTTTACGTGGAAAATGAGATTATATCTAGAAAAGAAAATTAGGATGATGCAAAGTATGCCTCACCATGGTTGGGCTTCTCTGAATTTGTGAGGTATTTGGTAGAGTAACGTATATTAAAAATATTGGAAAACATGTATTTGCTGATGTTGGAATTGAAGAATATAAAAGCGAATCTTTGAGCTGAATTATGACAAGATCCGTTGATCGAATCAATTAGATGATGGTTGGAGTGTGTTCTCTTTCCATTGGGGATGAACGTGATATATTCACATGTTCAATTCTGACTTCGAATAAATGGGATATTCAAGTCTAAAGATTGCCTAATTCAAAGCCAAAATGGGACTAAAGGTAGCTAAAAGCATTTAGTCCCACATTGGCCATGGGATGGAAGATTGTGGCGTATAAATAGAGAAAATTGAGAACAAAGGGCGTGCCCTTTGGGTACTTAGAATTTTCGCGCGCGAAAAGGAGGGAACTATGCTCGCACATGCGTGCAGGCGCCGGTGCCGGGCTCGAGCTCGGGTCTGGGTCTGGGTTCGGGTTCTGAAAAGCATCTGTGCGAGAAGTGGGAAATCCGTAACTCGATTTTCGAAGCGACTTCCAAAGGAGATTCTGCAAAATTCGTTCTGAAAGAGGGATCAAATACCGTGAAGGAGTATTGTATCTTAGGAGACCAGCGTCCATTATCCCATTAGCACCGGTGCGGAATTCACTTATACAGGGGATATACTAATATTCAGTATATCAAGACTGACTTAGATTCAGTCTAATTGGTGTTTAACCAAGGAAGAAAATTGAAAAGTGGTTCTTAAATTAAGGAACGTTCTATTGAATGGAAAACCTCCCACCTGATACTTGCCGACCTGGCCAATTAGATTGTTGATATCTCAGTGATCTTGATTAGTTGTCAGATAGATTCCTGTTAAGCAGAATCCAACAATCTTAAGACAATTATTTATTGAAGTTTCTTACTTCTGTTCTGCTTGAACTTGCAGAAAATGTCTGAGACTAATCAAGATAGTACAAGCAAGGCACCAAACATGTAGCTCCAAGTTTTGATGCCTACTCCACTTCCTAACCCGAAGCCGGAGAAGCCAGGAAAGTTTGACGGCACAGAATTCAAGAGGTGACAACAGAAGATGCTCTTCTACTTTACCACTCTTCATCTGGCCCAAATCCTGCAGGAAGATCCACCAGAACCCGGAACTGATCGGGACTCAGTCCTTGCAGTCGATGCTTGGACACAAGGTGACTTCCTTTGCCGAAATTATGTTTTAAATGGACTGGATGACTCTCTTTACAATGTCTACAGTCCCATCATAACGGCAAAGAAGTTATGGGCCAGTCTTGACAAGAAGTACAAGACTGAGGATGCTGGTACCAAGAAGTTCATCGTAGGACGATTTCTGGAGTACAAAATGGTGGATAGCAAGACTGTAATCAGTCAGGTGCAAGAGTTCCAACTTATCTTACACGAGATAGAAGCCGAAGGTATGATTCTTCCTGAAACTTTTCAGGTTGCAATTATCGTGGAGAAACTCTCACCTGCGTGGAGAGATTTCAAGAACTACCTGAAGCATAAGCGAAAGGAGCTAAAGTTGGAAGATCTTATTGTGAGGCTTCGTATCGAGAAGGACAACCGCAAGTCCGAGAAAAGGAACAGCAAGAACTCCTATGAAGTAAAAGCCAATGTAATCGAAGACTCAAAGGGGAAAGCGTCTACTTCCAAAGGCTTAAAGCGGAAGAAGACTTCCCAGGGGTACAAAGGCAAGGCCCAAGAAGGCAAGAACATGCGCTTCAAAGGAACCTGCTACATCTGCAACAAATAGGGGCATAAGGCGAATGAATGTCGCAGCCGTCTCAAGAAGAACAAGAAGAGACATCCACAGGCGAACTTGACTAACCATGAATCGCCAAGCCTTTCAGCTGTAGTGTCAGAAGTGAATCTGACAACCAACAATAAGGATTGGTGGGTAGACACTGGAGCTACCCGGCACATCTGCTCTGAGAAGTTATTATTCTCTGAATATCAAAGACTAGAGCAAGATGAGCAACTATTCATGGGTAATTCAGTCGCCTCAAAGGTTGAAGGAAAGGGTAAGGTCATCCTGAAGTGGACATCGAGGAAAGAGCTTACTTTTAACGATGTGCTTCATGTTCCAGACATCCGCAAGAATTTGATCTCCGGATCAATACTTAGTAAGAAAGGATTTAGAATGGTATTTGAATCCGATAAATTTGTACTTACTAAGGGAGGGGTGTATGTGGGAAAGGGTTATCTTGTTGATGGACTTTTTAAAGCCAATGTTGCAGTGGTAGATAAAAAGTCTGTGTATTTGTACCCGAAGCTTATAAATAAAGGAAAATTTTCTGTTTATTTGCTTGAGTCTCCTATTTTGTGGCATGCTAGATTAGGGCATGTAAATTACAAGTCATTAAAGAACTTGTCTAATCTGGGATATATTCCTAAACTCAACTTGGAAGAAATTCGCAAGTGTGAGATTTGTGTTGAGGTCAAGTTGGCGAAAAATTCATTTCACTCAATTGATCGAAATACAGAACCTTTAGGGTTAATTCATAGCGATCTGTGTGATTTGAAGTTTATGCCAACTAGAGGCGGTAAAAAGTATTTCATTACTTTTATTGATGACTGTACAAGATACTGTTATGTGTATCTTTTAAACAGTAAGGATGAGGTAATAAATATGTTTATAACATATAAAGTCGAAGTTGAGAATCAACTCAACAAGAAAATCAAGATTCTAAAATCCGATAGAGACGAAGAATATGAATCAAATGATTTTAGTGAGTTATGTGCTAATTTTGGTATAATCCATCAAACTACAGCATCATACACTCCTCAGCAAAATAGAATTGCTGAACGGAAGAACAGAACTTTGAAGGAGATGGTAAATTCCATGCTCGTAAGTTCTGAAGCTCCGCAGAACTTGTGCGAGGAAGCTCTATTAACTGCAAATTATATTCTAAATAGAGTACCCCACAAGAAACTTGGTCTTATACCATTTGAGTTATGGCATGGAAGGACACCTTCCTACCATTACCTCAAAATGTGGGGGTGCCTTGCAAAGGTGCTGGCACCATTACCTAAAAAGACTAAGTTGGGAGCAAAAACTATGGACTGTATATTCATAGGCTATGCCTTGAATAGTAGTGCCTACAGATTTCTGGTTCATAAATCAGAAATACCAGATATTCATGTAAACATGATTATCGAATCTAGAGATGATGTGTTCTTTGAAGATATCTTTCCATACAAACGGGAAGCAGATAAGACTTCTGGGAAAAGAACACACGAGATGGCGTTCAGGGAAGAAAGCCCCGAGGAACCAATTGTTAATGCGGAAACTGAACCAAGAAGAAGTCAGAGATCTAGAATCTCAAAATCTTTTGGTCCAGATTTCATAACATACGCTATTGAAAGCGAGCCTCAAATATTTAAAGAAGCTATGTCAACCCCAGAAGCACAAATGTGGAAAGAAGCGATAAATAGCGAAATAGAATCCATACTAAGTAATCATACTTGGGAATTGATAAACTTGCCTCCTGGTAATAAACCAATTGGGTGTAAGTGGATTTTCAAACGAAAATTAAAACCCGATGGATCTATCGATAAGTACAAGGCTAGATTAGTAGCCAAGGGTTATCGACAAAAAGAAGGACTTGACTACTTCGATACTTATTCACCAGTAACAAGAATAACGTCCATTCGGATATTGATTGCAATTACAGTATTGCATAACTTAGATATCCATCAAATGGATGTCAAGACTGCATTCTTAAATGGTGAATTAAATGAAGAGATATATATGGAGCAACCTGAAGGATTTATAGTCAAGGGCCAAGAACACAAGGTGTGTAAATTGATAAAATCCTTATACGGTTTAAAGCAGACTCCTAAACAATGGCATGAGAAATTTGATAGTGTCATGATCAAAGATGGATTCACTATCAATGAATGTGATAAGTGTGTTTACACGAAAACAGTTGGAAATGCGTGTATCATTGTTTGTCTTTATGTAGACGACATGTTGATATTTGGGACTAATATTGAAATTATTAAGTCCACTAAAAGAATGTTATCTAACAGTTTTGACATGAAGGATCTAGGGGTTGCTGATGTAATTTTAGAAATTAAAATCACCAGAACACTAGATGGAATCAGTCTATCTTAATCTCACTGCGTGGATAAGATGATAGAAAGATTCAAGGATCATGAGATAAAGGAGAATACAAATCCTTCTCTCCCACACGTCCACCTTCATAAGAATACAGGAACTGGAATACGCCAGTTGGAGTATTCTCAGATTATCGGAAGTCTAATGTATTTGATGAATTGCACTAGACCCGATATTGCTTACGCTGTAAGCAAGTTAAGTAGATACACTAGTAATCCTAGTGATCAACATTGGACCACTCTACTACGAGTATTGGGTAACGTATCACATACCAAGGAATATGCCTTGAGATATGGACAGTATCCACCTGTACTTGAAGGATACAATGATGCTAATTGGATTGCAGATTCTGAGGAATCAAAATCAACTAGCGGATACGTATTTACTCTAGCAGGAGCAGCGGTATCATGGAAATCTTCTAAGCAAACATATATTGCCCGTTCTACTATGGAATCGGAATTCATAACCTTAGATAAGGCTGGAGAAGAAGCAGAATGGCTTCGAAAATTCTTGGAAGATATACCATTATGGCAAAAGCCAGTACCCGCTATATGTATACACTGCGATAATCAAGCAGCTATATTTAGGACACACAATGTTATATACAACGGTAAGTCTAGACATATTCGTCGTAGACATAATACCGTGAAGCAGTTGCTCTCAAATGGAATTATCTCTATTGACTTTGTATCGTCAAATGATAATTTAGCGGATCCGCTTATTAAAGGCTTAAGTGGAGAGCGTATAAACTGCGCATCGAGGGGAATGGGTCTAAAAGCCTAACCTTACCGAGTCAGCTTAATGGAAACCTCACTTAGCGACTGGAGATCTCACGGACTAAGTTCAAGAGAAAAAACTAGTTATGATTGACTCAACAAGTAAGCACTTGGGAGCTTGACTCCAATCCATTCCTAAGGTGCACATAAGTGCTTTTCTACAAGTGGATTAAGGATAAGCTTAATGCTTTTAATGATGCTTATATCTTGTTACTAGACAAGTGGAGTAGAGTAGACTACTCTTAATAGGACGATCACCTATGTGAGTATAGAGTTGGATCGGCTCTTTGGGAATTTCTATGGAGGCTGTTATTCCTTAAAAATACTCTCTGAAACCAAGAATGTCCAGGGCCAAAACGGACACAACCGAGGACCAAAGTTGATTTGGAAAGTCACTGTGTGAGGCTTATTGACTTGGCTTACACTAACGGCTAACAGTTCAAGACCTGGTTCAATGATTAACCAGTAAGTCTGATAAAGCTTTCGCTATGGAAGGTTCAAGACCTAGTTCACCTATACTGATGCAGTTTCTTTTCTAAAGTACCTTTCACAATAGAATCAGTCTCTTTGTGTGTCATTTTCTTGAATCTCCATTCATTGGGGGATTGTTGGAATTGAAGAATATAAAAGCGAATCTTTGAGCTGAGTTATGGCAAGATCCGTTGATCGAATCAATTGGATGATGGTTGGAGTGTGTTCTCCTTCCATTGGGGATGAACATGGTACGTTCACATGTTCAATTCCGACTTCGAATGAATGAGATATTCAAGTCTAAAGATTGCCTAATTTAAAGCCAAAATGGGAGTAAAGGTAGCTAAAAGCATTTAGTCCCACATTGGCCATGGGATGGAAGTTTGTGGTGTATAAATAGAGAAAATTGAGAACAAAGGGCGTGCCCTTTGGGTACTTGGAGTTTTCGCGCGCGAAAAGGAGGGAACTATGCTCGCACATGCGTGCATGCGCGCACGCGCGCGCTGGTGCCGGTGCCGGTGACGTGCCGGGCTCGGGTCCGGGTCCGGGTCTGGGTCTGGGTTCGGGTTCGAGTTCCCTACCTGGCCTGGTTCTTTTTGAATCGGGTCTCAAGGGTATGGGTTGCTCGCTACCCGAACCAAACCCGCTCCGCTCCGGATCCGAACCGCCCGCCAACGGATGTCTACGAACGGATCCGAACTGCCTGCCAACGGATGTCTGAAAAGCGGTTTGGACCGGATAGTTGCGACGGTTCTGTCCGAACCGCTGCAACTGTTGGGATTTAGCGGACGAAATGCCCCTCCCGGAGCGCTATAAATAGCTCTCCGGTTTCCCTTTCACAGACACACCAACAACAATCTCTCTCTCTATCTCTCAGAATTCTAAAGCAAATTCTGAACTGGCAGTGGAGTTCCGAAGCGACTTCCAGCGAGAAGTGGGAAATCCGTAACTCGGTTTCCGAAGCGACTTCCAAAGGAGATTCTGCAAAATTCGTTCTGAAAGAGTGTAACACCCCGATCCCGCAGGTACGGGGACGTTATGGCGACGTACATACACAGGGCGAAAAACCCTCACGTACGTACGCTAAGCCTCAGTACAGTAAATGACTACCATATATACATGAGTTCCATCATGAACTAAGTACAAGAATACCTGCAGAAAGAGGTGAGTGATCATAACAGATAGGAAAACTGGGAGAAATACGATAACAGAAATAAAACACAACGATACTTATGAATGACCTCGATGAAGAGTCTCCTATGTGACTCCAAGTCACTATCTGATAATACGGTAACTCGGATCTCCAACCTGGGCACGCAAACCCAGGGTCGTCAGAAAGCGACCTAGTGAGTGGTAAAATGAAAGAGGCAGTAATATATACAATAGTAATACAAGCACGATAAATATAATACATAATGTGGGACTAGTGATACCATATAATAAGGATATAATAAGCAGTAGAAATATAGAAACATGTCCTCTTTTAATACCATCCCTATCTAACCGGTCATCATCGGGTCATGAGTCGTATCCAGTTTATATAATAAATAATGTTGTCTAGTGGTGACGTGATGGAAATGAACATGGTAGTGATGTACATGAACATGTAGATGAGGTATGGAACATAACCATCCTACTGTGTTGTGCACATACAGTCATGCTATCTGCAAAATATAGAATATATGCAATGCAGAACATGCGTAGTATGCCACGACATACAGTGTAACATGTACCAGGTAATGTAACAAAGTAGACATGTAACAAGATGGCGCATATATCATCAGGAACAGTAACAAGTACAACAATAGTATACATGTATCAGGTAAGTCATGTCATTTATACAATAGTAGCAATCAGTACCACCTGGTATTTTAATCAATCTCTTCCAGTGTCCCATACCACTGGCAGTTCATACTGGAGCCCGCACTCCAGTCGAACCCATCCGGACATGGTCTACGGGTACCATTATCCAAACGAGAGAGCGATCAAATAACAAGTGTTCCCGACGTCACTATTGTGTATACTATTTTATTTTGTTAATTGGAAACCCCTGGTCGAGGAGCTCTTATCGGGTGGGTGTATCCCGTGCATACCCGGGACAACGGCCTTACCAGATCCCTGGCTGCTGAGACCAGGGCCAGCCCGCTAGAGCTGTAACATGTAACGGGAATCTCAATGAGCTAAAACAATAACGGGATGCTCATGAGTAACAGATGGTAGCCAGCACTACCCCGTCTCCTACAGTGGGACAAACAATGGATCCAAACATCCACCCGATATGATCTAGTCAACCGTCAAGACTCCCCCATACCCAAGTTCTCTTTATGATCTGATATGTCAAGTATACAATGTAACAAGAACCAATACAATATATGATACGGGTAACATGATAACTGGACCAGAGCTCTGTTAATAGCATAGAACAATATAACGGGAAACGGAAACAATATAACGGGAACAATATCACATGAAACGGGAACAATAGATGTGGGATTCCATATATCGCGTATCAACAGCTCTCATGTCCAGTAACGAAAATATCCATATCAGTAACATGAAACAATCATATAAGAGGAATACCGGAATCACATGGAACAATAATACATGTAACAGAAATAGTGTTCAATATAACGGGAATCCAGGAATAGTCATGAAGTACTAATATACATCATGATCCATGCAAACAGGAATATATAGACAATCAATGCATGTAGGTCGATGGGTCCAGTGGTATAAGATCATGAAGTAACTGTGTATAGCCTAGCCATGTAGCAGTATAATAGCATATCCAGGTAGCTGTAGTTCACGACTATGCAGTAATAATGTAATGATGCGCAGTATCAATGTATGAGTGAAGCATGCACAAGGGACCTCATGAAATAACAGTGTCTGTGCATTAGCATGTCTGTGGGACGGTGAGACTAGCACATGACATGTCAGTGTCGTGTATCCATGGAACATTGGTCATGAACATGAAATGATATGGTCCTATGTCGTGTATCAGAGGTTGACATGCAATCACTGGTCGAGTGTAGTGGTGGGGCTATGACGGTGACTGTATCATAGTGATAGTATACATGTAGCAGTAACGAAGTGACCATGGCAAGTGATGTGAGCAATGTACCTAACTCGCGTGAAGTAGATAGACTCATCTCTTACATATATGTGATAGTCGTCTTTATCATGAAGTGTCGCTGAAGTACCATGTATCGTGATTTATTCACATTTACGATTTATGGACTAAAGTAGTCACCCAATCTAACATGAATAAATATAATTTATAAAATGAAAACACTCACCAACTAGCCATGGGAATGTAGCTCTCTTTCTCACGATCACAACGGATCCAGAATCATCCAAATCGGAGTCCGGATGCTCCCGATATCGCCCGAATACTAAATCATAACAAAGAGGGTTAAATATGTAAATAAAAATATTGCAAACTCGAATATTGAAATGTAAAAGGGGTTTTATGCAAATTTACCTTTATTGATTGTGGATGCGGGTAGACGGGTTAACGGGTCGGGTTTAGATCCAAACCCAAACCCGATTAACTTAAGTTAAATGGGTTACGGGTTAACGGGTTGGATTGGGGGTTAATTGGGTTTAACCATAAACCCAATAGGGTTATTGGGTTTGGGTTTTACCCAAACCCAAAGGAACCACAACAGCAGCTGCTGCTGCTGCTCCTGCGCGGCCGGCCGGCCTGCCGGCGGCGGTTCGGGCCCGGCCGAGCACGAGAGGGAGAGAGAGAGGGAGAGGGAGAGAGAGGAGAAACAAAAAGGAAAGAAGAAGGAGAAGAAGCAGCAGAGGAAGAAAAGAAGAAAGAAGAAAAAAGGAAGAAGAAGAGGGGTGGTGGCGCGGTGGCGGCCGGCCACCGGCCGGGGGCGCGGCGGCAACGGCGCCGGCCGGGCGTGCGGCGGCGCGGCCGCGCTTGGTCGGGCCGCGGGCGGTGGTTCAGCTTGGAACAGAGCATAGGGAGAGAGAGAGAGAGAGAGAGAGTTATGGAGAGAGAGTTAGAGAGAGAAAAGAGAGAAGAGAGAGAGAAGAGAGAGTGAGAGAGAGATTGGGTGGAAGAGAGAGAAAGGGGAGAGAGTTTTATAGGAGAGAGAGAGAAGAGGCGGTGGGGTTAAGAGGCGGTGGAGATGGCTTGGGGAAGAAGAAAGGGAAAGAAAAGAAAAGAAAAGAAATAAAATAATATTATTTAATTCGGCCCAAAATTTGACTTGCCCCGAACGGTGCCCAAAAATTACAGAAAATAGAGAATATTATCCTGAGACGTAAGATAAAAACGGTTTAAAGAAATTCTGTCCGGTTTGCAAATTAAAAATTTCGGAAGCTGTCGCCGGTACCGGGCGACACCGGTTTGGCCGGATTTTCGATAAATTCAGAAAAATCCCCAAAAATACCCAAACGTAGCTCATATGATTTTAAGACATACAGTGAAAGCCGATTTTCAAAATACAACTCCATTTGTGAATGAAAATCGTAGAGCCGATTATCGGTATCGGTCGACACCGACTACGGAGATTTTCCAAAATAATCCAAAAAAATTCCAGAAAATCCTGAAAAATCTAAAATATTAGAAAATGATTTTTAAAACTGAAACCGGCTCAATCGGACTATCAGAAAAGTCAAATCAATTTTTATACGCCGTATCGCGTACCGATACTGTGATACGTATACCGGGGATCAGGGGGTTACATTTCTCCCCACCT
The DNA here is from genome assembly GCA_038442645.1 of Agave tequilana. Classification (NCBI taxonomy): domain Eukaryota; kingdom Viridiplantae; phylum Streptophyta; class Magnoliopsida; order Asparagales; family Asparagaceae; genus Agave; species Agave tequilana. The sequence goes on along the minus strand of JAVJIF010030840.1, from coordinate 175,166 downwards.
TACAAAAAATTTCGTCCTCGAAATTTCAATTCAGGTATGAGAACAATATTTTCAACCCCAAAGCCGAAATGTGACGGCCACACGACACTTCCGCTGCGCACTCTGCTATCTCTAAGGAACTCGGGATGGAGAAGTATCGTAGTGAACTAATCCGAACGGATGGGAAGCAAGGCGATGCAAGGAAAGCGAGAAAGAAATCGGATGTTCTGGTTGACAACTGGAAGGAAGGAATACAAACGCGTAAAGGCATGAATTATCAAGGTCATGGTATTCTTGTACTCGTTGCTGGAATCCCCAAATTCAGATATAGATCAGTTAATCTGAACCTGACTGTACTTTTGGTAAGCGCCCAAGGACTGACCCAGGTGGTTCCCCACACCAGGTGTGAACCTAGGCTCTGATACCACTATGTAACGTCCCCGTACTTGCGGGATCGGGGCGTTACAAAGAGGGATCAGAAAATTCAACAGATTCTTTTATAGAATTATTGTCTGAATCTGGTACTTCTGAAGAAGAATATTCTTCAACCTTCCTTCGTCCTCAACAGTGGATGCTACTCCAAAGTAAAGGCAAATATTCATTCGAAATTTGTCCTTGTCCCGCTGCTTCAACGACCCTGTGAAGGTACTGGTTGACTACGGTTCGACCGTACGGTGATTTGGTAGTGCTATCCAAATACCGTGAAGGAGTGTCGTATCTTGGGAGACCAGCGTCCATTATCCCGTTAGCACCGGTGCGGGGGACGTAATTGTCTTAAGGAGATTCGCTCTAAGCGTACCTCACTCCAAATACTGTATAAGTGAATTAAATTCTTTATACAGGGGATATACTGATATTCAGTATATCGAGACTGACTTAGATTCAGTCTAATTGGTGTTTAACCAAGGAAGAAAATTGAAAGGTGGTTCTTAAATTAAGGAACGTTCTATTGAACGGAAAACCTCCCACCAGATACTTGCCGACCTGGCCAATTAGATTGTTGATATCTCAGTGATCTTGATTAGTTGTCAGATAGATTCCTGTTAAGCAGATCCAACAGCTGATTCTTGCAATGTGTAGGCTTCGCTGATTCTCTGATGCTGGGAGATGTGGGCTAATTAACATAGTTTTTAGGCATGCGATTGACCTAGAAAAAGTACAGTTTATTTCTAAGAAATGTACTACGGAGGATCAAAGGACCCCAGCGCATGTCGGTTGTTGCCTTGTTGGGGTCTTTATATTGGGTCTGTTTGGTTGTCGTAATTGGTCGTAATTCGTAAGTGGTAATTGGTAAAGTTTTGTACAGAATTATAGTTGTAAATGAGTTACATGCATGTAAGCTTTGTGGTATTTGGTTGATAATATAAAGTTGTAAGTGGAGAAATATATTGTGTTTTACGGTATTTGGTTATCGTAATGTGTAAGCCATAAGTGAAAAAATAGACCACAAAATTAACTATTTAGTGATTTAAAAATTTTTAATATTACAAATAAATACTAAAAATGTTAAATATTTAAAAAAATAATATTAACATAAAAAATAATACAAATATGTATGACCACAAAATTAACTGTAAATGAGTGTTAATTGGGTTACAAGTGAATGGTAGTTTAGCTGCATGAGTCTTTTACGAATTACGGTCCAAACAAACACCGTATTTGTAATTGAGTTATAAGTCATTTGCGAATTACGACTTTTTACGACTTTTATCTTCAAATAAACAACCACTTTATAATAAAACTAATATTTGCGTCATGCGCATGTTATCATGACACACGTGTAGAATATAAGTTCAAAATCATGAGATAGTAGACGTTCAAAATAAGAGGACCACTTGACCTTGATTGACCTTTTTCTTTTATTGCTTAAAGAATTATTAATCAAAGTTAAAATTATTGTTAAATTTGGGGCAAAGGGAATTGGATACTTATAGCTTCTTTTTTTTTTGGGGTAAATTACTCAAAACCCTCTTACTATTGTGGGTGTTGCATAAAACTCCTCTACATTTTTTAAACAAGAGATTGTCCCCCTAAAGACCAACTCGGTCAGTTTTACAGTTAATAAAAGCACGTACTACTATGTACGTAAAATTTTAATTATCAATTAAACTATTTTTTCTTAAATATTATAATTAATTAAATACTAAAACAAATAACTAATAAATTAATTAATTAAGAAATAATTAAAAGAGGTGGGGCCCGCATCCCTTCGCTCCTTCCGCCTCGCCCTGACTGCCTGATTCGGGCAGCCCAAGAGAGGAGGGAGGGTGGAGGGGGTGGCCCCGCCTCCCCCCTCCCCCTCGCTGCCGCTAGATCTGGCGGTTACTAAGAGGACGAGGAAGGGAGGGAGGAGGAGGAGAGGTGGGTCCCCTTCCTCTCCTTCCTCCTCCCTGTCGCCGCCACCAGATTAGGCGGCGGTGGGAGAAGGGCAAGGGGAGAGGGCTGACCCGTTGATTTAATAATTTTTTAATTTATTTGTTATTTATTTAATTATAATTTGTGGTTAATTAATTTTGATAATTAAAAATAGAAATTAATTGATAGCTAGGTTTTACGTGTTATGCACGTGCTTTTTATTAATAACAAAACTGATTGAGTTAACCCTGTGGGGCAATATGCAAGTTTTGATAGTGTAAGAAATTTTATGAAACACTCCCAATAATATGGGGTGATTTGTACAATTTACTCTTTTTTCACTTTTTTTTAATCAATGAGCCTAACTTTTCTGGGGTTGCAGTGAGACCGTTCATGATGAAAATGGGTTGGTTACTACCACTGACATGATTCGTTTTCATATAATAAAAAATAATGGGTAACGATAACGAGTGCCCACCTAATTAAATTTTTTTATTATATTCTAATAAATTTATCCATCAAATCATAAAATAAAAATCTCCACATACATATTTTCTACTTTTTCTAATACTAGCCTTGTCCTACCTTCCGAAATTTTGATCATGGTTCTTCCTAAAAAAAATTGAATTTGTCCCCAGGGGCTAAATTCCCTCCCCCCAATTCATATTCTTTCATCTCGTTTACACTAAGCTATGGTCGATATTTAAAAAAATATTTTTTTTCCTTCTTTTTAATTATTCTATTCTTAAATTTTAAAATTTTGTAAATTCTATTATTTATATGGGCGCGACCGCTTGTGTCCGGCACTTGTCTCTGTAAGTGATTTTAAATCTCAGGGTGGTATCTGAAATATTTTTAAAACCTTAATCTTTTAATTGGAACCAAATCATCTGAAAAGATATAGTTTTAATGCTATACGTATGGAAGTGGAACCATACGTTTGGGAGGTAATTGTTCATGGTTTAAATTAAAAGATACTCAATCTCGAGCAGACACGAGCTCAGCCATTTACATGTTCCTGCATGAACAGAGCCCACAATTTGTTCAAGCTCGGCTTGTTCCAGTTGCTGAACATATTTCCAACCTTACACAGATTTAAGAGAATTGAATTTCAATGAAGTAAAATCAATCAACTTGAAGAGAATAGTAACTTGAGAAAGAAATAAGGAAGTAGAAAAGTAGGCAAGTTTCCTCCTTGTGATGGATTCAAGGTGATCATGATTAACCAAATGACCCACGTAAAATTTCATAACCCTAAAAAAAAAAACCCTTGTATGACTCGAGAAACTCTATATTCATTCTATCATATTGACTATTAAGTATTGGATGATTATTTTCTAACAACTATATTTTTTATGGAATTACACCAAGAAAAGCATCCAATGGTAATTGCCTTATAAAATATTACCTAAAATATATATGGTGACTGCCGTTCTATATTTAATTTTCTAAGTCACTGAAGTTGTTTGAATTTTGAGAAATAAATATAAATTCTTCGATAGGCCATGTTTTTGTGAATATTTTATCTCTACTTGTATTATCTATAATGTAATTTTGCCCTACCTGTTAGAAAAATTCAGCTTCACCACTGGTCTTTGGTATCATTGGCTGTCAAAAATTAAGTGTCTGAGTCATGTATTATTTGAACTGTAGCACATCGAAAAATTAGATGTAAAGTGAAAGCACATAAATAAGTAAAAAGTTAGAACTCTACCTATAAATTTAAGCTTTGAAGTAAAGAGTAGTTCTCAACTCATTGTGTCTTTATTCGTTGGTCTCTCTAAAGTCATTTGTCATAACAAATTGATATTATTTGTTTGCATCACACGTGAAATGGGTTCGGAGAATTGGATGTAATGAGAAATTTTAAGCTTCTGGGACCCATTTTCATCTTGGGCCTGTTTGGTTAAGGGTGGAAGTGAGGAAGTAAAGAAGTGAGGAAGTGGTAATAGTTCCCTTTGGAACTTGAGAATTGGTTAGTAAGTTTTCCGGTATTTGAATGTTGTTGGGAAGTGTGGTTTGGAAAATGTTTTGTCTTTTTCAGTGTTTGGATGGTAATGTGAAAGTGGAAGTGGAATAGTTGACCACAAAGTTGACCGCAAAATATTATTAAAATAAAAATTAATTAAGAAAAATAAAAAATGGACTGTAATTAGAATGCAAGTGAGATTTACATGATCAAAAAATTAACTGTTTTGTACTACAAGTTGTTAAAATGAGATTTACATGACCATAAAATTAACTGTAGCAATCTGGAAGTGAGGAAATTGTTGTATAAAAGAGAAAAGAGAAAAGGAAAAGGGGTTTTCTTATTTTCCTTTTCCGGTGTTTGGATAGATAGGGAAGTGAGCAATTATACTTCCCCATTTCCTTACTTCCGCTCACTTCCTTGCAACCAAACACCCCCAGAGGTTTGTGGCCTGTTTGTGTATAAAAAACAAAGGAGGTCCGGAAAATTAGATGTAAAGTGAAAGTTGAAGTTGGATCTTTACCTCACAATTTAAGCTTTTGGGGCTCATTTGCTATAACATTTGATTGTCGTTCTCTCTCAATTGATTTAGGATAGATTTAAATTATGGATCCAAACGCTTGGACCTTGGTTGATAACAAGAGTTAGCAGTAGTTGGACTTCTAATTCTCGTTAACTCTTCTGAACACTCAAAAGTAGCAATGTCAAGAGAAAATTTAGGATTTGTGAAAAAAAAAAATTGCATTTTACCCCCTATTTTTGGGAGACAATGCTTAACTAGTACACCAATTCAAAATTGGTATAGGAGGTAACAACCTCTACCTCATCTTCTTTCTAACTCTCTCTTAAGTCTTCTCTTTGAAAACCTCCAACTTTACACCCCCATCTCCACTTACCAGACAAAGGCTTTGGTGAAAGTTGAGATGTTTGGCCATCCTGTTTTGAGTGCACCTTCAAGGCTCTCTCTCTGCTCCACGGTGACCCTAAATTGAATGGGAGTTGGTACCTCATAGGTTCTTCTTGTGTCATTTTACTTGTCAGAGGATTAAGTGTTAGGATTTGGGTCGAACAAATAGTTCTACATCGGCTAGATATGGGGATGACCTTGGATATATAAGGATTTGGGCTACTCCACTTAGAAGGCTAGTCTTTTTGGGATGGTGCCCCGAGTTCTTACAAATAGTATCAGAGCCATGTCCTGAACTTAGTCGTGTGAGTGAGTGATGTTCGATCCTCCAGGACACAGCGGAAGATGCAGTAAGGCCCTGTTTAGCAGGATCTATAATAAATTGAGTGGGTGATGTTCGATCCTCCAGGACATAACAGAAGGCGCAGTAAGGCCCCTATTTAGCAGGATCTATAATAAATTGAGCTCTCGAGGGGGAAAAGTTCAGGTTCTTCTCCAGTGCTTCGCACATAAGGCGTGTATGAGCAAACTCCCTGTAAAGCTAGTTGAGCTCTCGAGATTGGCAGCGGAGTCCTTCTTCACTTAAGGCGTGTGCTAAAACACAAAGAAGAGGATCTCGAACTCGATAAAGCATATGTCTATCAGGTGTGAAGATGAGCTTATAGGGAGACTCTTTGTTTAAGAGGGGGATTGTTGGAATTTGGGTCGAACAAATAGTCCCACATCGGCTAGACATGGGGATGGTCTTGGGTATATAAGGATTTGGGCTACTCCACGTAGAAGGTTAGTCTTTTGGGATGGTGCCCTGGGTCCTTACATTAACCATGTCCTCTTTAAGGGATCATGGGTCCTTGAAGATGCTATTTTTGTTGGTGAGCTATGATCTCCAACATTCCAATCATCTCCAGAGGTGTTGCTGATAGCAGTCATATGGTTGTACCCCCATGTGGACTCACTCCACACTTGAGTTGATCGCTTTCAAGGTATGGGCATTTTGTTCGACTTAATGAAGCGACATAGTTGATGGTGTTGTAACAATCGATGCTCTGATACTAATTGTTATTGTCAGGATTGACGTTTGCGAAACTTGACAATATGATAATACTTGCAAAAGAATAAACTATTGTAAAGCAAACTAGTAGTACTTACACAAAAGAGTAATAATAATAATACGAGGATTTAACGTAGTTCGGCCCAAACTTGACCTACATCTACGGAGAGAGAACTTGAGAGAACTTTATTAATAAACTTGATATAAAAAGATCTAACATTTATCTTAATCTCACAAGAGTATTTATCTTTTCCTTAAATCTAGACCTAAATTATAAGAGTATACATTCTCTCTATGTCCCTTCATCTTGCTCCTCTCTTTTTTGACTTTCTTGGTGTTCTCCACCCTGTCCATGCTATGTTGGTTATAATGTTTATAAGATTTTACAATACAACTCCTAATTTGACTTTGAGATGATCTTGACCGTTGGATGTTTGAAAAATTTTAATCAATTATATTAGGAGTTGATCTTCTTGATCTAAAAGAATTCTAGACCCTTTAATCTTTAAATATAAACCTTCATTGAATAGAATCTGAATCCTATTTGTACTCCTTCAGAAAAGAAAACCTGAACCGCCTCTGAATATGCTCCAGAACGTCATAATAGTCGACTTGTCATGCAAACTAGCGACTTATTCCTTCCATTAGTCGACTAATAGAACTTATTAGCCGATTAGTGTATAATGCTCTCTCTGTTTCCTCGTCCACTAGTCTGAGCATTAGTCGTCGACTATATAGTCGACTAATCTACTTCACCTTGATCTGTTTTTTCTGCTTCGAGTCATTATCTTCTCCAATCGTGTTGGATATTCTTGGATCATCATCTGTTCTTGAAAACAAGGCAAAATCCTAACAGATGTGAAGGCTTTCATCACATGAGTTGTTGTGGAGATTAATTTGTCTAAACCATAATTATGGAATCAATTTCGCCACCAAGAACCAGTGAGACCAGACTAACTGGTAAAAAGGTATGAGTGAATTCTGAGGAGTCATATGTTCAAGTCTGAGTTGTCTGAGAACAACCCCCCTCCCCCCTTCTCACAAGATTTCAAATATGAAAACACCCACCTCAAATGACACTAATATGGTCGATTCGGCCAGTATTGTCCTCACTGTAAGTTCTCCTTCCCCAAACTTGCTTCGCTAGCATCCTCGTCAATTGTGACTCATACTTGATCCCTATCTTCGAATAGCATTGAGATGACAGTTGGGACTTGACGTCTCTCTAGCATGTTCTAGCATTAATAATAAGCATCCTCAACTCTAGTTACATGTTCATCGATGTCTTTACAGTTTAAACAAGTCGCACTACATGACCTCATCGACACAAGCAAAAAAAATGGGAAAAAAACCTCTAATGAGCTTGTGCCTCTTGAGAACACGAAGGCCACTATGCTTGACTAGTGCCTTATGGAGGCTCAATGCAAGATGGATGTTGCACATGAAGGTTTGGAGGCTGCACATGGAAGCTACTCACAGAAGGACTTGGGGCACCATCCCGAAAGACTAGCCCACTTTTAGGCCATTGGGGTGATCAGGCCCATTGCGACTTTGCGCCATTGGGGATTGTCGAACATCATCCATGCGCCATTGGGGGATTGTCGAACATCATCCATACACATGACTATTGGGGGATCGTCGAACATCATTCGTGCGCCATTGGGGGATCGTCGAACATCATCCATACACACGGCAAAGTTCGGGACATGACTCTGATACTAATTGAAGGACTTGGAGCATCATTCCAAAAGACTAGCCTTCTAAGTGGAGTTGCCCAAATTCTTATATACCCAAGACCATCACCACGTCTAGCCGATGTCGGACTATTTATTTGACTCAAATTCCAACAGTCGTGTCCAAGTCTCCAGCCAAGGCCTTTAAACTCATCCAGACTTCCAAAGCATATAAACTCTTTTGATAATCTCCTCTTTTTGATGAAAATATTTACTATTGAATAAATCATTAATGAACGCTTCGAATCCTCAAAAGACGATCTATACCTATTCAATTTCACCCTTTTGTATTTATATATGCAGTTTCTTTTAACTCTTTTCCTATGTAACTAACAGAAAAGGCTGAATAGAACATCTAATGAGATGAAATATATTTGACTGTAAATATCTCCACACACACCTCTGAAGTTGAATTTGGATAAATTAAATTAAACTGATAGATTTATAGTATTTGTGGTTTACCAGTTACATAGCTAGATATGCTAATTCGTTGATATCCCATAAACTTGAATCTACTTTAAGATAAGATAATAACGAAAACTTACATGTTATTAGACTTGCATCTTCACTTGAGTCTCATAAAAACTATTATTATCATATTTTGTGGTATGGAGTCCTTGAGTACACACATGCATGTATCTGTTGCAGTTTTTCTTTTTCTTTTTTTCCTCTTCAAATTTTTAGAGTAAATAGGATGGGAACAAAATCCTCCAATCAAAACGTATTATTCAAATCCCGTTATTTATACCACATTTTGTAAGACTCAAAAGAAAGTGGCATATTCTGGTCGTATATAATACATGGCCGGTGTGCAATCCACAATATATTGTATTTTTTATTTTTGGGGAGGAGGGGTGTTGGGTTGACAACATCTAGTACTGGGCTAATAATTTGAGCGATAAGCATTAGGTTTTTTTTCTTCAAGTGTGATAACTGCAGGATCAGATCTAGTAGAATTTATTTTCATAATAAAGTGAAATATGCCAAAAAAAAATTGATTGGAATTGAGATAGTACATAGTATCGAATCGAAAATAAAGTCCGATAGCAAGTTGATCGGTTAATTCAATAAGAAATAAATGAGAATTAGCGCTCTATTTAGTCGGTACCACCCAACTGAATCAAATTCAATCGTTTACTCATTTAATGAGTCAATTTTCAAGTTCACCAATTCTTTTTTCAAAAGATCAAGTAGATGAATAAGAATTGAGAGTAAGTGAAGCATGTTTCATTTCTCTATTATTATAAAAAATACTATCTAGAATAGATTAAATTCTATTAGCTATGGAATTCTAATTCGAACTCGATTTATAATTCGGTTCATTATTTCGATCTCATTGGTTGTTGTTCTTTATTCTTTAATTTTTTTTTATATATAGTGCCTAATTTTGTTTTATACTCTTTTCCTTTCATGGATAAATTATGCCAATTTTTACATCTAGTATTTACATATTACATATACCACTGTCAAGGGAGAATTTTTCTTAGTATTTAGGTTTTTAGATTCATAAGAAGTAGCTCAATTCAGTTTCAATTCAACTATAAATTTGAAAAACTAGGACTAGGTTCCGCCATATATATCAAAGAGTATACAATAATGATGTATTGGTGAATCAAATGCATGGTCTAATAACAAACTTAATTAGATGATAATATTAGTTGATTTTTTTTTGAAAGATTTTTATTAAAGGTTTCATTCAAACCTAATTCATATCGAGTAGGCCTTGTTATTGTGAGAATTCTTAATTCATGAGTTGTAGGGAGGGACTTATGTCACCACAAACAAAGAGTAAAGTAAGTGTTGGGTTTAAAGCTGGTGTTAAAGATTACAGATTAACTTATTATACTCCTGATTACAAAACCAAATATACTGATACCTTGGCAGCATTCCGAGTAACTTCTCAACCTGGAGTTTCCCCTGAAGAGGCAGGGGCTACGGTAGCTGCGGAATCTTCTCCTGGTACATAGACAACTGTGTGGACTGATGGACTTACCAGTCTTCATCGTTACAATGGACTATGCTATCACATTGAGGTCGATGTTGGGGAAGAAAATCATACATTACTTATTTAGCTTATCCTTTAGACCCTTTTGAAGAAGTTCTGTTACGAACATGTTTACTTCCATTGTACGTAATGTATTTGGTTTCAAAGCCCTACGAGTTCTACGTCTGGAGGATCTGTGAATTCCCCCTGCTTATTCCAAAACTTTCCAAGGCCCGCCTCATGAAATCCAAGTTGAAAGAGATAAGTTGAACAAATATGGTCATCTCCTATTTGGATGTACTATTAAATCAAAATTGGGATTATCTGCAAAAAATTATGATAGAGAGGCTTATGAATGTCTACACGATGGGCTTGATTTTACCAAGGATGATAAAAATGTGAACTTACAGCCTTTTATGGCTGGAGAGATCGTTTCTTATTTTGTGCCGAAGCACTTTATAAAGCACAAGCCGAAACAGGCGAAATCAGAGGACACTACTTGAATGCAACTTCAGGTACATGTGAACAAATGATCAAAAGGGTCATATTTGTCAGAGAATTGGGAGTTCCTATCGTAATGCATGACTACTTAACTAGGGTAGTCCATCATAAGTTTTTCTTTATGGGAAGATAATAAGATGGCTCAATGTGCTCTGTGATTCATCATTTGTATTTTGATGAAGGAGCAATATCAAAGTGTTTCAAAGAAGCGTTACCTTGACTTAGGTTTGCCTCTGACCCAGATCAACCTGAGTTAAATGGAGTCTCTATCGTTTCGTTGCAAGAATTAAATATGAGACTTCATACACCTTAAAGTTCATAGGACGAAAAGAGGTTCTATTGAGTCCTTTATACTCATTAAGCCTAACATTGAATGGGCTAGGTATTTACCTTATCAATTAGCAAATCAATGGTAGATTCTATTTTATTTGATACCTGAATTCACACTTAGCTCGGACCAAACCCAATATTTGTCATGCTATTGTTCTCTTATTCCTTCGAATCTATGGAGTAAGACATCGATTTCTCAATAAGATCATTTATGTTCATTGCATAATGGGCTCTCTTGAAAAGCATTGACGCACGTGTAAATGAGGTGCTCTACCTAACTGAGCTATAGCCCATGTCATAGATATCTTAACATATAGATAATTTCTTGTCAAGATAGGATCCTACATGATGGCTCTTAGAACGATTTACTATTAGCGGATTGATATTACTTAGAAATAATATTCCACCTATAATCTTCGAAGCAATGGGTCCTTTTTTGTGATGATAAATAACCTACTTAACTCAGTGGTTAGAGTATTATTTTCATATGGCGGGAGTCATTGGTTCAAATCCAATAGTAGGTAGAACTTATTAGATACCGGAGTCAATGGTATCTGATAAGTTTTTCTACCTATCTTCTTTTTTCGTTGTATCATCCAGACTTGATTGTCTTCAATTAGCAGAATCAAAATCTAGTGTATATTGTATAATAATAAAGAACTTCTTTTGATTATTATTTTGAAGTATTTTTGACTAGTACGAAATAACATTAAGAGCCTTTACTCGTGTCTTAGCTCGTCTGAGAGCTAGATTCGCCTCAATTGTTTATCTCTCACCCTGAGCTCTTTCAGCTATTTCAAGAGCTTGTTAAGCTTCTTGCAGATCAATGTAAGTACTCAACTTCGCATCATTTTTTTAAATGGTGATCTCATTATTTCTTATTCTAGCGAAACCACCCATCAGGGCCACTGTTAACCATTGGTCATTGAGGCATATTCTCAAAACACATATATCCATTGTCGTGGCAATAGGTGCGTGGTTTGGTAATACACCAATTTGGCCACTATTAATAGATAAAATGATTTTTTTCACTTTTGAATCCCAAATAATTCGATTAGGAGTCAGTACACAAAGATTTAAGGTCATTTCTTCTCCCCTTCTAAGTTCATAGCTTTCGCGGTAGCTTCATTGATGTTACCCACTAAATAAAAGGCCTGCTCGGGAAGACTATCTATTCGTCAGGAAGTATCAGTTGAAACTCCTTAATTGTTTCTGGGAGACCAACATATTTTCCTGGAGAACCGGTAAAGACTTTTGCCATGAAGAAGCGTTGTGATAAAAAACACTCAATTTTTCGTGCTCTTGCTACAGTTAGACGATCTTTTTTGGATAATTTGTCCAACCCCAAGATAGCTATAATTTCCTGAAGTTATTTGCAACGTTAAAAAGTTTCCTTAACGCTTTGCGCAATTTCATAATGTCCCTCGCCAACGATCCGAGGTTGTAATATAGTTGACGTTGAATCTAAAGGATCTACTGCTGGATGAATAACATCTAAATGTGCAAATATCATGGCAGGAGCGGAGTTGGTCAAATCATCTGCAGGGACATAAACTGCTTGGATCGAAGTTATAGATCTCTCTTTGGTGGAAGTAATTCTTTCTTGCAAAGAACCCATTTCTATACTAAGGGTGGATTGATAACCTACTGCGAGGGCATTCTCCCAGATACTTCTGCCCCCGCTTGAACAAAATGAAAGATATTGTCGATGAATAAAAGCACGTCTTTCTCATTAACATTCCAAAAATATTCTGTTATGGTTAGTGCAGTCAAACCAACTCTCATACGAGCTCCCGGCGGTTCATTCATTTGACCATAAACTAATGCTACTTTTGATTCTGCAATATTTTTTCATTATTATCCCAAATGCTTTCATTTTCATGTAGAGAGCATTTCCTTCATGAGTACGTTTGCCTACTCTGCCAAATACAGATACACCTCCATGAGTTTTGAAAATGTTGTTGATCAATTTCATGATAATTATTGTTTTACTCACGCCAGCTCCCCCAAATAGTCTGATTTTTCCTCCATGGCGATACGGAGCTAAAAGATCAACCGCTTTAATATCTCTTTTAAAGATTGATGATTTTGTATCTAACTGTATAAAGGCAGGTGCAGATCTATGAATAGGAGATGTTGTACGAGTATCTACATGACCTAAATTATCAACATGTTCTCCAAGAACATTAAAATTTATCCGAAAGTAGCTCCACCGACCAGAACACTAAGAGCAGCTCTTGTGTCAGTCACTTCCATTCCTCTAGCCGGACCATCTATAGCACTCATAGTTACAGCTCTAACTCAATTATTTCCTAAATAATTATTGTACTTCACAATCCTTCCCACTCAAATATAACCATACATCATCTGAATATAAGATCTATTCTGTTGAAGTTGATTCGGGCTCCTTTGGAAACTACACAAGTCTCTCTCTCTCTCTCTCTCTCTCTCTATATATATATATATATATATATATATATATATATATATATATATATATATATATATATATATATATATATATATATATATATATATATATATATATATATATATATATAGTGTCTTCAAAGGGGCGCTCGACTGATTAGATTATGGGTTTGCTCCCCAGCAGGTCGCCGATTAGAAACCCTTGGTGGGTGTTTGCTTGTAGGTCACTTAAGGGGGTGAATAGGTGACTAGCTAATCAAAGGCCAAACAAATTCGAGATTAAAACTAATTATGTAATCTAAAACTGCACATAACGTATAACCAAAGAGTGAAACCGAATTCCCGATGAAGGGCTCTGAACTTATCCTCAAGATTCCTCTAGATTAAAAGTTGAGGTGCTACTATAACTCTCTTGGTTGAATACAAGCGTGAGCACACAAATACAATATCAAGTATATACTAGATGAGCAATGAAATAAAGCATGCGATATATTAAACAATCAAAAGCATATAAATTTATTAAGCACAAGTAATATCAAGCATGTAATAGATAAGCATAATTATAATAAGCATGTAAGATATAAACACAAGTGAGAGAGTGAGAGAGATAAGCAATCACAAATACGAGAGATTTGTTTCAAGGCTTGAGCAACTTGCTATACGTCCCCGACTTCAACAATATGAAGGATTTTCACTAAAATCGATCCCGCAAGATCACTCGGTGCCGCAACACGTACAATGAGTTCAAGAACTCTTGGACCCGCAGGTCCCTTACTTTTTCTCACAAGAACAACACAATACAAACTCGCAAGTTCGTTGAGGCCGCAACCTCCAACTCCTTCAAATTACAAAGATGAAAACTTTGTGATCACTTCTTGATCACAAACAAACTTGTGTCATTCAGGAAGGATTCGAGGCCGAATGCTTCCCACTCAAATACAACCCTACGACATCCTAATTCAAGATTCACTCTGTTGAAGTTAATCTATATTATTTCAAGTATATATAAACTAAAAATCAAATATTTTAAATACCTTTTACCCATGTATCAAGTAAGGAAAAAAACGAACGGCCTAATAGTGAGTTGATTAGTTTAACGGTGTAGAATATTTAAAACTAACAAAAATTAGTTTGTAGGGGTTTTTAAATGTTTAGAACATGACCAAATGGCCGGATCAAGAATTTGTTTGTCTAAAGATATAGATCTAATCAACTCACTACTTTTGGTCGTCCATTTTGCGCCGCTTGATGGACGAGCAAAAAGTATTTAAAAATTTGGTTTTTGATTTTTAAATAATATATATCAACTTCAATGGAGTGGATCTTGTATTCGATGTCGTAGGATTATATTTGAGTGAGAAGGATTCGGCCTCGAATCCTTTCGGAATGACACAAGTCTATCTCTCTTTATAATCCTTCCGGAATGACACAAGTCTATCTCTCTCGACATTCAAATGCAAGATTCACTTCATTGAAGTTGATCTATATTATTTCAAATAACTAAAAATCAATTATGTATTTTGAATACTTTTTCTCTATCCATCAAGTAAGTGCAAAATGGACGGCTGAAATAATGAGTGAGTTAGTTTGATGGGGTAGAGTATTTGAAATCTAACAAAAAATTGTATGTAAGGTTTTTAAGCGTTAGATCATGATGAAATGGTTAGATCGAGAATTTGTATGTCTAAAATATAAATCTAAACAATATGTTATTTTCGGCCGTCTATTTTGTGCCTACTTGATGGATGGACAAAAATATTTAAAATATATGATTTTTGATTTTTAGTTACTTGAAATAATATAGATTATTTTCAATGGAATGAATTTTATATTCAGATATCGTAGGGTTGCATTTGAGTGAGAAAGATTTAGCCTCGAATCATTTCTGAATGACACAAGTCTCTCTCTCTCTCTCTCTCGCCCCCCCATATATATATATATATATATATATATATATATATATATATATATATATATATATATATATATATATATATATATATATATATATATATATATATATATAGAAAAATGTATATCAGCCGACGATTGAGAGACCCTCTCAGCCTGCGGTGACGTGGCACATTATTAGCCACATTAGAAAGGACGTCCCGCCTATTGAAACAGTTGAAATTACTAAATGTCCCTGCGGTAAAAGATAGTGGATCTGTATAGTTTTTATTTTTTTTATATTTCTGACGTTAGTCAATATTGTCACAATTATCTTTTATAACTGCGGCCAAACTGCGACCAACTTCATCGAATCACGAAACTAATTTGAATGCTTCTTTATTAATTTTTTTGTTTACGCAGATATTATATATTTTAAGAATGCGCCTAAGCTCGTAGTTATCAATAAAATAATTTTTCAATAGTTTTAAATTTTTTTTATACAGATATTATATATTTTAGGAATGTGCCTAAGGTCGTAGTGGTCAATAAATTAATTTCTCAATAGTTTTAAAAGCGCCCTTTATTGTAGTCTATAATTATTTAATTTGTAGATTTTTTATAAAATTATCTGTAAGAATTTTACTGATTTTGAATATAGTCACAGTTTACTTTTTTCGCATGTAATATATAAATTATTATTATTTTTTACATATTGAATGCGGACAAGGACTGCGACCATGATCGCAGTACTTAACAAGAGCATGTTGTGGACGTTTTTTTGCTAGGTTAAATGTAACAACAGTGACTAAGAACTGATACTATAATCGCAGTTTACGTATTATTTTTATATATTTGTTCTTCATTGTGACTGTTGTCTCAGCCGCCTATAAACTATTAAATTTATTTTTATATATTGCATGCGATAAAGGACTGCGACTATGGTCGCAGTATTCACGACAGCATTTTTGTGGATGATTTTTTTGTTAGGTTAAATGTAATAACGGTGACTAAAGACTGATACTGTAGTCGCAGTTTATGTATGATTTTATATATTTGCTCTTCACTGTAACTGTTGTCTCAGCCGCCTATAAACTACGACTTTTTTTTTACTTATTGCATGCGAAGTAGGACTGCGACTATGGTCGCAGTGTTTAAGAACAGCAGTCGGAATTTTCTAATTTATGATATATAGTGAAATATACTGATTTGAGAGGATTGCGATCATGTTCGCAGTATTATCTGTTTATATTGTTTAATTTTGGACTGCGACCATGGTAGCTGTTTTTAACTTTATTGAATGCAAAACGATCAAACTGTTTATGACTGGATAGCGACCGTGGTCGCAGTTTCATATGTAATTATTATATGAGTACTGCGATCATTATCGCAGATAAGATACAGAAATAATAACTATACGGTATACTTTATATGTACTTTAAAAATATGAAAGATTATTTTACGGATAGAAGTAAATTTTATTTATAACATAATATGGTCAGAAAGAAACCTTACAAAAAAGGAACATTAAAAGCTATTAAAAGAAGACAAAATAACGTTGGATATCAGAAGATCAGGAAATCCTACTCCTCATCGTCATTACCATCATAAGCAGATTCATCGTCTTCGTTCTCCTCGTCTTCCTGTTCATCACTGATTTCCTCATCATCTTCCTCTTTTTGAGGGCTTTTTGGTTCATTGATAAACTCCCAGAACGGATCGTCTCTATCAAGCTCTTCGTCCGATCCGTGTCGAGAAGAACCTGTTAAAGATATGCTCAAAGGAAGCGAGCCTCCAGCATCAGAGCACATGCTTTCATCAAGCATGTCTCCGTCAAGTGACAAGGAATAATTTCCTCCTCACTAAGCCCCATGAAAACTTCATCATCCTCATGAAGAGGAGAACCAAATAAAATATTATTTGATGTAGTGAGATAGTAAAAAGGAGTGAAGTCCAGACTGGTATCAGATTCACTAGAATACCCTGAAGAAAGAGGACCGGTGGGTGAATGATTGAAGTTGAAATCTGAGTGTTCAGAGGAAGAAGGTGGGGAAGACATGATTCAAAAATGAATTGTTTTCTGAAGTTTTTTAAATCAAATTGAAAAGGAAGAGTAAAAATATAGTTTTTAGATATGAGATAATATATTAGTTACAAGCACTATAAAAAGGTCAATAATGTGAATGAACATGAATAGTAATAATAATTGTTATAGGTGACGGTTAAGTATTGGAAGAAGTGGTAAAAAAATTAAATATTTAATTGAAGAGTTATGGCGGGAGAATCCTAAGAGTTCCTTTTTTCCAAAGGTTTATTGCGTGAAGTACAAATTAACTTTTTATAGAATGTTTTGCTTATATCTTTAGATTACGTATGGTGCACATCTTTCCTTTATCGAGATTATATTAGTGCATCTCTTTTTTCGAGACTGTTGTTCTATCACGGTAGATAGAATATTAATTACTTCATTTAATTCAGAGTAATTAGTATAGTATTTTATAAGATGTGATATATGCGGACTGATCTCAGGTCGCATGGCTAATCTAATTTGTAAAATTATCAAAAAACTGTTACATAAGGCATGTGAAAAAAGATAGCGAATGTGGTCGCAGTGCTGAACGAGGTCGCAGTGCTGAACGATAGCATGTTTCCTCTATTTTTTTATGCGAGTAAGGTATGTGACTAGGGTCGCAAACGTGATATAAAATTGAAAATTATATTATATTAAGACTACGACTATGGTCGCAGTGATAGAAAGTTTTGTTATACTATGACTGTGACTAGTGTCGCAGTCGTCATATAAATTGAAAGTTATATTATATTATGTCTGCGACCATAGTCGCAATGTTCGAAAGTTTTATTATGCTATGAATCGACTATGATCGCAGACTTTGTAAAACGGTCAGAATGTGCTAAACGATATCATGTTTCGTCTGTTATGAATTTTTTGTGGATAAGGAATGCGAAAAAATTAACCATTGTATTTCATTATTCTTTTACACTGTACATTTGTAATAGAAAAATTAATATACAGTTGCCCCACATTAAATTTCATTTTTCTATTCATTTCAGTTTCTTTTATTAAACCTATATGAGTTGAAAATAACACGAATTAAAATAATAAAAAAATAAATAAATAACAACAGTTTTTTTATGTTTGTACGGGGCCGGAAAATCCTGGTGGTCGGAGAAAGTGGTTTTAGCTGTAAAAGATTTCCTTGATTCAAGCGAAACGATTACAACCAAAAGAACTACTCTTCCCTCTTTTCCAGTTACAAGGGAGGGAGGATGTCTGAATCTTCCCTTTGTTTAAGGCTGGGTTCTTCGTGTGGCGATGGAGAGTGAATCTTGTTCTCCGTTGACCAGATGACCGTCCTGGACCGTCGGGGGTCTTCTCTTCGGTCGGTAGAAAGAGTAACTCAGCTCCGTCTACCAAAACTCTCAAAGAGGAGGTAGGCGAAGAGCGGCTAGTACTCAGTAAGCTCGCTGAAGAGTCGTGCTTCTCTCTTGATGATCCTCCTGCCTGGATTCGATCGATCTTGATGATGCCTTATCTCAAAGCTCTCTCCCTTCAAAACTCCGATCTTCTGCCCCTCCTCATAGCAAACAAGGCTATTTATAGGGATCTCAGGGGGTGAAGGTGCCTCCTGAAAACGCTCCCGAATGAGGGGCCACTACCCGCTACATGCGCGGTGACTGGCCCCGCAATCAGGGCCGTTGCAACTGAGACGCGGGCGTTGGGCCAAACGCGCCTTGAAGTTTGAGACGCGGGCGTCGAGCCAAACGCGCCTTGAGACGCGGGCTTCGGGCCTTCACGTCTGGATGCTGAGGCGCGGGCGTCGGGCCGATGCGCCTTGATGCTGAGACGCGGGCTTCGGGCCGACGCGTCTTGATGCTGAGACGCGGGCTTCGGGCCGACGCGTCTGAACGTTGAGACGCGGGTGTAGAGCCAACGCGTCTTAATGCTGAGACGCGAGCATCGATTTCTCGCGTCTAGAGCTTGAGACTCTGCTTCCTTAATGGCTGGTCTGTTAGTCATTTTTAGACAGCCTACAGAACCCCCTCCAAAGTTTCTGATATTCCGCAGTTGAATGGGACGGATTTCGGAATACTTTGGATCTTAGCCGTGTTCGCGTTTATGACTGGACTGTTGATGCTTCGGGTTTGATCTTATCTGGAATTGGTCTTCGTGAGTGTACTGTTGAACTCTTTGAAGCCGTCAGAGTGGATCGTGTTGAGTGTCTAGATACACAGTCTAGACCTCCCCGATTGCTTTTAGTCTGTCACGGGTGCGCTTTTGGCCGGGAGTGGTTGGTTGTCTGTTTGCGTCAGTGTACTGTTGAACTGACTTGTAGAAGTAGGAGACTGGACGCAGGTTCCTTTTTGAAAAAGCAGAGACTGCTTTAAAGACGCGACTTCTTAGCGAGACGCGATGTTTGGCCTGTTTGAGGGGACGCGGACTTTGGAGAGACGCATCTCTTGAAATGCAGACGCGATTTTCTGGGTGCATTTATGATGATGCTGACGGGGCATGTCCACCGAAGAGCCGCGTACTTTGGGACGCGCACCTGTGCCATGTCATGATTACGCCGCCAGCTGGCCTGGGGAAACGGCGAGATTTCGCCTTTTGGCGCGCGGATCCCCCGGTTCATTAAATGAACTGCTCCACGTGTCAACTTCTGACTTGTGGCGGGGTCGCGACGCATGATCTTCCCTGTTAAACAATGATTTGGCTCCACGCGTCAGGCAGCGATTCGCTGCAGCGTTTATTGGGCCAAACGCTGCGTATCTTCGCGAATCTCCGTGCCTATAAAAGGCAACAGTTGGAGAGATGTATCTTCTTCTCCGAACGAACGCATTCTCTGAGAAAAAGGACTTCCTTCTCTGTTCAACTATTCATCTCCTCGCTCGGATTTCTTGATCTTCAATGGCTCCCAAGACAAAACCGACTGCATCGACCTCAAGGGCGACCGTCGCCGAGGCTGAGAGAGATGCTTCCTCTGCGCAGGAGGGTGTTTTCCGAGGTAAAAATGTACCTTCGGTGTGGGTTCCGCCATTAAAACATGTTCATAGAACCCTAAGGACCTTTAACACAAGATCGTGTTTGATTCTCGGACGCTGTCCTTGAGATGATAACCGGGGCGCGGGCCTGATGATCCGACGCTGGTGAACTCTGCACTCTGGGTCCTTCACTTAGAATATTTCTAATTGTGAAGGTCTCTGGACGCGATTTGTAGAACGCGGATTTGATCCATGCGTTCTGTGCCGCGTTTTGTGCCATCAGGCGCTGGCGTCCGAGTCCAAGCACTTTGAAATTTCACAAGTCTTGGTTTGCAGAACGCGGATTTGATCCTTGCGTTCTGTGTCTTCAACCGCCGATTTTGTAGAATCTGGCGTTTGAGTCCAAGTACTTCGAATTTTCATAAGTCTTGGTTTGTAGAACGCAGCTTTGCAGGTCTGGACGCGGATTCGAAAAATTCCTGCGTCCAGTATCTCTTCTGCGTTTTGGTGCAAGTTCGCAGGTCTGGACGCGGATGATAACTCCTGCGTCCAATGTCTCGGCTGCGTTTTGAATTATGAACACTTAGCGTCTTCCCTTATTTTTGGCAAAGTATCTGACCAAGTGTCTTTTTCTTTTGCAGTGCCGCATGTTTCAGGTTCACTTGCCAAGATGCACCATTTTGGCCGCGTGGGTGGTGCCGACCACCGTCTGACTTTTGCACTGCGAAGGACCATACCTGTGACTGCTGACAGGTCGCCAGTTCGCAGGGAAATGATTGCCCATGTTAATGAGAGGACTTCTCGGGTGCTCATGACCGATGCAGTCTTCGCAACGGATACCCACATCAAGCTGGAGAAGCCTGCTTTCTTCTTTGGAGATCATGTCAGCGACGGTGGCAACCCAATGTATGACGGGAATTACAGGTGGCTCCGTCAGATAGGGGAGAGGAGATACTTCCTTCCAGCCATGGAGAGGATGCTCCCGTTGTCTTATCTCCAACATCTGTCCGTCCTTCGGAAGATGAAGTGGGACGTGTCCCGGGATATCTCTGAGATTACCCTTGGGAATTTCAAATCCCAGAACGTATACCGTCATGATTGCCATGACCGGGCGGTCCTCGGCTTGTTTCCCGGGTCACGCAAGTCTGAGCTTCCAGTCAGAGAGATCCCGCAGCTTGCCACCACCTTCCTCAACTCGTTCATAGAAGCAGAGGGTGATTATCCGGCCAAGTTCCATTTGCCAGGATGGGTCCACTCCACGGAGAATTCTTGGTGGGGCAGGATGGTGGGTTTTGCCCTCTCCGATCTTGGAGATCTGCTTGAGCACGTGGGATTATACTCAGCAGTCAGGGCCGTACAATGGGGCATCCCAATGAGCTCTCACAACTTCTTCGGGATCTTGGAGCACTACAACCCTCAGACGGGGACATTCTTTACCCCGGTTGGAGAAATGGGCCTTGCACTGCATGAGTTGCATGAGGTCTCGGGGCTGGTGATGGGGGAGTTCCCTTATGAAGAATATGTCCCGACTGCTAGGGAGCTTGACCTTATAAAGAAGGATTCCCCTGAGGTGTACGAGACCTATTGGGAAGTGATGTGCCACTTCCATATTTGTGGTCAGGTAACCGGTTGGAGGACGCATGGAGTCAGGCATCTATCCTGGGCCAATTACTTATTCAGCAATGTCAGCAAGAAGGATCATTCGATAACTCGACTGGCTCCCCTCTCTGAACAGGGAGTTGACGACATGGTCGCACAAGCTTCTGAGGGCTTTTACACCACTGGGTCGAACGAGGACGGCTTCGAACCTGATACGCTTTTCGAAAGCTATCATCACCGGGCCCGGGCTTCTATCTCTAGTCGAGCGCTGTTGGCGGGCTTCTTGATGCTGTGGTTGAAGCGTTGCGTGGTACCTACACGGCCACATGAAGTCATTATTGCCGACGTGGTGTATCCAGCAGTGCTCCTGGCCCATGGCCGTCCTATAGCCCTTCTTCCGGCCGTGGCGGCTGGCATTCAGAGCGGGTTGCGGGCGCTAGCCAAGAGACTATGCGAGGCTCCAAGGACTGTCGACTCTCAAGGCAAGCCGTATGTCGACTCAGAGGGAAACCCGACGGCAAGGCGCCCCAATCCCCGAATGGAGTTGCCTTACACGTATCTCATGGCCTGGTACGTGATGCATTGCCCTTCTCTGATGACAACGGCGCGTGGGAGTACGAGTCCTGTCCCTTTTGTGAGGCGGCTGGAAGACTCGGATTGGAGTGACACCTATATATATTATATTCGGAGACGTCTCTCAAATGCCGCCAATTACCAGCTCAACCGCTGCTTCCCTGGAATTCCTGGTGCATCCTTTGGTGAGCAATTCACTGATTCTATAGGTCGGGATGACCTCACCCAACTGTCTGCGGGAGTCTTCCGGTGGTTGATCAATATACGACCAGGATATGTGCTGTTTCGCCAAGGGACTTCCTGCACTATCGAACCGTATATGCCAAGTCGTTTTGCCCGACAGTTTGGCTATGCTCAGCTTTATGTCGGCAATCCGAATACACAACTTGCCTTCAATGGGAATTTGTGCGAAGGTGCTCGAGCCTGGTATTATAGCGTGGCTGGGGGGACAGAGGCAACTTTCCGTTTGCCCGTCGAGGAGCCGAAGAACCTTACCAGCTTCACTTTCTGCACCTGGTATTCTCGGGTAAACCAGTCACCGGATTTTGCTCCTGGGTATACGGGTATTGAGGGCATTAATGCCTATCTCAAAACACAGTCGGAGTCTGGCAAATGCTCGCACATGATCACCCAGTATTTAAAGGTCCAGAAAGAGCTGGAGAGAGCATCTCAGAGAGAAGCCGAGGGAGGCTCAAGAGAGGAGCTCCGAGTAACCCGGAGTAGAACCAAGCTAGGGCCACAGGAGGGGCCTTCTACCACCAAGGCTCAAGAATTGGTGAGTAAGCGTCGTCGGGGTCCTACCTCAACTGCTGGTCCTGTTTCGAAGAGGGCTCGGAGGGATTTAGCAACAGAAGTCTCTCCCTCGGAAGGCATTTCTGCTGGAGTTGAGGACTGTCCTGAAGACCTCTTTATCATGGTTGAGGAACCGCCAGAGGATAAAAATCTCCCCAGTTTAATCCGTGCTCCTAGGTCGCACAGAGGGACCTGTAAGATTGCGGGAGAGGGGGAATTGGTTGACAAACTCACTATAGCTGACGAGGAAGTACAGCTCGTGGGAGGGAATGTCCAAATTCCAGGGTTCTCAGCTCGGTCTGAGCCTTCTTCTGCTCGTGAAGGGAGAGACAAGGCACAGCGGTCAGGGCCTCCTAGTGTCTTCATCTCCAGCGCTCGGATAATCGACCCTAGTCCTACCACTGGGGTGATTGGTGGCAAGGCCCCGGTCACCGAGGACCTTTGCGTTGAACTGTCGTCTTCCGCGTCTGATACGGAAAGCGACTTTGAAGATAAAGTCGACTACGGCCATGAACCCGCTTTTCCTGACCCGAGTAAGTTCTCACGCATCTCGGAGGGGAAAATATACGGGGGCGAATCATCGACTGCGTTACCGCCGGCTATAATCCCTGCTGAAGGTACAACTTCTTCGCATGTCGAGGCGATGGAAACAGTGTTGACCCAGCCTAAGGGGATTGAGGTCTCGGCTGCCGAGACAACCTCAGTGGGGGCAGCTGTTGAAGTTGGGGAGCCTTCCCCTTTGCCAGGAGGGGAAACAACCATTGAGGCTGAGGAGGCTCTCACTCCGCCGGTGGAGAAGGCTACTGCTGAAGCTGGGGAGACTCCCATTCTACAGGACTCGACGCCTCTGGACCTCGAACCTAGTAAGGCAGCTCTGACTGAGGGGGCTCAGGTGGGGAGTCTGACGATCAGCACCCTTCCAGAAGGCCACACAGCTCAATCCTCGGTGGAAGTTTCTGAAGAGGTTGTGCTTACAGCTCCTTCCTTGGTCGTGGAAGCTCCTGCAGAGGCAGCGCTCCAGGAAGCGCCAGTGGGTAGTCTTGCTCTTGCCACATCGACGGCCGGCACGGCTCTCGTGCGAGAAGACCCGCCCTATATCCCTTATCCCGTGACAGAAAAAGGGTCGGGAAGCTTCTTAGGTGGTGAAGACATGGGGGAGCTGGCACGTCAGATGGTGCAACAATTCTTCACCTCGATGGGATCATGTATTGATCTCATCTTCCGTGGACACAGCACCTTCCAGTTCGCCCAGAGGCTTCTTGAAAATATGGCCGTGAGCGTCGAATTGGCGGGAGGCCCTTCACTTGCCAGGGCATGCCTGCAGGTGGTAGAGCAACTTGGAGATAACCTGCGGGAGCTGGAATCTTTGGAAGATGCTGGTTCTTCCGGTGAGGCCCAGGCCATCCTGACTAGGCTCCTAGCTGCTCAGGAACGGGAGCGACAGGAGGCGGAGGCGCAGATCACTGCCGAGGTCCGTGACCTTGAATATTCCAAGGCTGAATTTCAAAAATTAGCCGGAGATTCGAGGGAATCTGAGCTCAGTGTGCAGAGCACGGAGCAGGTCATCCTCAGAACTCGGGACATTATCGCCAAGGCGGAAGCTGTTCTTGCGCTAAATGAGGAGAAACTTGTTTCCCTCAAAAAGGAGCTTGAGGAGCAACGGGCTGCTACGGCGCGTGCTGAAGAGAGTCTATCCCTACAATCTTCCAGGGTGGAATCTCTGCGGATGCAGCTGGCTGCCAGAAGTTTCTTATCTGAGGCGGAGCTGCGGGACCGGGCTATCATGGAGGCTGAGAGGACGCGCCAGCATGAGATTCACCGCCTTAGGGAACAAATCCGTTCCTTGGTGAACCAGGACATTTAGCCTTCTTTTCTTCTTCTTTTTTTTTTTGTAAAGAGAAGGGACACTCTATTTATTAAGAGTGTTTGTATCCACTTCTATCATTTCTTGATATAATAGAAGTTTTCTTTAGAGCTTTTGTCCCAATTTCTTTGTCCTGTTGTGGATGAGTCCAACTCTTGATCACTAGTTGTGATTACTGAACTTAGGTAGGGCTAAGTTCTTTTAATGAGACGCGGTCTTGGCGAGACGCGGCATTAATCCCACAGGGTGAGACGCGGTCATCAGTCTACCGGAACTTAGATTTCACTAAGTCCTTTTACTGAGACGCAGCGTCAATCATAAAGTGAGACGCGGTCATCATTTCATAAGAACTTAGATTCTACTAAGTCCTTTTGATGAGACGCGGCGTCAATCACAAATCGGAACGCGGTCTTCTTGATGAGATGCGGCGTCAATCAAAAGATGAGACGCGGCATTGATCCGTAAAGTAAGACGCGGCTGTCAGTCCCTGAGACGCAGCGTCAATCACAAGGTGAGACGCAGCTCTGAATAACGCAAATCTGTCTTGCGCGGATCGGGCAGACGCAAGAGATGCAGCCTTGTCTGCTGAAGGGACGCGGCTTTCCCACCTGCGTCTAATGTGATCTGACTCAAGATTTTAGGAGATCTTTGCTCGTCAGGTCTCCTCTGTCGATTGGGATTCCGAGTCATCCGTTGATTCCCAAAGCAGGTATCCACGCGTCAACTCCTCATTGGACTCAGGAGTTACTGCCCTTAAAGGCAAAACCGACGCGGGCGGTTGAAAATCGGTGCTTGCGACGGTTTCCAAAGCGGCGTTCCACGCGTCAATCCTCCACTGGGCTTTGACAATCGTGCGTGATGGTTCCCAAAGCGTCGTTCCACGCGTCAATCCTCCACTGGGCTTTGACAATCGTGCGTGACGGTTCCAATTAACGCCCCATTAATGGCAGTTATTAGGGCCTGCCTATAAATAGGGTGCGCTCCCCTTCTATAATCCAAGCTTGGATTATTTCTCTTTGGATTGCTCTGAGAAATCCCACCTTCTTCAGAAAAGAGTTTCTTGATAGGGACTCCGTCTCCATGGACGAAGGTAATTCCGAGGATGAAGATGACCCAGAGCTCTCACGCTTCGGTTTGGTCTCTTCAAGAAGAACCCCCTCTCGGATCATCTTGGACGCCTGCGTTTGGGTGCAGAGAGGCCAACTCTGGCCAGAGGTCTCTGCTGGTATGTCCCCCGATGATGTGTATAGCCTGAACTTCGGTATGATGATCTGAATGAAGTCCCGGTGCATTCCTCCTCTGGAATTTGTGCCAGTGACTTGACTTCTCTGAATGCAGGCGCTTGACGCTGGCTTTGCCCATTGCGTTTTACTGCCTTGGCGCGTTTCAGACCTGAATCTTGCAACTCCTGTTCACCCAACAGAGAGATGGCAATTTTTGGCGTTCTGAAATTCTTTGCGTCTGGTGCATTAGGCGCGGGTACAAACTGAGGCCGCGTTTGAATCTTATGCGTGGTGCAGTTTGACTTGCGTCTGTTTGCCTGTGCGGGTCATTCCCGCGTCTGAAGTCTTGAATGGCTGCCGCGTTCTGTTACTCAGTTTCCTTTATAAAAATGTACTGAGTTCCAGATTTTCTGACTCTCTTGCTTATTCTTTGCAGGTAGGCTTGCTTGTCCTTTTTCAGGTTTGCTGGGCCCCAGAAAGAATATACCGGCTGGCGAACTTGCTCCACATTCGTTTGTGAGAGATTAAATTATGGTCCTCGTCGTTTGTGAGAGATTAAATTATATCTCTGACGAGGACCCAACCCTCGCCAAGGTCTCTTCAGATCTGGTGCAAGAGATGGATAGGCTGAGTATCGGCGAGGGTGGTCCGGCGGTTACGGTGGCGGAAAGATCCTCTTCCTCTCCCTACCCCAGAAGTGACATCAAGGACATTCCGTTGGATGGCCTGCTGGGGAAAGGGATGGTGATGAATGCAGGACTCTCTGCTGCCGCTGGACCGAGTGGAGGGTGGCATCCTTTGTGATGACTCCGAAACTTCTGCTCTCACCCCAAGAGTGACTCCATGTTTGTTGGATGATCTGCTAGGGAAAGAGACGCGCCTGAACGAAGGGTTGCAGGACCTTCTGTTGCCACCGGACCTCAAGAACACCATTGCTCTCGGCTTGGTCAGCTAGGGCGCTTTCGAAGTTGGCGTCATGCATCAAAGTGCAACCGGTTCCAACAGTCGCCATTTCTTCAGACATCATGCACTTAGGATCAGATGCGGCTTCAAGGAGTGAGTACGGCCTCAGAGAGAGAGAGGGACTTCTTTGTACTCCTTAATTGTAACACTCAATCTTATTGTATAAGAGAGCGTTTTGAGAGCATTTTGTATCACTTTCATGTGTTTGGATATGAATAAAAGTGACACTTTTCTTTTTGCCTCTTTCTGTTGTCTTGAACGTTTTGTTTTAGAAGCAAAAGAATGATTTTGGTGGACCTGCCACTTTATAAAAGAAAGTGACAAGTGGAGCGCGTACCCCCAGAGAAGGTGAACTTTTATCAAGGATTTGGGTTTAACTTGATTTAAGATCAGCTGGGGATTTTGATGGAAGCATTGTTTATTGGTGTAATGTTAACCAACACTGCCTCCAAAATGAATTTGATACTCGGTTGGGGAGAATATCAAATGAAACTAGACTCGTGGGGGATCTAGTAAGATTTTTACCGCTAGAGGTGTGATATTAACTTAACGGTTTAGAAGTAGTCTTGTCAGAAGTGTAATGTTAACTTGACAAGGATGTGAGTTAGAGGTGTGATATTAACCTAACTCATCAGCATCTCAGTTTTATTTGGGAAAACTGAGGGTGTCACTGTCATAGGTGTGATGTTTAACTTAACAGTGATAGTAATGCTAGAGGTGTAATGTTGAACTTGGCATTAGTCGTCTCGGCTTAAAGAAGTCAAGGAAAGGTCATAGCCATAGGTGTATTGTTGAACTTAGCAATGACTCGGATGCTAGAAGTGTAGTGTTAACTTGGCATCGTTCATCTCGGCTTGGACAAGGAAGTCGAGGAAAGGTCATAGCCATAGGTGTATTGTTGAACTTAGCAACGACTCGGATGCTGGAAGTGTAGTGTTAACTTGGCATCGTCCATTTCAGCTTCGATATGGAAGTCTGAAGAAAGGTGACTGTCAGAGGTGTGATATTAACTTGACAGGCACTTGAAGTACCGCTTAGAGGTGTAATGTTAACTTTAAACAGTAGTTTTGTCAGAGGTGTGATATTAACTTGACAAGAATTTGCTTGCGATAGGAGCAATTTGAGGACCTGTCATTCTATTGATGAGAATTGACAAGTGGAATTTGAGGTGCCAGAGGTATAGTGTTAACTTGGCAAATTTGAGAGTTTGTTACTCTATGCAGAGTTAACAAGCCAGGTTTGTACTCGACAAAGAGTATTCATTACCAGAGGTATAGTGTTAACATGGTAATGATTGCATTTTGTGGTCCTACCATTCTATGGATGAGAATTGGTAAGGGATTTTTGGAGGGAAGAGTGGAATTAAGTCCACTTAGGATTTTTAGCAAATCCTCAGCTGTCAACGGGTTTGTCATGCCTTTACCAACTACCGTTTGAGTTGGGCTAGCCATGCTATTCCCCTCAGCATGATGAGTTGTCGAAGACTTGTGTTGGACTTAAAAGCCAACATTTTCTTCTATCCTTAGCCGTCGGAGGCGTCGGATCAAATGGGAACGTGTCCCTTAGGATTTTTAGCAAATCCTCAGCTGTCAACGGGTTTGTCATGCCTTTACCAACTACCGTTTGAGTTGGGCTAGCCATGCTATTCCCCTCAGCATGATGAGTTGTCGAAGACTTATGTTGGACTTAAAAGCCAACATTTTCCTCTATCCTTAGCCGTCAAGGGCGTCGGATGTTTGATCAGAGGTGTACTTTTAACTTGATCGGTGGAAGAATGCCATCTAGGGATAGTATTTCTTCAGGAATTTGCCATTGATTGGCATCATGAGTGTATCGCCATTTGAGGTTATGAGGCGATACGATCCATTTGAGTAGACTGACTCTACTACAAACGGTCCTTCCCATTTGGGTTGGAATTTTCCTTTCGTCTTGTGCGTCATGACCATGGGTCTTCGGACGGCTAAGACGAGGTCGCCTTTCTTGAAAGTTCGGGATTTGACTTTCTTGTTGAAGGCTCTGGTGATACGAGCTTGGTAAAGCTCGATTTGTTGTTGGGCCTGCAGACGCTTGTCGTCCAAGGCTTCCAATTCTTGGAGTCGCTGTCGATGCTTCTCCTCTGTTGTCATTTCCGCTGTCAAGGCGACGCGAAGAGATGGAATTTGGATTTCCAGTGGAAGGACGGCTTCGCATCCGTACACCAAGGAAAATGGCGTGGCTTTAGTTGGGGTTCGCACAGTCGTGCGATAGGCCCATAAGCATTCGCCCAACTTATCGTCCCAGTCTCGTTGACTTTTCGAGACGAATTTCTTGAGAAGCTTGCCAATAGTCTTATTGAAAGCTTCTGCGAGGCCGTTAGCGGGCGGATAGTATGCCGTTGATGACACACTCTGGATTCTGAACTTGGCGCAGAATCTCTGAAAAGCCTGGCTGATGAACTGGGGTCCATTGTCATGGACAATCCGCCGAGGCACACCGAAGCGGTAAATAACGTGATGTTTCACGAACTTGATCACGTTAGAAGATTTCACCTCTTTCAAAGGGATAGCTTCGGCCCACTTTGAGAAGTAATCGGTTATCGCTAGGATGAACCGATGTCCCTTTGATGATGGTGGGCTGATAGGACCAACCACGTCCATCCCCCACATTTCGAACGGCCAGGTAGAGGTCGTAGAGTGGAGGTATCCTGGTGCTTGATGGATGAAATCGCCATGTATTTGACAGGCGTGACATCTTTTGGCATAGGCAACAGCATCGGCAACCATCTTGGGCCAGTAGTAACCCAATCTTTGGAGTCGGTTTGCCAGCTTCGGGCCAGGTTGATGAGCTCCACACGTACCATCGTGGGCTTCTTTCAACACTTCGTGGGCTTCTTTTGATGAGAGGCACCGGAGTAAGATCCCGTCATGCGATCTACGATACAATGTTCGCGAAATCGCATTGTAGTAGAATTTGGAGGCTTTCCTTCGGATGGCAGCCGCCTCCCTGGTGTCTTCGGGCAAGATGCCGTATAAGACAAAATCAATGTAGGGGAATCGCCAGTCTTTAAGCTCTGAATCGGTTGACACTTCAAGTGTTTCCTTACCGCGACGATCTCCCGTTGACCTCTGGTAGTCTCCGAGGGGACTTTTTGGGCAGTATAGGTCGTGGCTATAGACGAATATCTTCTCCATTGCTCCAGCTGGAAGAGCTAAGGAGGCAGCAAGGGATGCAAGTGCATCTGCATGCGCATTTTGCTTGCGCGGTACATGGTCGATGTAGAAGTTTGAAAACCTCTCGGCCATGTGGATTGTCGCGTTGTAGTAGGGTACTAGATCTTCATGCCTGACCTCATACTCTCCGCGAACCTGGCTGACGATGAGTTTGGAGTCACCGTACGCCTCGAGATTTTTAACGCCAATCTCATCGGCGAATTGCATCCCAATCAAAAGAGCGTTGTATTCCGCCACATTGTTGGAACAGGGCTCGGTTAACGAGATAGCTCGGGGAATCACGTAATTTTGTGGGGAGACGAGTACCACTCCTACCCCCGCTACTGTGTGTCCCTTCGGGCTTGCCCTTGATGCACCATCGAAGAAAAGTTGCCATACTTGTCCTTCGAACACTGTCTGGGTCAGGCAGGCTTCGGCGACCTCGTCTGGGAGATCCTCGTAGAGTTTAGCTGCCCTGGGATCTGGGTGTTCAGCTAAGAAGTCCGCCACCGCTTGTCCCTTAATAGCCTTTTGTGGCAGAAAATGCATCTCATATTGTGATAGCAATATGGCCCATTTTGCCAGCCGGCCATTTAGTGAAGAAGGCTTTGTCATAAGTAACCTCAGGGGGTTGACTTTGGATATGACATTTATGGTTTGGCCCACCAGATAGTGTCGCATTTTCTGAATGGCGAACACCAGTGCCAAACATTCCTTCTCGATCGGGTTATACCGATGTTCGGCTCCGATCATCGTTCTACTTAGGTAGTAGATTGCTTGTTCTCGCCCCTGGTCATCATTCTGAGCTAGTAGAGCTCCCAAAGAATGATCCATTGATCGGACGTACACCAGGAAAGGCTTTCCGGATACCGGAGCTGCCAGGACTGGTGGTTGGGTGAGGTAGTGCTTGATCTCCTCAAATGCTTGCTGGCAAGCGTCGTCCCAAAT
This sequence comes from Agave tequilana, assembly GCA_038442645.1. NCBI lineage: Eukaryota > Viridiplantae > Streptophyta > Magnoliopsida > Asparagales > Asparagaceae > Agave > Agave tequilana. Next base: position 143,886 of record JAVJIF010030840.1, on the reverse strand, counting down.
GAACGAAACGCCCTTCTTCATCAGCTTAGCGAAGGGTTGGCATCTCCCGGAGAGATTTGAAATGAATCTGCGGATGTATGCCAATCGTCCTTGTAATCCTCTGAGCTCCTTGAGGCTTCTGGGGGGTTGCATCTCTTGGATAGCACGGACTTTCTCCGGATCCAAATGGATTCCTGTGGAAGTCACAACAAACCCTAGGAATTTGCCACTGGCTACCCCCAGGAAGGACTTGGTGGGGTTCATCTTCAATTGATGAGCCCGCATGATGTCGAAGACCACCCTCCGGTCTGCTATGTGATCACCTTTAGTGCGGCTTTTCACCGCGATGTCGTCGACATAACATTCCACCGTTTTGCGTATCTGCCGATGGAAAATGGCATTCATGGCCCTTTGGTAGGTTGCCCCCGCATTTTTCAGACCGAAGGGCATGACGGTGTAGCAATATACCCCTAGAGGTGTCCTGAAGGAGGTGTGCTTTTCGTCATCGGGATACATCTTGATTTGATTATATCCTGAGAACCCGTCCATAAAGGACATTCGCTCGAATCCACAAGTATTGTCAATCATGACATCTGTGATTGGCAATGGGAATTCGTCTTTGGGGCAGGCCTCGTTTAGATCACGGAAGTCGATGCAGATCCGGATCTTCCCGTTCTTCTTGGCGACGGGGACGATGTTGGCTACCCAGTCGGGATGTTGTTCTTCCCGGATGAAGCCGGAATCGATGAGCTTCCTGACTTCTGATTGGATTGCCTCCATTATCTCTGGACGGAACCGTCGCTGCTGTTGTTTAACAGGCTTCATGTCCGGATTGATGTTGAGGCGATGCATAGCCACTTGAGGATCAAGTCCAGGCATGTCCTCATAATTCCAGGCGAAGACATCTATATACTCTTGTACAAGAGATATTAAATCCTTCTTCTCTGGAGGCGACAGGCCGTCACTTATGAAGATGGGTTTAGGATTGTCTTCATCTCCTAGGTTGACTTGAACAACCTCGTCTTCTGTGGGTGGCTCACGCTGTTCAAAGCGGATGTCCCAAAGAGCATTCAAATGTCTGATCCAAGGATCTGTATCAGATTGGATCATTTCTTCATCTTCATCCTCCAGATGGCTTGTCGAAACCATGTTTACTGAAAGCCCTTTGAAGATGTTGCCGACACTGACATCTGATTCCCACGACGACGTGTCTGATGAGCAGTCATGACTTGACAGTCTCTCCGAATCAGAGGCTGATGGCACTGGGGTTGATATATAGCCCAACCCCCGGCGCGTCTGATGATAGTAATCAGGGGTTTTCCCTTTCGGTACAAAGGATCGAAGCAGTGTTCTTCTTCCTTTTCCGAAGTTCAACCCAGGCCTGTTGGTTAGATCATACCCCATGCGCTTCATCATCTTGAGCGTTCTCGGTTCATAATGATCGAACTGAGGGGATTCATCCTCACCTTCCGATTCTTCGTGGGGCATTGGTTCAGACGCGATTCGCCCAAAAAGTATTGGTCTTTGGCCTTTTCGTCTGGCTGGAACCATGAATACAGACTCTTGCGCGTCACCATTATCTTGGTATGTCCCGAAGGATGATTTCACCGGTACATGCAAAGATGTCAAAGCATCTATTGCCGACCAGAGGTCATCGTCCACGTCGGTAGTGGTATCCGACGGTATTGAATCGGAAACATACACAGGAAAATACGCAAAGTCTAAATCTTCATTAATGTACCAACCACCCGCATCGTCGGTGGTATCAACATCGAGCTTATTAGTGCTCTTTACAATGGGCTCCAACTCCCACAGGCACTCTTCTTTCTCAGGCTCAACGTCAGCTTCATTACCAGAGTCTGGCTCCTCTGGTTGTGGGGTTTCATTAGTCTCCTCCGGATCCTGATATAAGAGGGAGTCCGTGAAATAATTTTCAACCCCTTTAAACGGATGCCTTTCGGCAATCAACGTTCGGACCTGTCCACTCTCGTCAATGTATTTCATGACTTGGTGGAGAGTAGAGGGAACGATGGAATTGCGGTGAATCCATGGTCGTCCCAGCAACAGGTTGTAGGAAGTGTCCGCGTCAATGACGTAACACGTCACTTCCGACTTGAGGCTCCCGATCTGGCATTTGAGCTTGATCTTCCCCATTGGGCGGGAGCTGTTGGCATTGAACCCGTAAATAGTCGTCTGGGTAGGGCTCAGACGATGGGTAGGAATGCCTAGAAACTGCATAACCCGGCGAGGTATGATGCTTAGCGCAGACCCTGGGTCTACCTGGATGCGGTTCACCTCGGATGACCCAATATACCCTGTGAAGTATAGGGGTCGGTCATGCTTCCCTTTAACCTGCATGTCGTCTGTTGTGAAGGTGATGCAGGGAGCATTTGGGGAGGCGTGGAGGCAATCCTCTACATCTTCCTCCCTTGGCACGCGGGTCATAAAGACCTCAGCATTGGCCAAAGCTTCTTGTAGAGCCTCTCTGGTTGACTTTGATAGCCTCAGGAGCTCATACAAGGTAATGCGTGCCGGGATGTTGGCTAATTGAGCCAAGACATCAAAATTGTAAGGTGTCGAGGATCCTTCCGTTACACCTTTCGCAAGAACTCGAGAAAACCGAGTTTCTTTCTGTTTCTCCACAGGTGGTTTAGAGGAGGGCTTGGCTGGTTCTACGGCTGGTTGCGGAGAAGCCGCTGCTGTCTCGCCGTACTGCTTCAAGTATGCCTGTCCTGAACGGGTCCCCGCCGTAGGTTGGCTGGGCTCTGCGGCCAGGACTATTGTTTCCTCTTCTGAGTCAGTCAGCGAGGGAACATCAGTGTCCGCTTCTCGAGAGGAAGCGCATATCACATGGCAAGATGAAGCCTTCCCTTTGCCTTTGGACTTCCTGTTGGTCACAGTCGTCCATTGTTGCTCGTCGACGAGGTCAGGGTGGACCCACATGATTTCCCCTCGAGGTGTAGGGACGGGTACCAAGCCTTTCTCCTGCTGCTGATGAGGGTCTGTGTTGACCACCCTCAGTTCTCCTTTCGGGACAGAGATCACCCCCACGGGTGTCGGGGGTCGTGTCCCAAACTGGAGAATCGACGTCATGTTGGCCGTCATCTTCTTCTGCTCCGGTCGGAGTTTTAATACCTCCGCGTCAATCAGAGCTTGAAGGATGTCCTTAAAGACGTAGCAGCTTTTGGTAGGATGTCCGAGCATCCTGTGGTATAAGCAGTAGGTGGGATTGTCGGTCTTGCCGACTTCCTCCGGGCGCCTAATTTCAGGGAGCTTCAGTCGATTGCTCTTGTTGAGTAGCTTGAAGAGCGAATCGACGTGTTCCTCCTTGAAGGAATACTGCTTGTTGGGGCGTGGCTGGCTTGAAGAGCCACTTGCCCTGCCTGTTTGAGGTTTGGTGGGAGATTTGGTCTCCGTCGCCAAATTATCCTTCCGCTTCGTCTGGAGGGATGTGTCTGGTGCACGCCTTGTCGACCTCTCTGGCCTGGGCTTGCCTTCTTCCGCTCTGACGCGGGCGACAATCTCCTCAGCCTGTTCACCTTGCTGGACTAATTGTTTCCAGGTGCGGCTTTCAGCAACTCCTATTTGAGCAAGGAGTGAGGTTTGGAGATTATGGCGACATGTTTCCACCAGGGTGGCCTGGGTCATGCCGCTTGGACATCGGAGTGCCATGTTCCGAAATCTTTCTACGAAAGACTTGACGGACTCTCCCTTTCGCTGTTTTGTAGCTAAAAGGGTAGGCATTGTGACCTCCGAATCATCTTCGAAGAAGCGTGTCAGAAACAACTTCTCCAAGTCGCCCCAGTTCTTGATTGAACCTTCTGGGAGCTTCATGAACCATTCAAAGGCCAACCCTTTCAGGGTGCCGATGAACAGTCGCGCCAGGATGGCATCGTTATCTACCACATTCCCGGTCTGGGATTTGAAGTAGTAGATGTGCTGGTTGGGTGACCCCTTCCCGTCAATGCTTGGAGAGTTGGAGCCTTGAACTTAGGAGGGTACGGGACTAAGTCCCACTCGGCCGGATAGGGCCGGACTACTCCAGCTTCTTGGAGGCCTTTACGGTTGGTAAGGGCCTCGAGGCGCTGCTCCAGTTGACTCATTCTTTTAGCATGAGCCTTTCCCGGGGTCTGGTCGCTTCTTGCCTGCGACGAGGGCTTGGACACATCCGAGGTAGATCGTCGTGTCTCGTCAGAAGATTCGGAGGGTGGGCTTCCTCCCTTTCTCCCTTTCCCCTTCGGTCGTCTAGGAGGAGATCTCGCTCTTTCTTCAAGCAATTTCTCAAGCATATGCTTGAGGGAGTCAATGGATCTCTGTTGAGAGGCGATTATATCCATCTGGTGCTTCTGCGTCTGTTCTAAACGCCTGGTCGTCTCCTCAGGAGTGTCGGCCATGTAGGCGGAAGCCTCCTTCTCGACGGAAGAGTTTGAAGCCTGCGACTCCACTATAGCGGAGTGAGAACCACCCATTCTAATGCCGCGGGCTAAGGCATTATAGTCAATTGGGGGAATGGCCCCTGTCCGGGTGCGAGTGTGTTGATACACCCCCTCCGGTTCAGAGTCAGATTCCTCTGAGTTGACCATTAGTTGTTTTCCCTTACTTCTGCTAGTCATGTTTGCAGTAAGCTCCGGGTATTCAACATCTGAGAAGGTTCTCCTCCTGTGGGAGCGTCTTCTCTTGGCTGACGGGGGAATCAGGGTCAGCTGTCTAATTAAAGACGGCTGGTGCACGCCTGACTCGCAATGGCATCCAGAGAGCATCTGGATGAGCTGTTGACAGCAGCATGGAGAAGTGGTCTGATTGGCACTCCTTTTCCTTGTCAAATAATCCCTCAAATCTGTGGGAGGGGATTAAAGAGACTGGTCTCGCAACGTCGACGACGGGAGACAGTCATGTGCTGTTCAGCCTGGACACAGGTTTCAGAAACGCGGCTGTTGCGTCGCGGCTGCGTCACGCGCGTCTGGCGTCTCTGTTGATATGAGACGCGACTTTCGCGTTGCTGTCTGCTGCGTTGGAGCAGAGAGACTTGGGAGAGAGTGGGCTGCTGGGCCCCACGCCTATGGGCGCGTGCTTCCTGCGTTTGACAAGACGCAGAAGCTTCGCTTTGGCGTTTGGCAAGTTGGTCTTCAAAGGCTCAACTTGGGGAGTCTCGCGTTTGGGTCGCCAAACACGGACCTCTCGCACTGGACGAGGTGCGGGCAAGGCATCGGATCGTACGCTGCGTTCAACCCCAGTCAGAAAACCAACGGTTCCGACCGAGTGTTGACGCGCGCGTCTTCTCTGTCGACGCTCGGCATTCCGATTGCGCCGTGGAGGAAGAGAGAAGCCAACAACTTCCTGGTTTGTAGAACCAGGGTGTTTGCCACGCGGGTCTCCTGAGAGACGCTGACGCGGGCGTTCTGTGCGACACGGTCGATCGCACCAGTAGATGTGCCGGGGACCACGCGGGCCTTCAGAGAGGCGTTGGCGCGTGTGTTCTGCGCGACGCGGTTGATCGCAGCAGAGGTGTCTGAGGTTACGCGGGCCTTCTGGGAGGCGTCGGCGCGTGAACCAAACTTGGCACAGTGGGCAGCAGGAGCACCCGACAGAGCCTCAGATTGGGCTTCAGGGGGCTGTCCACTTGAGACCCTGCGGCAGACGCGGGTCTTTGGGCTCTTGGAGCCAGAAGAGAGGAACTCTTCATACTTCGCCTGGTCGAACTCGACGACGAGTGATTCGACCATTTTCCCCTTACGGAGAACGTCATCTTGCACCACAGTGCGCTCGTCAGTAACGAAGGTAGTCCCCAGCGGAGTCGCCATCTCTTGTACGGGGCCGGAAAATCCTGGTGGTCGGAGAAAGTGGTTTTAGCTGTAAAAGATTTCCTTGATTCAAGCGAAACGATTACAACCAAAAGAACTACTCTTCCCTCTTTTCCAGTTACAAGGGAGGGAGGATGTCTGAATCTTCCCTTTGTTTAAGGCTGGGTTCTTCGTGTGGCGATGGAGAGTGAATCTTGTTCTCCGTTGACCAGATGACCGTCCTGGACCGTCGGGGGTCTTCTCTTCGGTCGGTAGAAAGAGTAACTCAGCTCCGTCTACCAAAACTCTCAAAGAGGAGGTAGGCGAAGAGCGGCTAGTACTCAGTAAGCTCGCTGAAGAGTCGTGCTTCTCTCTTGATGATCCTCCTGCCTGGATTCGATCGATCTTGATGATGCCTTATCTCAAAGCTCTCTCCCTTCAAAACTCCGATCTTCTGCCCCTCCTCATAGCAAACAAGGCTATTTATAGGGATCTCAGGGGGTGAAGGTGCCTCCTGAAAACGCTCCCGAATGAGGGGCCACTACCCGCTACATGCGCGGTGACTGGCCCCGCAATCAGGGCCGTTGCAACTGAGACGCGGGCGTTGGGCCAAACGCGCCTTGAAGTTTGAGACGCGGGCGTCGAGCCAAACGCGCCTTGAGACGCGGGCTTCGGGCCTTCACGTCTGGATGCTGAGGCGCGGGCGTCGGGCCGATGCGCCTTGATGCTGAGACGCGGGCTTCGGGCCGACGCGTCTTGATGCTGAGACGCGGGCTTCGGGCCGACGCGTCTGAACGTTGAGACGCGGGTGTAGAGCCAACGCGTCTTAATGCTGAGACGCGAGCATCGATTTCTCGCGTCTAGAGCTTGAGACTCTGCTTCCTTAATGGCTGGTCTGTTAGTCATTTTTAGACAGCCTACAATGTTTCAAGCATGTTTTTTACTTTTCACTTCTGCTGTTTATTTCACATTATCTTCATCCAAATTTTTTCTATTATATTTTTGATGTAGTAGAATTAGGAATTTTATAACCGTAGATATATTCAACTAAAAAGAAAAATGTAAATTACAAATTTTTTAGGTAAATTTTGGTTGTGAATGAGTTTTTTTGCTAGTTTAGAAGTAAAAATGGGTATTTTCGTCAATTTGATTCATGATTTTTTAGGCGGAATTTTTTTGATTATTTTGGCGCCTACACTCTACGACCGATATGTGGCATATATTCCGTCACGTAACCGCCAGCTGAGAAACTCTCTCAGCCGTCAGCTGATCCTCTAAGAACGGTTCTCACGGATTTCTGTGAGAACTTTCACGTGGGTCGTCGATTTGATAGATCAAATCAAATAAAACTAGATCTCTATCAGATCCGACGACTCACGTGAAGTTCTCACATGAATTCGTGAGAACCGTTCTTAGGGATCAACTCACTATATATATATATATATATATATATATATATATTATATATATATATATATATATATATATATATATATATATATATATCTATATATATATATATATATAAGGAGATTTCGGTCATTTTGGGAAGAATATGAAGATGAATCATCTTTATTAAAAATCCAATATTAGGTCATTCAAGTTGAAGACTCACTCTGTTGGAATTGATTTATATTGTTAAGAGTGCTTAAAAACAAAAATTCAAGTGTTTGAATACTTTTTGCTTATTATGTAGACGCAAAATGAACAGTCAAAATAATGATTTGATTAGTTTAATGGTGTAGAATACTTGAAATCTAACAAAAGTTGGTGTGTGATGATTTTTAAATGTTAGATCATCATCAAATGATCGGATCAAAAATTTGTTTATCTAAAGTCCTAATTTAAGTAATATGCTACTTTTTGCCGTCCATTTTGTGCCCACTTGATGCATGGATAAGAAAACTATAAAAGATTTGATTTTTTTATTTTTAATTACTTAAGTATGGAGTTCTCACGAAATTTAATTTGAGAACCATTCTCAAAAAATCATTTCTTTTTAACCAAGTTGTAATCCATAAAAGCATTTCGAGTTCATATAACGTCATCTATGTTCACCAAGCAGCATCTTATCTTGGATAGAATTGATTGCATGATATTTGCCTAGTAGGTCAGCATGCATATATAGTACAATTAAAGTGCATAAACTGACCTTGTTTTCGACTCACTAAATCCTTGGGTTGGATATACTTCTTCAACAATCCGGTTTTTTTCGGCTTAAAATATCAATTCTACACAACTCTCGCTAAGATTATGATTATCATATGTTTGCAGATATTCAATCTGCACAATCCAATGAACTTGGTATTTACCTTGACTCATATATTTAAGTATTTTTGCTCCCCCCCACCCCCCAAGTAGCGTTCTTTGTTTTTGTGTACACAAGTTGAGTTTCCAATTCATCAGATATCCTACAGTTATAATCCTGAAAAAGAAAAAGAAATCATAGCTATAATTCAAAAAAAAAAAAAAAAAAATCACAGCCATCTTTTTCAAGCCCAAAGCTTAGCCCTAACCCGAGCTCTGACCTAACACTGCCTTGCCTGACTCGGTCGGAATCAGAAAGCCTGACTCAGCTCTCTGGACACGGGATAAGTGTTCACCGAGAAGCCTCGCTCACCGTAGGCGCAAGATCTAACGGCTACTGAGTCTGACACCTGTCGGTAAATTATTGGTGGAGACCGCACGGGTGGATAGCAGTGCGAGACGAAATCTGGGCCGTCGAAAGTGAGTAGGCGCGTTTTGTGGATCTATAAAATGACCGTCTCTTTCTTTTTCTTAAAAGTTTCGGCACCCCACTGCCTCGCCTCTCGTCTCTCTCCATTTCCAAGAGAGAGAAACTGAACCCTCACTCTCGCTCTTCTCTCTCTATTGAGATCTCAAAGGTGTGTCCTTTTTTTCTATTTTGACGCTTTTATTTGTAGATTAGGAGCTGTATGGTATGGACTTTGGCTGTTACTTCTTTGAGAGCGTTGATATTTGTGAGATTTGAGGCATTTCCGGAGCTGTTGTCCGCTTATTGTGTTTCAAAATAAGGGGTTTGGGGGTAAAAGTTTGTTTTTTTAACCTGTATTGCTAAGCCATCTGCCCTTTAGAGCTTTTGAAAATGTGAAATACTCGTTTTGTTGGCTAGAAATAAATTTTTTTTAAAAGGATTTTATCTGCTGGAGTTTGTTTGATTTTCTAGTGTTGATTCAACTTGCTGGTCTTTTCTAAATGGGGTTTTTGTTGAGGTTGGGCTTGAGATTCTTCAGTCTGAAATAATGGTCTTATTTTCAAAACTGAAATTAGGGTTCCCACTTGTTGAGATAAGTAAAGATTTCAAAACTACAAGCTTTTCGTGGCTTTTGTTGCCACAAAGCTGTCTTTTCTTTCTTTCTTTCCTTTTGCGCTAGGAGTTTACTTGTAGTTGTGTAGTGGTCAAAATTTGACTCCTGTCAGAATCACGACACATGTCGGTATCACGACACATGTCGGTAGGATCATAAACTAACACTACGAAATTCAATCTGAAGTCTTCATCAGTCCCGCTGTGAAGACTTTTCACATTTACGACTTCGAAGCAACATGACCTCCCGAAGGCATTCCAACTCCAGTTTAAGAGTCTCCACGTAGCAGCAGCTCTTTCCATTCAGCGACATATCTAGATGAATCTTGCAGATTGCGAATGCAGTTAAGTGTCCTTATCCTTCTACTCGATCAAGTCTCTGTAACGATCATACAGCTCATCAAACAGTTGGGAATAATGGTGGATACTCCTTCGGCATGTCAATTCCAATTATCAAGATTCACTTCAGACGGTTACAGAGATCAGGATATTCAAATCAATCAGTTTAGATCCACATTTGTTTGTATTCACACCATCGTCTCTGTCGGGTGCAAATACGTCTCTTTCAACGAGAGGTCGCTTTTCTAACCCTCAGAGCATATACCACACCATACTTGCAGTTTTCCTCTATCAGTCTACCACCAAAACATGCTAACAGTTTCTCGCTGTATAGTCCTTCCATTTTTTCACTTACTGATTCTCACGTCCAAATGTTTTACGCTGGCACCATATTGGTACTTCTAACCTGAAAGATGTCTCTTCTCGGTGTGCTCTGACAAGTCTGATTGGGAGCGTCCAGTCGCTTGTGGTAGAGATTTATTCACTATAAATTGGTGAGATTTATCCCACCACGAGTTGATTATATGTGCAAAAGTTTACGGCTTTCTTGTAAATTTTGGTTTCTGTCCCCAAATGTGATTTTATTTTACTATAATTTTGGATTTAGGTTTTAAATGTGGTTTAATGGATTTTTTGAGGGAATGATTTAATAGATCCTTAAGTGTGAAGTTAAGTTTGTTCCCCCATGGTGAGGAGCTGGGCATTTCTAAAATTACTAATTTTCCAGGTTATTTTTAATATAATCGTTATTATTGTTTCTCATGCCGATATTACTCTGTGAGCTTGAAACAGATTTTTTTATCTAGGGTTCTTTGGAAAATTTCATAGTCCCATTACTAGGGCCTCCTTTTGAAGTTGTTTTCCTTGATTATAAAACAAAGAGTCATCACAGTTGAAATTTTTTTTTTTTTTGCACCTCTCAGTTTATTCTGTATAGCTTATGATTTTTGCTGATTGAACTTATGGGTCTTCTTTGAGTATTATTTTTGGGTGGAGAGATGGGGCAGCTTGGAATTTATTAAATTCTGGCATTATTTTTGTCCACCAAAAACACAAAAAAGAGAAGAGAAAACAAAAATGGAGAAGTGATGGTTCTCCTGATACCCCCGGATAGTTTGAAGTCTTTGTTCCATTCAATCTTGTTTCTGTTTACTTTTCAGGGAGGAGTTTTGAATTTCGCAGATGAGATGTTGGATTTTCTTTATTTTCATAACAAGATCTTGATTCTTAAGTTTCTCAGTGGTTTTAGAAATTTAGTATCTTTGAAATTTACCTTTCCAGCAATCTTGTGATATAAGTTTGTGCTTTCTTTTGCCTTGTTAGATGTAGATTACATTGGGTTAACCAAAGACAAGACTTGGAATTCTTAACATTCAATCTATTGGTTCCATGTTATATGTTTTTCCTTTTTCTGGTCTCTCTACAGGTCCAGAGAAGAGAGCTCTTTCCTATTTTGAATCACGGAGGAGATTAAGATTGCAGAAGATGCGACTCATGATACAGAATCTGGAGTCACTGAAGAGGTTATGGACAGTGAGGTAGATTCCTTTACTCTTAAATCCTCTCTTTTGGAGGAAAATGCAGATTCAAAATGTAACATGCTTAAGGCTTTGAACTCGGTTTGTAAACTTGGGGAACATAATCCTTTAGATTCAGGTTATTTCATGTCTCCTCTTGTGAGGGAAAGTAATGGTGTAAAGCTCAACAACGGGGGAGGGGAATTCTGTCCTATAACGTCCTCCCCTGATGGTGAAACTGTGGAAATTTCATCCGTTTCTAACCAAACAGGTGATGTAGAGATTCTTTCTGATTGTGAAACTCCAACTGGGAGCCTTTTTAATCCATTCGCTCCTGGTCCAGAAGAATTGGCACTTGCTCCCAAGAAGAAGATGCTACGGGAATTTAAGATCCCTACTCCTCGGCAGCTAAATTTTGACATTTGTTGTGATTTTGAGGAAGAGGTGGAATCTGCTATCTCAGATGAGGAAGATGATATCTTGGAGTCCGTTTGTAAATCATTTATTGAACTGATTGTTTCGAATCAGCTCAAAGAGATCTGTAGTGAAGACTTGCTGGAAGAAGATACTTCATCTGATGATACATCTCATGGCTTCAAGACACCAACTTCTATGCCTCTTTTGACGGGCATTGCACAGACTTGTCCTGATGCTCCTATGAGGCCCAGTTTCAAAACAAGGAAGCTGGACCAGAATATTTGTCGTAAACTTGAATTTCAAGCTATTTAATTTGAGGAAAGGGGAAGCTTATCTATCTAATATAAATTTCCCAGTAGGTAGATTGTAAAAAAAATATCATTTTGATACAGTAGGTTTTTGGCTCGAAAGTGTCAACTTTTAGTTGGGTCTCTCTGAAGATCGAGGAAGGCATTTGAGCTAACAGAAGGATTAACCTGAGTTTCAAGTGGCATCATATTGTGAGGCTAACCCTTAACAGTAACATGTGAATCCTGTCAATAGAATTAGTCTTGCTGATTTGTACCAGTCTCTGATATCAGCATTGTTTAACATGTAGATGAAATTATACATGTCATTTTCTTCTGATCTTTGGAAACATCTAAATGGTACAACTCTTCCCAGTATGTATCAATGTATGATCATATTTATGTCTACTCTTTACTGTCCTACAATATGTGGTCATGTACTTATTTATCAATATATGCTTGTATTTATGCCCATTGTGTTTCACCAATTTAGACTGTTGATGTTACTTCTTTACTTGTTTACTAATTGTTTTAGATATATGACTCTGTACCTAACATTGTTTATGTGCCTAATTCTGTACTTGTGGAATCTTCTTTTATGAGGTTTCTGCACTGGACACGTGCATGAGAAACCTCTTGACACAATTCATCAATGTTGGTATTTTAGGACACTTTCTGAGCTATGTTGAGATAGTTCACTTCCATGAAAGTGCATCTGATGAATTTTAGGTTCTATGTGAATCCTTTTAAGGTGATTACCAGTATGGTTCTCTCTTTTTGTTTATAATTCTCTTTCAGTCTTTAGCAAAGTGTTTTTTTTTGTATGTGGATTCTTTTAGTGATCTGATTGTAGTGGATATCATAAACTGCAGGTGTTTGGTTGGCTAGGTTTGTTGTTCCTCTGGCATATCTGGTTGATGGGATTTGTGCTAAGTCATACATGAAAGCCTCATAGATTGTGTCAAAAAGGCCTGCATTTTTTTTTTGTCAAATTTTTTGCCTTGGTAACATTCAGTTATATTATTAGGAAACGCACACACATACACACATTAACATATATATGACTTTGATACTTAAAAATGTGGATCCTTGTTGTATTGTAGACACATGTCAGAGAGAGGTGTCATGCACATGTATCAGATGCAATACTTAATTTTCTATGTACTTTTTCAGAAGTTGTTGCTGCCCCTTGTCATGTTGTGTAGTGGTCATGTGAGTGTCTGTATGCATGCAATTTAGGGTGTTTCTAATTTAGCTTTTGACCATGGAAAAATGGCTAAATTTGGGTGGTGGTTTAGTTTGTTCTAGTCTCTGTGCTTGTTACATGTTATGTTCTTATTACATATTTAAACCTTGAAAATTTGCTGGTCATTATATATTCAAATTAGAACCAAGTCTGTTTTCAAGTGAATTCACTATTATTTAGGAAGAGAAGCAAGTAGAAGTGGGACGTTTATAGTAAGCAACTGTAAGTGGAAATTGCTAATAGTATTCACTCTTGGCTGAGGCAAGATATGAATTTCGCAGGAAGAAGCGCTGCTAATAAACCAAGATACTGTTAGATGTTCATCTGTCTATCTGATATGTTGCAAGAAGCATTAGCATATTTGGTTAAGATTTAAGAACATGATTATTATGCTGGTTCTGTGGGTCGTTTAAACGTCAATGTGTAGATATTTATTAATCATTAGGAATTGCTTTGTCTTGTCCCCCCCCCCCCCCCCCCCCCCCCCCCCTTTCCTCTCTTAAAGCAAGTCAAGGAAGCAGCCTGATTGTCAACAATGTTACAGTGAAGCATTACTAAAAAAAACGTTATTAATAATTTAATACACAGGACCTCCTAGCCTTGCCAAAATAAGTAAACTGTCAAGTTTTGATTGATATAAATTTTTAAAGAACGAACTTTTATTCGCTGGGTGGATGGATACTCATGAGATTTTGATCTGCTTTATAGATTTTATGATATGTGTCCATAGCCCAGGTAGCATTGGTATTGTTCCATATAAGGGGATGCAAACACGATAATATGGATAATCCTAAAAGAAAGCAGAAACAGATATGGCAAGAGATGAAACATATTATTAACTTAATATCCACTTTATCATTTTTTTGCTTTCTATAAAGACAAGGAATTGCAAGTATATAATTAGAGAAATATGCAAGGGATTTCATTCTTATAAGTTGCTATAGAATTTTATTTATTTATTTATTTATTTATTTTTTTGGAGAGAGAGGATGGGGACTCAGAATGAGAACCCCAGCCTGCTATATATCGCTCCAAAGTTCAGTACAGTACATGTTACAGAACAACTCAAACAAAACACCAAAATCTCTACAAACAATAGAATTTTATTGTACTTCATATTTTCTATTATTGCATTCCCATTTTATCCATACTCGTTCTGTGTCCTGTTCTCTCTTTGATCAAAATGAATGGAAATGATGGTTTGAGCTGCATTAGACTTCATGGGGCTGACCTGAACTATCAAGACAAACCCATACCAAGCATAACAGATCTATAGAGTTTGGAATAAGAATGACATAGGTCTAGTCCCTCCAATGTGTAGAATATCAGGTGGAAGTCAGGGGATGTGCATATATATGATTAAGTATCTATAAATACTATCATTCATTTAGTTTCAAAAATAGGATAATGAACCGATACCATTTTCAGGAAGAGAAGACATATGAAGGGGAAAAAAAGGAGAACACATATAATTGGGGAAAGAATTTTGTTAGGTGTCATTTGTTATGTACAAATATTTTATGTTAATCTCTATGTTGCATGATTGCTTTTTGTTTTTCACGGTATTGGTATCAACCAATGGCCTTTAGTACCAATATTGACAATATTAGTTATATTAACTATATCGGCAATATCAGTCCCACATCGGCCAATAGCAAGGGATACTAGCCGATATATATTGGAATCGGCCGCTGTTTGAAACCATCATCAAAAGTTATTAAGTTATTGTTAACTTGCTGTGTCTATTTCCAGATATCTGTTTTTAACTGGCCTTACGGATTTTGTTTGACATTTGATTCGAAACTCGTTTATATCCAATCGAACAACTTAAAGGTATTTTTGTACATGTGTAATTAGATTTTGAATTAGCCATATTCTCTACATTCAGTTTCAAATGTAAACAGGTTATGTGTTTGCCTTGTATAACATATTTTGTTATGTACATGCTAATGGCTTCCTTCTTTTATTAATGTCTGCATGTTTAAAAAATAACTGGGAGTGTTAGTCTTATCAAATATTCATACTCCTATGAGGAGGTGCTATGAAATTTGGAAGGTTGACAGTTATAACAGTAAATGAATGAAGGCATTCAGCCTGGTTATTTTTTATCTGGAAGGTTGCGAAATAAGTTATGACAACCTCTAGAGTCTAGAGACAAAAGATATTACAATGGACCTTTCAGAATCAGGTTGAAGAAAACTATTAACGATAGTTATGCACTGAAACTTTGTTTGACTTAAATATGTACTATTTGTATTATTTTTACTTCTCTACTATGCACTTTAACTGTTAAACTGTCTTTAGCATGTCAGAAACTTTATCAAAGAGATAACAAGCATCGGCATGTCATTCTTTTGTTTCCTAGCCAATTGGAGCCCATAGTTTCCTCTCTTAAGCTGTAGTTTTACGGCAACGGCAAGTGAGCTTATGCTAGCATCTTACAATCCAGCAAAAGTTGTTTCTGTAAGTGTACTTGATGCAAATAAATTCTGTTATGAAATCCTTTTTCTGATTTTTTTTGTGTATTTTGCCTTTCAAAAAATTAATGTCCAGACAATTTGTTGAAAGATTCTGTGTTTTCTTAAAAGCTTTCCGCATCACGTTTTATGGTTTTGGTTCACTGCTCGCTAATATCTCAAGAAAATGATAGGTATATCATTTACCTGTGTTTTGAGCAAATTTTCTGTTTGTCAGTGGCATTGATATTTTTTTTACCTGTGTTTTGAGCAATTTATTTTTTTCTGTTAATTCATTTATATTAGTTACATGCTTAGGACAAATATTTAATTTGATTAAAAGATTTATGATTTGATTTGTTGCATGTTTTTGAAATTTAGAAATACTATTATATATTCTATAATTTAGAAGAAAGATCACTGTTTGATAATTTTCATGCAATTGATTTTAGGAAATTATTTCATGCAGTTTAATTAAATCTTTTAATGCAATGCTTGTTTCATGCAATATAATTACTTATATGCATCATGCATTAGAATTATATGCAATTAGAGAATTGTTCTTGCAAATAAAAGAAAATTATTTATATTCTTGCCAACAGTAATTGGATAAATTTTAAAAAGAAAAATTTGTATCCTACCAAATTTATTACAAGTTCTTGCAAAGTAAAATCTTTTTGTTCTAATTCTTACAAGGTCAAATCTTACAATACAAGATTTAAAAATCTTTACATAACCTTATCCTTTTCATTACAAAATTTTATTCAATTATTTCATTACAACATCTTATTTAATTATTTTCGTTACAAAAGGGAAATCATGTACAAGATAACTTATAATATTTTAGATCTTGTCTTATTTTAAAAATTATTATAAACCATCGTTGCAAATATACATACATGCATTAGTTAATTAACTGCTGCTCTTGCAACTAATTCGGCTAAGTAGAATTGTCTAATTCTTTCTATTTGTCTGGAGATTATTTGTCTTGAATCTTGCAAGTCAATTTTTAAATATTTTAGGCTAGTTTATTTCTAAAATTTAATTGGACATATTGATTAGAATTTAGAAGTAAATTGGTTTACAAATTGGAATAACTTTTTAGAAATTATTATTGATATGATTTTCAATTAGAAAATTAAAAGGGTAAATCTTTTCTTAAAATTTCGTTCAGTTGGTGTTTAACTAAAAAAGGTACTCTGTGTGGTTTTGTAATTAAGGAATGCTAAGTGCGAAAAATCTCTTACATGAGTTACAATGACCTGTCCAATTAGACTGGTAAATTTGGGTCTTGACTAACCCTACAACCTTAAACAAATTAAATTGGTCAACTTTTGCAACATAGTATTGCTTGACACAAATTATATCTTGTCAGAATCATTTGTCACATAATTAATGAAAAATTATACACTACTTTATTCTGCAAACCCTGATTTAAAAGCTACCAAATATAAATTAAATACTGATATTTTTCAAATAATTTTGAAATACAGAATTCAGGTGGCACCATCCCGTCACTATGACCAACTTTGATCATTCCAAGGTGTAAAATCGGAGAAATTCTCCGGCACATATTTTAAGAGGTGGGCAAACCAGATGAAATACTGGTTGACCACCTTAGGGCTCATATCAGCCATAGATGACACCATTCCTGCACCTTCTCTAAAATCATCATCTGTTGGATCTTCTCCTGTTGAAACTCCTACAACTCCTTCCTCCTACATCTATTTGAAGCCTGATGAAATTGATTATCATTGTCTTCATAGGATTCTTAGTGCACTCTCTAATAGTTTATATGACATTTATTATGAATATAAGAGTGTTAAAAAACTATAAACAACTCTCGAGGATGAATATGATCTCGATGATGCTGGAATCGAAAGATTTATCTCCTCCTCCTTCAATAAATTCATGATGACTGATAGTAAACCAATTAATAATTAACTTCATGAATTTCAAGATTTTATCCGACACCTTCAACCGAAAGGAAATCAATTCTCTGACGATTACAAGATGTCATGTCTTATTGATG
This sequence comes from Agave tequilana, assembly GCA_038442645.1. NCBI lineage: Eukaryota > Viridiplantae > Streptophyta > Magnoliopsida > Asparagales > Asparagaceae > Agave > Agave tequilana. The sequence continues at coordinate 126,505 of JAVJIF010030840.1, read as the reverse complement.
AACTCCCTCCTCCTTGGTCAGTCTTTGCTGGAGACCTCTGTTACAAGTAAGATGACATAACCCTTATTTAAGTCTTAAAAGCGATTCGCATAGAAAATCATCATAGGAAAACTCCAAAACCAAGTTAGAAATGAAATCTAAAGTGAACTTGGTGGAGGATAAGCCAAAACGTAAATTTATGAATCCCAAGGGCAATACGTTCAAAAAACTCAACCATTTTCATTCTTCTCCCTATGTAAACTCTTCTTCTTTCAAACCTTCTCAATCTTCCTCCTTCAAATCTAGAACTTCTGCCAGAAGACTGATGGAAGATTCTACTATGTCTGTGGGAGAACGAATCACTTGGCGCCTCAATGTTTCAACCGGAAGAAGGAACCAGTCAAAGCTCAACCAAGAGGAAATGAAAGAAATGGTGGGCACAAGGTCAATATGGTGGAACTAAACTCCAACTCTTTTAGTTTAGATTCTTCTCTTCCTATTGCCAACTCAGTCACTTTCTCCTGGGACTGGTGGTTAGACTCATGAGCTAATATTCATATCTGTACTGATTACTCCTGGTTTAAATCCTATCAGGAACAACGTGAAGGAAGCGTGAGCCTGGCAGATGACTCGATCAGAGAGATAAGGGGAACATGACGCATTGATTTGAAGATGATCTCCGGGAAATTCTAACTCTTCAAGGCATTCTGCATGTACACACACTTCAGAGGAATCTGATTAGTGAATTTTCACTTCTTAGAGCTGGCTATAGGATTGTGAAAGAGTCCAATAAGTTTATAATCTCGAAGTCTAATATTTTTATTGAAAAGGGCTTTGTTTGTGATGGTCTTTTTCGTCTCAATGTAATAAATTATTTTGATAATGAAATTTCTATTCCTAGCTTTGAACATTGAGTCTTGTGATATTTGGGATGGTAGATTGAAACATGTCAACTTCAATTACATCAAGAAAATGATTAATTTGAATCTCATTTTTAAATCTTCTTTTGACACATCTTCTAGATGTGAAATTTGTGTTAAGGTAAGAATACTTGAAAATTATTTTCTTCTATCATAATGACATCTGAACTCCTCGAATTTATTCATAGTGAAATGTGTGACTCGAACAGAGTTCTCACCCGAGGCGGTAGAAGATATTTTGTGACATTTATTGAGACTATTCTAAATTCCGTTACACCTATCTTCTCAAATTTAAGGATGAAGTTCTCGATTGGATTAAGGTGTATAAAGCTGAAGCTAAGAACTAACTTGAAAAGAATATCAAAATCTTAAGATCTGATCGTGGGGGGAGTATACCTCAAATGACATGACAGAATTTTGCCTAGAGCACATCATTATTCATGAGGTAACTGCTCCCTATACACCTCAATCTAACGATGTAGTTGAAAGAAAGAACAGAACACTGATTGTCACGCCTCGCTTCCCAAAATACGGGGAGACAGAGTCGCGACGAGAGTCGGCGACGTATATACGCGAGGAAATCCACACGCATATACGTTAAGCCTAAAGTAACCCAGAACAAGCTATAAATTTAAACCATAATAAATCAACGATCACTGCAATATCACATATAAACATCCACGCATGATATCATATAACAAGAAGTGGAATAAAGACTGAATCTGAGACATATATCGAGAATAAGGAAATAAAAAAAGACATAAGATATGAGAATACCAGAACCAAAAGAGAGAAAACTCTAATTCCTCGCGAACCGTATGATCACACGAACACCTGAACAATACAAGAAGATGACCAGTACCCTAGATGTGCGAATCCAGGGTCGTCAGAAGCGACCTAATGAGTGTGTGTAAAGGAAAAGGTGTCCGTGCATAATAACAATATAAACGATAAAAATATGACAACTGAAATAAAAGATAACAGAATAATCAATATAAAGAATAAAGCCATGAACGATATATAACTTGTATCATGACAAAAGGAAACAACTAATGTCAAAATGTGTATCCTAGCAATGTCACTAGTCTGGTATACAATCCAGTCATGTGTAAAAACATATGTCTATCAATATATATGTACAGTCAGATGGTTGCAGTTAGTCACAATATAACATTATTAATTATGTCAGCGAACACCAACTGCCACCTGTAATAGACGCATCACATACTACGCCTACTACATGTGTTAATCGATGTTCTAATTTATTGAAACTGATTGGTTGGAGACATTGTCCATGCTTTAGGTGGGTCCCGTACATACTCGGGATCACGGCCTCAGTTTCCTGACGCTGAACCAGGCCGTACCGCTAGGTACTCAATAACAGTAATCTCACTGTATGAACAGTGGAACAATAACAGTATAGATGGGATGTCAGTCATCCCCCAGGAACCCTGCAGTGGAACCCTCAGTTGGCTACGCACCCTGTATCCTAGGTCCATCCAAAATACAGACGCTGTCTCCTCCATCAATTTTCCCAATCCCGGTGTAAGCTGTTCAATTACTTTATTATTGAATTCAGTAAAAAAAAATCAATACTCATGTTACTTATAACAGTGGGACGATGCGGTGACAGTAACGATAACAGTACAGTAACATTCAATCAGTAATCGTATACACGGTGAACAATGTCAGTAACAGTGAACGGTAACAGTAACCGTGTATACGATGAACAATAGGACTGTACAGGGTGTTACGGTCAAACAAATCTTTTCCCAGTAACTTTCAATAACATGTATAATTACAGTAACAGTCCTGATACTGCTCAATAAGCAGTCTCAACTAAAGATGATCATAATCTCATCCATCCGTACTAAAGAGATATCAGTAACTGATCCATCAACATATAGTCTCAATACAATCATCATGAACTCTCACTTCTATCAAGGTCAATCATAAGATCCCAAAACTCGGTAACATATCATATATATATATATATATATATATATATATATATATATATATATATATATATATATATAAAAGATCTATCAGGTCAAGTCAATTCAATCAATACCTATTCCTCAAAATCAGATTCATCCAACTATAGCCAAGATCATAACTAAGGGGTAAAGTTCTCAATCCATAAGAAATCTAAGAATAGCAGTCAGAACTAGAGTTAGTCGACTAGGGTAGGAGCAAGTCGACTATTATAGAAGCTTTGGGCTGCGTTAGTCGACTAGTAAAAAGGGATAAGTCGACTATAACAAGTGTAAGTCGACTAATAGGAGGGGTAAGTCGACTAATATGACTTACAGTCAACAAACAAAGAGTACATAACTTTCCTGAACAGAAACTTAGTCGACTAGGGTAGGAGTAAGTCGACTAGTATAGAGGTATTAGTCGACTATAATAGGGGCAAGTAGACTAATATACCTGTTGGTGTGTATGATCAAGGCTCTAAACAATTTCTTAAAATTCACAAAAATAGTAATATTACAATAGTTACCTTCAAAATGTGTCACTAAACAATATGACTGAAAATCATTACACCTAGTATAGATCTCTAACCTCTATCAAGAATCCAGCAACCTCAAAATCAATATGTATATATGTTCTGGGATTTGTCACAGCTAGGTCAGTTACAAGGTCATGCCCGCCTATGGTATATCTACACTAGACCTAAGCCAACAACGGGGATTACCAACACATGAACTGATACCCATAAATGTTCCTATAAAGTAAACAACTGCAGGACTTTTATTATGTTAGGATGGATGAAAACAAAAGCATTGGTGTGCATGCATACTGTTATAAACAGAGAAGGGGAGGAAGAAGCTCACAGCACATCCTATACATTACATGTATGCACAATTATTTACGAGACACTAATTCATGCGCATTAATATACATAAACTATACATATATGTACAAGAATGAGAGAAATAGAAAGAGGAAGGAGGAGCACACTCACGACAATGGACATGGAATTGCTCGCCGGCAAAGACGGAGGAGATCGAGGCCGTCGGAGGTGATCCGTGTACTCCGGGGAAGGCTCCGAAGTACTTGCGCTCGCCGGCGGAGAGAGGCAACTCATGGTGCAGCTTTCTTCACAGGCCTCAAAGTAATATCCCATGCAATATAACTTTACACATACTCCAAGTCACATTTTAGCTTATATAAATTGCTTCCAGATCCAAATAGTCTGCACCAACTGATAATAAAACAATGTAAGCAAATTAAGTAAACCAACCACTTACTTGTACCCTCCGATTGATCTAAGTTCACCATTAACATCCAAGTATCTAGAAAGATGTAACGGGTTGATGCAGTGAGCTGGGCTGTGACTGGATTTGTTTTTCCTACCCTGAAGGTCCCATGATCGCAAGCAATCATCTTGGTGCAGCCGGAAGGAGATATGGCAAGGGGGTTGTGCTTGGGTGCTCTCGCATCCCACGGAGACATGGAGGCGTGGAGGTTGAGAAGCTATGTGGGGAAGACGGAGGAAAGGGCAGTATGCGAGGACAGCTTGGGCATGGGCTGCCGGAGGTGTGCGACATGGGTGGGGACGCCGGCGGAACACGGCAGAGAGAGAGAGCGCCACAGGGTGTTGGCTGCCAATGGGGGTGGCCTGCTGCTCACGGCCAAGGGAAGAACATGAAGCGTGGTGGAGAAGCTCCGCCAATGTGTGGAGGTGCTCCATGAGAGGTTTGGCCTGAGGTTGTTCGCCGGAATCGGGCTTCGACGGGGCATGGAGATGGCGACTGCGTTTTGGGGAGAGAGTAGAGTATGAAGGGATTTGATTTTGATTTGATTGTGATTAGAGTTGAGAGATATTTGGGTTTAGTTAGGATATGATTAGTTAGGATTTGATTTGGATTTGATGTTAGGATTTAGATTGGGTGGTTAAGATTAGGATTTGATTTGGTTGTTAGGATTCAGATAAGGTAACGGGTTATGGGCTAATGGATATGGGTTAACGGGTAAATGTGTTAAAGGATTGGCTTGGGCCAAGGAAAGGAAAAGAAATATATGTGTGGGCTTGGTTTAGGGCTCAAAGGATTAGATTAAGAGAGATAAAAATACAAACAAAAATAAAATAACCAAATATGGATAACAATAATAATAATACTGACAATAATGATAGTCACTAACATCTTCATGTTAATAACTAATAAGTTAATTATTACTAACAATAGAAATCTATAACGAATTTATTATCAAAGCCCACATAAAATAATACAAATCGTATATACACATGTAGAAATTTATCACATACATAAAAATCATGTATAAATACATGAGGGATATTACACTGATGGACACAGTGAACTACATGTTACTCAGCTCAGGTGCACCGATAATCTTTGGGATGAAGCTCTACTTTTTTCTTGTTTTATCCTCAATAGGGTTCCTTAAAAAGACTCCGACATTACTCTCTGTGAACGTTGAAAAGGGAGAACTCCTAACATCCAATTCTTTAAAGTTTAGGGTTGTCTGGCTAAGGTTTCAATGTCAGATCTGAAGAAAAGAAAATTCGGCCCAAAGGCTGTTGATGGTATCTTCATCAGATATGCATAGATAACAATGTTAATCGATTCCTAGTGGTTAATTTTGAGATCAGTGAAATATCCAACAATACCATCATCGAAGTTAGGGATGTTGTTTACCTTGAAAACATCTTTCCTTTCAAATCTAGAATCCATAGTGATCATTCTTGCACTCATTCTGTCTCTGATATCCCTTCTTGTAGTTTTGCTCCTGCAACTGATTCTAAACCTAGGAGGAGCAAAAGAACTAGGACTCCTATATTTTTCGTGAAGATTTCTTTACCTATATTGTGGAAGGTGATCCTAACTTCTTCAAGCCTAACTCCTTCATGGAAGCAATAGACTTTTCTGAATCCTCTTTCTGAAAAGAAGTCATTGACAGTGAGATCAACTCCATAATGGAGAATAACACTTAAATTCTCCCTGACCTTCCTTCAGGATACAAACCTATAGGTTGTAAATGGATCTTTAAAAAGAAACTCAGACCCGATAGCACTGTTGACAAATATAAAGTTAGATTAGTTGCCAAAGGTTTCACCCATTAAAAGAGTATTAACTTCTTTGACACCTTTTCTCCTAATGCAAGAATCTCTTCTATCAGAATTCTTTTAGCACTTGGATCAATTCATAACATGTCCATTCACCAAATGGATGTGAAAACTGTCTTTCTTAATGGAGATCTCGAAGAAGAGATCTATATGGACAACCTTCTCATTGCCAAGAGACAAGAAAATAAAGTGCGCAAACTCGTGAAGTCATTGTATGGACTTAAACAAGTACCTAAACAATGACATTTAAAGTTTAACAAAGTTGTTGCACAATTTAGATTCACTGTCCATGAACATGACAAGTGCATACATTTTAAGAACTTTGGCAATGAGGATATTATCTTTTGTCTATATGTAGATGATATTCTTATCCTTGGAACTTCTCTTGATGAAATCCAAAAGGTAAAAGATTATTTCTCTCAAAACTTTGAAATAAAGGATCTAGGTTCTGCCGATATGATATTGAGAATGAAAATATCTAGAGCCCTAATGAAATTTCTTTAAGTCTAGCTTATAGCATTCATAGCATTGAAAGAATACTTCATAAATTTGATTTTTACAACACTAAACTAATTTCTATACTTTATGATTCTTCAATTGTTTTGAAGAATACGGGTGAGCCTGTGTCTCAGCTGAAATACTCTCAATTAATAGGTTCATTTCTCTACATTTTCAACAGGACTATGCCTGCCATCTCTTATGCAGTAGGTAGATTAAGTAGATACACTAGTAACCCTAATAGAGAACACTGGATTGCACTAGAGAGAGCCCATAGTAGAGTTCACCAACAGCGGGAACTCAACTTATTTGATTGGGATCTTATTTCATGAAAGAGGTTTAATGTGGTAGAAATAAGCTGGACTGGTGATACTGGAGTGAAGCATCAACCAAGATATGTTTATATCTTATATGTAGTATTGTAACTGCCACCCCTTCTTTATGGTGACGATGCTATTATGATACAATTAGGTAAAGGTTGAGTTTAACTCTTAATAAGTCTAATACATGTAGTGTGGAGGGTATGTCGTCCAGCTGTAATACCTTTGAAGGACTTACCTACGTGAGAGGAACTGTGATGACTGCGGTTGGGATGGCAGGGCTGACCATAGAAACTTTCATGAGTCTGTTATTGTGAACATGTCCTTTAACGCTCAATCCTCTCACTCAATAGATGAAGACTTATGTGTGTATTTTATCAATATCTGGTAAAATAAACTAGTTCTAAGCGTAATCCACTATGTCTCTCAAATGACGATGAACTCACTAAGGAAGGTTCAAAGTATAATCCACCAGTCCCAAATTCACAGTATGATGTTGCCTGATTTCAGATGTGTTTTATAATTTAATGATTTATTTGTTATTTATTATCATTGATTTGTTTTATATTCCCTGAAACTCAAGCTTTGGGGGGACTGTTGGATGTGTTTTGATTTTAGAGGGAAAACTTGAGTTTCCCTCAATTTTGATTTTGGTTTTAGTCTCATATTGGATAGTAGAGGAGATGTTGAGTGGTATATATACTAACTCCTCTCAAGCTTATTGTTATGAATAGTTGGTTCTTGCCACACTCCTCACACGCGTGCACACACCGAGCCGGTCCGATCCGGGTTCAGGTTCGGGTGGCGCGCGCCCACGACCTGCGGACATGAATGCAGTTGGATTCTGGGGGTTCTTGAACATGAAATATTTTGTTTTGATTTTATATGTTAATATTTTATAAATATTTTATTTAAAATTCTATTGAGATTTTCGGATTTTTAACTATTCTCTTTGGATCCGTTCAAAGTGGATCGGATCTGCACGATCTCGGAGCTGTTGCAACAGCTTGAATGTGCACGATCCTCGCTGAGGCTGTTACAATTGCAGAATGTTCGAATGCTATAAATACAAGCCTATTTCGTCCATCTTTAGTACATAAAACATTTACATCTAAACACATTCTCTCTCATATTTTTTACATCAAAACTCTGTCAAAATTCTGAATTTGAGATTTAATTTTGGTGATTATTAAAGCTGTTATTTTCATTCTGCACAACAAATCTCCATCTGAGTAGAGGCCTAAATCGTCTTGAGCTGGGTGTTGGTGACTTACTGAGAGAGTTTTTATCGCTAAGAGAGGGGGTCAGTTTAAGGTCTCGACGAGGGACCGACCATCTTTCTTTTAGGGCAGTGCTTCTGCGTGACTAGGTTACCACACACTAACAATTTATTTTTCCTCTTAATTTCTTTATATTAGTTGCATGTTTAGGACAAGTATTTAATTTGATTAAAAGACTTATGATTTGATTTGTTGCATGTTTTTAAAATTTAGAAATACTGTTATATATGCTACATCCAACATGTGACCATGAGTTCTTTAGTTAATCTTAGGAGAAGCCTGCCGGAGTTGGTAAGCAATCTTCTTATCCTTTTGTCTGGAAGTTAGATACATGCTTCAGTTTTTCGGTAGAAACGAATTTGGTGTTGACAATTGACAACGTGTCTACCATGTGCAGAGAGCTGCTGCATTTTCATCCCTTCTCAAATGAAAAGTGGTTCCTTTGCTGGAGGTCTCCATAATGTTAGTGACAGGATGGATCCGAGTGTTAGATTGTATCTAACTGTAGTATGTTAGGCCTCACTCAAAAGTGAATGGCCACAGTTTCTGCTGTGGGTGGCATATCTTCCTTCGGTCTCAATAGGAGCGATGTTGATGGCTGTTGGAATTTTTCTTCAGATACTGATATAAGAGTTGTGCTGCCAAGGCTACATGATGCAAGAAAGCCCAATGCCTGTTCTAAAGTTCATGCCAGAGGCTGCAGAAGGGGCATCCTATCTGCGGCTATTTGTACATCTGGATCGACAGCATTTTCGCATTGTAAGAGCCAAAACTCGGTGAAATACTTTTTCTTGCAAGCTAGCAAGCAGGCGTAGACTGGGTTGTCGCTTTGCATCTCCCCAAGTACTGATCTACGATGATTTCCAGTCAGGAAAATTTTGGAGAGCACTTCAATGTTTTTTGCTCGAGCTTCGAAATGCAGAGCTGTTGGTTCTCCCAGCACCGTGATATTTTTGAAGTTCTAAAGCATTCACAAACATGAACTGGGGTCTAATGCTGACTCAAGCAACATATGCTTTATCATTCTGCTGTCACTGAGGCTATCCGAGAACTCAATTTGTCCAATCAAAAAGATTATTTTGTAAACTGACGTCAAGGATGACCTCAATATTTACACCCATTGCTTCCTACAAAATTTCATGGCAGGGCTGTGGTGGGAAAAGATTAATGATCAGTTTGCTTTCTTTTTATCTTTGTTTTTATTTTTCTGTTTTGCTATATGATTCTCAACATCTTGTTATGGGATTTGAAATATGTATTCATATGGTTCCCTGTTTAGAAATTGACCCCCTTAGGCCCAGGGATTCTCTCGTAATTTCGCATCCAAATCGTTTTAGTGCGTTCTGACGGCGTTTTCTCTCCGTCAGTCTCATAAGCTTTTAAACGTTGCAAGCCCCGCCTTTTTCTCTGGTTCCGTTAGAGAGAGACGGAGCAGGAGCCAATAGAAACACTAGTACTTGAAAAAATCAAGGCATCTCATTGACAAATTCCATCTAACAAAAAAAATTTGTAAGTTTCTTTTTCAACGAATCAATATAGATGTTTAATTTTTGATAATTCATTTGGTTTTTATGACAATTTAATTGTCTTCCCTCAGAATTTCTTCGGCTAGGATAGAAATGTCAGTGTACGGATCGCCAACTTTCAAGAACAATGAGAATCATGACAATGGTGGCTCTTCATCGGATTCCGATGGTGAGAAGCACTCCGCGACTTCTTCCTCTTATTCGAAGAAGAAACGGCTGTTTGGAAGGAAGATGCCCCTGCATGATTTTCTAGGAGGAGGAACAAGTAAATGTTTCTTTATTGATTCTATTTTTATAAGATGTCAGATAATTATCTTGTCGTTAGTCTTAATTTGATTTACTAATAGAATTATCAAAAAAATAATTGAGGAAATTCTTGCATTCATTTTCCTTTCCTATCCTTCATTGCATATGTGATGTGCTTTGAAATGATGCAAGTTTTTTGTTTGAAAATAAAAATTTGACAGTGTTGAGAATCAAAGATCACACACACCGAATTTTGTGACTTCTCTGAAAATAAAATTGACAAAGATTACTGATATATCGACAGTTTCATTATATTCTCTTAATGAAATTGGGTGGCAATAATCCACAATCCCGTCAATTTTGTTGATTTGAACTTTTATTCTTCTTTTTCACAAGAGTAATTTTGTAGTTTTTGACTCATCATCATCACTAAGTAGTTCAGGCCTTGATTGTGATTATATTTGCAGCTGCTGACATTATATTATGGAGAAACAAGCAGATGGCAGGAGGCATTCTTGCTGGAGTGAGTGTTCTCTGGATTCTGTTTGAAGGGATGGGCTATCACCTGATGACTTTAATCTGTCACTGCCTTATGCTCTCACTATCATTCTTGTTCTTTGGATCCTATGCAGCACCATTTGTCAACAGGTAAGGAACAATATTGCCTTCTTATCTCTGCAAACCTTTATTTTTCAAATAAAATCAGACTTTTTAGCTTTGGGCCACTTTTGCAATGTGATATCGCTTGCTTCAGATCATAATTTGTAATGTGTTTCTTGTTGACTTCACATGATGTGCAAATTAGTTGTATTTCCCTCTCATCCCGTGTCTCTTAATAACTGTATAATTTCTGCTGTTTTGTTTCATCAGTTCACGGTCCGTGTTTGTGTAATTTTCTGTGTCTATATTCATCTACTTGTTGCTGTGCCTTTTTATTTTTTTAGAGTTTTATGTATGTTGCTGAAGAAAAGGTAACTCCTTGAAGGCATATAAGATATCAAAAAAAAAAAGAAGTAAATCTTTCTAAAATCTTTATACAAAACATCAAAAAAACTGAGAATAGAAAACTTTAAATGAGCGACTAGATTGTGAAGTGCTTAGGAATATTATCAGTTTCTTTTTTTGTAAATGGTTAGGTAAGAAATTTTATGAGTCCATAACAACACAGCAAGTTGCCAAGTTTGCATTATATAATAGTAGAGATAGAGATACTAATTGAAGTAAAAACTTTTATTCGCGGAATCCAGGACCGCTCCAACGCTCCCAGAGGCTATCGTGCCCGAGGACTTGTTTCTGAACATAGCACGATTACTGAGACACAAAATCAATAGAGCATATGCCATCTTCCGAAGTCTTGCTTCGGGGAGAGAGGTGAAGAAATTCCTCAAAGTAAGGCTCTCAAAGTTGTATATGTTATTTTGAATTGTTCTTTTTGTTCATGATGTGGTTGGCTCTAACAGAAAATTTGTTATCCAGATTATTGCAGGCTTATGGCTTCTTTCTTTAATTGGCAGCTGGTTCAGTTTTCTGACTCTTATGTACACTGGTCAGTTCCCTCATCTATTTTGACTTGAGTGCGTGCATGCGTGTGCGTGTGTGCAGGGTATTTTTATTTGCACAATGATATATATATTTTTTTAATGTAGTGATTTCCGCTATATATCAATGACATGTGTTCTATATGTCTTTCACCATCAATAGTTTTTTTAAAGTTGTTTTTTCTATAATCTTTTGTGGAATATTACTTAATGAATTAAGATATATAAACAACCTAAATAATAAGAACTGATTATTACACGAGGAATGCTGATCTAAAATGAAAATGATGGGAAACAAAACTAATTCCAGATTAGTAACGCGAAATTAGGCAATTTTATTGAGAAATATCATGATCCTGATTTCGTCCTGATTTCGTCTTTGCCATTTATATCACATATATTCTCTTTTCTGACCGTAATATCATGTTTCGATAAGCCCTTCACAAATATTCCATAACTTAGGTTATCATTCAGTCGCCAATTGCATATTACCTTAACAGTTATTTCTGTATGATAATACCAAAATATGCATAAATGTCGACATGCACACTTATACATAATCAGTTGATTTACTTGAGTCCTGTTTTTCTTCTGAGTTCAGGAAAAGAACTTGAAACCTGAAAGTTTCAGCCAAAACTACTGAATGGAGAATTCCATTCAGCCTGTGACACAGATAGAAAAGAAGACTGATATTGTAAATATGTCTGACAATTTACCTGTTATAATTTCTTGGCCTTACACTAATGGTCTAATTTGTTATTCTCGATATACCATCTTGATGTTTTTAACAATTTTAAGTTGAACTTGAGACGCGGTGTGATTTCTTCGCCTTTGCAGCATTTCTGATACTCAATTGTCTTCCTGTGCTCTACGAGAAATATGAGGATGAGGTTGATGCTGCTGCTAGAAAGGCAATGGTTGAGGTCAACAAGCAGTACGCGGTGCTGGATGAAATGGTTCTCAGTAAAATTCCAGGCTGCCCATTTTCTGACAGGAAGCAGCATTGAGCAGTGAAAATCCCAGCTCATGCTGGTTTTTCTGTTGGTGAGGAGCTACTGGTTTTTCTTCTTCTTTCAGCGAAGGGCACAAGGAGAAGGGAATTGGTCTGCAACATGAAATATTTTGTAGGTAATTGACATATCATACAAGCGATAGGGCTTAGTGAGAGCCCTTGCTGTAATTCAGTGAGAGATGGAATTCATATGCCTAATTTACAGTTATATATATGTATTGAAACATGAGTGACTGTTACTTCATTGTTTGCTCGGGCTGTTTCATTAAAGAGAAAATAATGAATCTGATACAAGATTTGATTGAACTTTTCAAGAAAATCAGTATATATATGTTGTTAGTTGTGATGTTAATGTTGATCTTCCACTATCAACAAGTTCATTCAGAATGTACAGAGATCGAATCAACATATTTAAAAGAAAACTTAGATAGATAACCTAATTAAGTGCTTAATCCCAACACAGGAATGCAACAAAAATTCCCTTCCCAAAATCCTCTCTGTGTGTTAGCAAAACATATATATAGGTCTTTGTTACAAATTATTAATTAATTTTGAAATGATAATTATGATATATTATATAATTTGTATAACTAAGTAATATTATATTTAAAATAAGAAGTAATAATATAACAAAATAAGAAATATAGCAATAATATATAAAAAAAAATTCCCTATAATATTACAATGCCACGCAAAAAAATTCCCACAATTTGAGTACTTTCTATCGAAAAACCATACAATTCCAATACCTAGAGTGATGCTATTTTTCCTTTTAATTTACTTCAAGTAATGGCTAAGTATATAAAGCATATAGAATTATGATATGTAGATAACATTTTTTTTTTAGAGTAAGATATGTAGATAACATTAATAAAATTATTATCATTTATGTATGTACATGATGAGATAATTCAAAACGGGGATTTCGCTATAACTCCCTATAGCAAATCATAATTAGGAAAAAACTCAGATTCATAATTTAATTCGCTACAAATTCTTTAAACCAACCATGTGTCAAGCGCAGAAGCGTTTCTCAGTAGCGAAAGACATAAATGCCCCACAGTAATCGCTTTGAAAAAAGTGGACCGCTTTGAAAATGTAGAACTACTGGTATATAAGGAATTGTTATCATAGTCACAGTCCTCACATAAATGCGCTATTTTCGAGTCTTTATTAGGACTACAATCATGATCGTAATTCTCACAAAAATGATATGTTTTTGAGTCTTTATAGGATTGCGATCATAATCCCAGTCCTAAAAAAAGTATCATGTTTTTAAATCTTTAAAGAACTACAACCTTGATCGCAGTCCTCTTTATTATGATTGCGTTCATGTTCACAGTCCTCACAAAATGTCTTGTTTTTGAGTATTTATTAGGACTGCGATCACGCAATCCTCACAAAAGTTATCGCAGTCCTCACAAAAGTACAATTTTCTAGCCTATATTGGGACTGCGATAATACTCACAGTCCCCACAAAATGTCCTAATTTTAATCAATAAAAGGACCGCGATCATAGCCACAGTCCTTACAGAAGACCATAATTGCAGTTCTTACAGAGGACTGCAATTATGAGTCGCAGTCCTCATATCAGCATCATCATCATTAGTAGACCGACATCGAATGATGCCCAATGCTTTCCAGATCTAAAAAAACAAATTGATCACAAATATAAACAAAAATTCATTGCAAGCACGAACAAACGAGATCTGCAAAAGATCATCTCAAAAAAATTTGATCCGGCAACTCTGCCCCCTAAGACCCCAGGGAGGGAGCTCCCCACCCCCTTCCAATCCCTACGACGAATTGACCGTGACGTCGACTTGCGAATTACTCTGCGTCGGAGTCAGGGTTAAGGAGAGAGCAACATCGAGGGTGATGAGGAAGGGTAAAAGAGAAATGAAAGTATATAAAGAAGTGGTTGAGAGGAATTAAGTTATGCTGACGTGGATGAGGCGGTAGCAAATAAAAAAAGAAGATATTTTTTTTTTAATTATGAAAGAAAGTAGGTGGCTGTAGCGAAAATTTTCAATACAAAATTGGTGGTCTCAGTTTGTTTCGTAAAAGGGATCGAATCAGTTTGGGACCTAAAAATTAATCCTAATCTTAAATGGACTCGCAAATCACAAATTCATTAAGTGCAAGCCGGGTTTTCAACTTCAAACAAGGCATGCAACAACTAGTTGAAATCACCTAGAGGGGGGGTTAATAGTTAATCTAATGATGAATTAATGCAGAATTAAAACTATTTATGTAAATTAAAATTATTATGCAAAACACACCAAGTATAACACAAGAGTGTAACCGAATTCCCGGTGAAGGGCTCTGGACTGTCTCCTCAAGATTCCTCTAAATAAGAGTTGAGGTGCCGCTATGACTCTCTTGGTTGAATACAAGTGTGAGAAAACAATCCCCAAGTATATAACAATTTAACACAAGATATATCCAGCATATAAATGGATAGGCAATGTAAGCATGCAAGATATAAACACAAGTGAGAGATAGAGAGAGAGAGAGAGAGCAATCGCAAACACGGGATATTTGTTTTGAGGTTTGCGCACCCTTGCTCTACGCCCCGCCTTCAACATTATGAAGGATTTCTACTAGAATCGATCTCACCGGATCACTCGGTGCCGCAACACCTACAAGGAGTTCACACTAGAACTCTTGAACTCACTAGTCCCTCTCTTCCCGCAAGAACAACACACACAAGTACACTAGCTTGCCGAGGCCGCACCTCTACACCGAGCACCCACAAGAACTCAAAACAACACGAACCTGCAAGTTCGCCTCCTCAAATACAAAGATGAACACTTTGTGATCTTAACACTTTGATTACCGAAAAATATTCTCACAACAACTCTCCTATAAGATTGATATAGTAATGGAAAGCTCAAGTATGTGTGAGAAAAACTAGAATAGATTTGTGGTGAAAAATTCAAATAATCTCTTTTACAAAACACTCTTGAAAACTCTCCCTATGATATGAAAGTATTTGATTCTAAAACAAGTGGAGATAAACACTTAGAAAAGTTGGAAAAACTAGCTTGAAAACCCACTTCAAATCTTGTCTAAAACAGTCCAAAACAACCCCAATTTATAGGCCTAAAAAAATATAGCCGTTGGGGTCTAACTCAGCAGGAAATCCTGCTGTCAGTCGACCGCCCGACCGAGGCCTGGATATAGAGAGCATAAGCTCTCTACCGGTCGACAGCCCGGTCGACCGGGGCCGGATCTACTACTCTCTGGCGGTTAACTGGCTCGGCGGCCGGCCCTCCAGCCAAACAGGCTGTGCACGTCTATGCACATTGGTCGACCAGACCGGTCGACCGACTTCTGTCTCGGTCGGCCGGCCGGTCGACCGGCAGAAGGCCTGATCCAACATTTTTCAGGGATTAAAACTTGATCTTTTTACCTTCAATAAAATCCCATAAATTCTCATAAATTTCAAAAAAATAAGTTCATTAATATACTTTGATATACAAACATGTTTGATTCAAAATCAAAACATATTACAAATATTTTGAACTATTTTTGGGATATAGAAATTTTGGCTTAAACAAAAATCTGTATTTTTCAAAAACAAACTCCAATTTGAAAAATGACTTCTCTAAATACAAAAGTAAGATATTTTAAACACTTTTGAAGATTAGTGTGTATGGATACGATCCAATACACATAGAGGAAGAAATATCTATATTTTTAACAATAAGCTCTAAAATAAGTTTTGATAAAACACATGTATATTTTGAAGCTTAAAAATCAAAACGGTATTTTCTAAAACACATATAAATTTTGTGTGTGTGTGTATATGAGTACTTGAGCAATCCATTAACTAATCTATCATTTATATTTTATCTAAAAATAAAATCTTGACACTTACAAACTGACACAAGTCTTCTTGAAAATCTTCTTCTCCTTCTTGACTTGGTACAAAACTTGATCAATGAGTTAGACTCCTCTTGAGTACTTGATGCGACCTTGATGCGCGAACTCTTGAATCAACACGTGCTAGCTCCAAAACTTAACTTCACATCCTTTGTTAAAGCTAAATACCAACTAAGATCTTGATCAAATATCTGAGACTAAATAAATACAAGATCATTAGTACTATGACTATACGAGTTAATCATCATCAAAACTAGAGTGATGGGCCTTTGGGCCAACAATCTCCCCCTTTTATGATGACAAAACTCATGGAGTTATATATGCATTGATTAAAGATAAGCTTCGTAGAAGCTCCCCCTTAACTCATGCATAACAATAAGCATAAATATATTCAATGACGTGCATAAAACTAAACAAACATCAAGGGGATAAACATGCATAAACTCACCAAATTCTACTCCCCTTTTTGTATAAATAAAACACACACACACACACACACACACACACACACACACACACATATATATATATTTTGTAAACTCTCAAAATCCTTCTCCCCCTTTTTGTATAAAATAAGGAAATGAAATAAACATGCATATATAAATCAAATACTTCTCCCCCTTTTTGTCAATTCATCAACAAAGGAGCGAAAACAAATCAAACAATGAGGAGATATACATGCGATATACATTCATGAAGAAGAGAGACGTGAAGTTAGCTCCCCCTGCATACATGCATTACATGAAGAAGGGATGACAAAACTCTAACTCACATAAAACATAATATATAATGCATAAGCGGAGATGTTAAGCTCCCCCTACACACGTATACCACATAAAGAAGAGATGTCAAGCTCCTCAATATAAGATACACTCAACATGAATCTATATATAGAAGAGATGTTAAGCTCCCCTTGCATATATGCAATACATATCAAAACATTTTTAAACAAAATTTTGATAATACTTAAAGCAAAACTTCGAAATTTCTTAAAACAAATTTAGTACCACTTGTAAATAAATAAAATTTTAAGATATCAATGAAAGTAGAACATTTTGTATTTTTTAATCCAATTGAAATTGAAACATTGTAAATTTTTTTGATACCAATTAAAAGATAAAATATGAAGTATATTTTGATATCAATTGAAATATCAATTGAAAATAATGCATAAGCTCATTAAGATACCAATTAACATTTAAACATTAGTCAAGCTTAGCATAAACAAAATTCGTGCTTAAAACATGTAAGGATATTGTAAGCATAATCAAATCATATATATGTATGAAAATGTAAATACACATCGAAATTAATACTATTTGAAGTTTGAAGCATACATATATGAAAAAACACAAATATGAGTATACAAACTTAAAAATATCAATTGTGATACCAATTGAAAATATAATGAGGATCAAGTGTATAACTCATACTACCTCCCTATTCATGCACATGTTAAAAAGATTTTCAATTGAGCATACAAGGCATGATCGCCCATCCATCCGCCCTTGAAAGAGTAAAAGTTTTCAAAAATATGATTTGAAAATAGTTGTAAATTGAAAACACTACTAAATGAAGAATAAATAACTAGTTAAAGTAATTTTTGAAAAACTAGTTAAAGATCCTTCAAATATGAAACCAAATCATATATATCTCATGAAATATATCAAATACACGAAAATTGACATCGAAATCTATAAAGCTCAAAAATATGCTCATGAAACAAAATCATGAGTAAAAAATGATATAAGTGTACAAAGGTTATGTGAATAGCATATTCATGAAATAATCAATAAAGCTCAAAATAAACATGAAATTCTTTTTATCAACCAAATATGAAAATCATAAAAATTTATTTTCATTAAAAACAAACCCCAAGATATATGTATGTTTTATCAAAACTAACAATATACATACATATCCTAAACACAAAATAGTTCATAATTTAATTTGCATAAAGACAAGTGACTCAAAGATATACATGTATATTTATTAGTTTTAGACAAAAGTTACATACACATGAAGCAAAAACATGCATAAAGATAGGGAAAATAAGTGTAAATGAAATGATCATCAAAACTAGATTATGCATGTACATGTAATGAGTACAAATGGGCAATGAAGAACAAACATCTAATAATCAAGTGTAGCTCACTACTTGTACAAGTATTTACACAAGTTTTAATAAAAATTACATCTAAACAAGTGTTCTCTTCATGAAGTACAAACCAAAACATGATCATAAAAACATGCCAAAAATTATTAATGTAGAAGCATGTAAACAAAAAGGAGTTTAGAGATAGTTACCAAACCATATGTACTATTCTCTAAGTCTTCAAAATATGATAGTCCTCCCACTAAACTTTCTTGATAGCGATGCATCAATTGTAGTGTCCATTAAGCTCATGCATCCACCACCAAGGCACCAACCCTCTCACATCATGTGAGAGCCCACACCTACATCAAATACAAGTGGTGAGAATTTTGGTACCCATTTTCTTTTGGGTCCACGGGGGTTAGCATCAAATGAAATCCAAACATTTTTATTAGCAAAATTTGTGAAGTTTACCTTATCATAACAAAACTTTACTATATGGCCTTTGCGGCCGCAAAGTGTACATTTGTACACTCTATGATGCACATGAGAATGAGTGTGATCATAATGTGCAAAGTGTGCATATGTATGCCGTGGGTGATGTGCATGAACATGTGAAGCTTGTTTCTTTTGAAATAAGGTTTCCAATATATTATGATTAGATGCACAATTGCTCAAAGTTGAGATCAAATAATTTATTCTATTTTTTAAAAATTAAATCTCATTTTTTTCAATGGTTGCATGAAGAGCATGGTAAGTATGAGAATAAACAATCTTTTTCTTTTTAGAAATATTTTCCTTTTCTTTGAAATAATTTTTCTTTTCAAAGAGTTGTTTTCTTCTAAAACAATTTCTTTTTCTTTTTTCATCAAATTAATTTTATTTTTCAAAGAATTATTTTCTTCACAAAGATCATTTAATTTAGAAAATAAGGAAATATTCTCCTTTTTCAAAGATTCATTTTCTTTAGAAATGTTTTCCAATTTATTTTGAAAAGAATATTTTTCTTCTAAAATGGAATCATATTTCTTTTTCAATCTTTTATTATCCTTTTTGAGCAAATCATATTTTTCAAGAAGTTGTTGACAAAATGAAGAAAGATCATCATATGACATGTCAACATCCTCATCAATCTCGGATTCGAAATTTACCTCAAGGGTGTTATCCCCTTGGATCATGTAGCACATGTTGGAAGCATCACTTTCATCATCCGAGTTGCTCCCCGCATAATATTGCTTTTGTTCGCCAAGAGAGACTATAGTGTTCCATACTACAGAAGCCGAATCAAAATTAGCAACCTTACATAAATATTCATCATTTAGGGTACTCTTTAAAGTATGAAGGGTTTTTATATTAGCCTCAAGGTTTTTGCCATTTAAACAATATGAATTTTTAATAGTGACAAAATAAATATGAATACCTAAGGCTTTGAGGTATATTGACATCTTAACTTTTCAAGTTTGGATGTTAAGAATATCAAACATGGGAGGTGTCATGAAATCCATGTGTGTGTAAACAAATATTGTGATTAGCTAAAAAGAGGATCTTTAACTCTAGGTTGTTAGACCCAAATCAAGAGCACCAAGCTCTGATACCAATTGAAATCACCTAGGGGGTGAATAGGTGAATAGCTAATCTAATGATGAATTAATGCGAAATTAAAACTATTATGCAAAACACACCAAGTATAACACAAGAGTGTAGCCGAATTCCCGGTGAAGGGCTCTGGACTATCTCCTCAAGATTCCTCTAGATAAGAGTTGAGGTGTCATTATGGCTCTCTTGGTTGAATACAAGTGTGAGCAAACAATCCCCAAGCATATAACAATTTAGCACAAGATATATCCAGCATATAAATGGATAGACAATGTAAGCATGCAAGATATAAATACAAGTGAGAGATAGAGAGAGAGAGCAATCGCAAACACGGGAGATTTGTTTCGAGGGTCAAACACCCTTGCTCTACATCCCCACCTTCAACACTATGAAAGATTCCACTAGAATCGATTCCACCGGATCACTCGGTGCCGCAACACCTACAAGGAGTCCGCACTAAAACTCTTGGACTCACTAGTCCCTCTCTTGTTCCCGCAAGAACAACACACGCAAGCACACTAGCTTGCTGAGCTGCACCTCTACACCGAGCTCCCACAAGAACTCGAAACAACACAAACCCGCAAGTTCGCCTCCTCAAATACAAGGATGAACACTTTGTGATCTAAACACTTTGAACACCTAAAAACACTCTCACAACAACTCTCCTATAGGATTGATATAGTAATGGAAAGCTCAAGTATGTGTGAGAAAAACTAGAATAAATTTGTGGTGAAAAACTCAAGAAACCTCTTTTACAAAATACTTTTAAAAACTCTCCTTTTGATATGGAAGTATTTGGCTCTAAAACAAGTGGAGATAAACACTTAGAAAGGTAGAAAAAACTAGCTTGAAAACCCACTTCAAATCTTGTCTAAAATAGCCCAAAACAACCCCAATTTATAGGCCTCAAAAATATAGCCGTAGGGTTCCAACTCAGCAGGAAACCCTGCTGACAGTCGACCGCCCGGTCGACCGCTAACGGTCGAATTTCTGACCGTTGTGCCACCGGTCGACCGAGGCCTGGATACAGAGATCAGAAGCTCTCTGGTGGTCGACCGCCCGGTCGACCGGGCCGGATCCAGAGAGCAGAGCTCTCTGGCGGTCGACCGGCCCTCCAGCCAAACAGGCCGTGCACGTTTGTACACATCGGTCGACCGGACCGGTCGACCGGCAGAAGGCCTGGTCCAACATTTTTCAGGGATTAAAACTTAGTGTTTTTACCATCAATAAAATCCCATAAATTCTCATAAATTTTACAAAAATAAGTTCATTAATATACTTTGATATACAAACATGTTTGATTCAAAATCAAAACATATTACAAACATTTTGAACGATTTTTGGGATATAGAAATTTTGGCTTAAAAAAATCTGTATGTTTCAAAAACAAACTCCAATTTGAAAAATGACTTCTCTAAATATAAAAACAAGATATTTTAAACACTTTTGAAGCTTAATGTGTATGGATATGATCCAATACACATATAGAAAGAAATATTTATGTTTTTGACAATTAGCTCTAAAATAAGTTTTGATAAAACACATGTATATTTTGAAGCTTAAAAATCAAAACGGTATTTTATAAAACACATATAAATTTTGTGTGTGTGTATATGAGTACTTGAGCAATCCACCAACTAATCTATCCTTTATATTTTATCTAAAAAATAAAATCTTGACACTTATAAACTGACACAAGTCTTCTTAAAAATCTTCTCTTGAAAATCTTCTTCTCCTTCTTGACTTGGTCCAAATCTTGATCCAATGAGTTAGACTCCTCTTGAGTACTTGATGCGATCTTGATGCGCGAGCTCTTGAATCAACACGTGCTAGCTTCAAAACTTAACTTCACATACTTTGTTGAAGCTAAACACCTACTAAGATCTTGATCAAATATCTGAGACTAAATAAACACAAGATCATTAGTACCCTAACTATATGAGTTAATCATCATCAAAACTAGAGTGATGGGCCTTTGGGCCAACAGTAGTTACCAAATACGGTTATGAATCAATCAAATCATAGGAATCAGAATCTATATATATTCTTATAAATGAATAAACCCTACAGAAAATTCACACTCAAAATCATTAGCAGAGCAGAGCTCTCTCTCTCTCAATTGTTGAAGAAAATGAAGCGGCCAGGGTTTGAGAGCAATGACAATGATGATTTTGAGCTACAACTCCTTCACAATCACAATGTCGTGAAGAGGATCAAGCGTTTGCTCGACGACGACTTGCATCAGCACGCCCACCTGAGCAGCGTCTCCTTGAGTCGCTGAGGTTGGACCAGTCCATGGACCTCCCTGCAGCTGCCTCTGCAGAGGCCATCATCGACTTTGTCCGTGTTCTCACCAATGGCACGGGTGAGCAACTTCTTTTGGAGCAGTTGGATGCAAGTCCGAAAGCTTCAGCTTCGGCTTCTTCTTGTGTCTCTGTGCTTCATTGGCAGAGGACAAGAATTTAAGGATGCAAATACTACAAAAGTAGTCGACTTAAGATGAACATCTCCCAAAGAACAGAAAGATTCGAAATCAAAATCAAACCAACGTCACAGTCAATGCCGCAGGAGGCAAACAATAATATTGAAAAGCCTCAGGAAGCAGCAACTCCTGAAGCTTCAGCTTCAACCGAGGTGGACCTTTCTTCTTCTCTTGACCTCGAGGCTGTGGACACTGATGAGTACAGAGTTAAGCTCGAGTTGGCGAAGAGGAAACTTCAACAAGGCTACCAGGAAGCGGACAGCAGTGCCGCAAGATTATGATGATCGACCTCAAAGATTTGCCGGCCCCAGTACTGCAACAACAAAACAAGAACCATCAAAATCGAAAGAAGCTGCAGCATGAGCGTGGGTGTCGCCTCAATCGCATCAACAGATTTACGACAACAGGGCCCAAGCATGATGAACATGGTTCTCTAGTTAGGTGGTAGCGTTTTTGAAGTGCTACAAGTACTTGAGACTGACTAATATTTGGAGCTTGATGTTGCCCAGTCAGTCATTTGGTTTCTTTATTTTGTTTACCCATCAACTTCTAGTTATACAACAATAGCACTTCCTTCTTTATTCATGCTTTAATTAGTTTCCTTTATGACTTCAATCATTGTGTGCGCAAATGCAAATGATAATGGCTCTTAATTTTGATTGATGAGAATGGATGTGTGTGTAAATCTTACACATTTTGGTGCAAATGCAATCAGATGTGAAGCCTTACCCAAGCCAAGCCCCGACTATCGATTGATTACTGTGCTAAAGTTGATGATATCGAGCTTACAATCAACTCTCTTTAAGCTTAACTTCTCCTGAACGAATTGAGTGCTGAGAGTATTTCCTCATATGTAGAGATAGACTTGTGTAGTTCCGAAAAGTATTCTAACTCGAATCTTTCTCACTCACACACAATCATATATTATATTATATGAATACAAGATTCATTCCATTGAAGTTGATCTATATTATTTCAAGTATCTATAAATCAAATATTAAGTATTTTAAATTCTTCTTGTCCATACATCAAGTAAGGAAAAACAGACGGCCTAGATAGTGAGTTGGTTAGTTTAACGATGTAGAATATTTAAACCTAATAAAAATTGGTTTGTAAGGGTTTTAAAATATTTAGATCATGATCAAATGACCGGATCGAGAATTTATATGTTTAAAAACATAGATTTAACTAACTCATTACTTTCGGTCGTCTATTTTGCGCCGCTTGGTGGATGAAAAAAAGTATTCAAAATATTTGATTTTTGATTCTTAGTTACTTTAAATAATATACATTAACTTCAACGGAGTAGATTTTGTATTTGAATGGTCAGATGTTAATATTTGAGTGAGAAGGATTCTATCCTTTCAAAACTACACAAGTCTATCTCTATACATGGTATTGGATTTGTAGACATATAGCCATGCATGTGTCAGAAAATCCTTATATTTTCTTAAGATGTGATTTGCTTGTGAGACGTGGTGTGATTTCTCTACATTTGCAGCTTTTCTGATGCTCAATTGTCTTCCTGTTCCCTACAAGAAATATGAGGGTGAGGTTGACGCTGCTGCTAGAAAGGTGATGGTTGAGGACAACAAGCAGTAGCTGTGCTGGATATAAAGGTCCTAAGTAACATTCCGGTCTGCCCATTTTCTGCTGTGAGAAGTGAAAATCCCAGCTCATTTTGGTTCCATCAAGGTCTGCAGCATGAAACCATTTGTAGGTAATTTACATATCATACAAGTGATAGGGATTAGTGAGGTACCCTATTGGAGATCCTTGCTGTGATTCAGTGAGAGATGGTATTCATATGTCTAATTTACAGTATGTATTGAAACATCAGTGACTGTTAATCCATTGTTTGCACCGGCTCTTTCATTGAAGGGAGAATAAACAACCTGAGACAACATTCGATCGAACTTCTCGAGAATATAGGCATATATATGATGTTAGTTGTGATGTTAATACCTATTCTTCCATATTAAGTTGGACAAATTTTGCAAGGATGCACATAAAACCAATGGTGTTGAGAAACAAGGAACCCCACCAACAGAAGAGTAACACCAAAGAGTAGTGGCCAGTTACACGAACAAATAAAGGGAAGAAAACGAGAACACAAAGATTTAACGAGGTTCGGTAGTTACCTACATCTTCAAGGCAGAAGGAGAGAAAAATCTAATTAATCAATCAATTATATGATATAATCAATGGGGGCAATACTCCTCTTTATATAGTCAAAGAATCCTCGAAGAAAAAAAACCAACCGATCTGAAACCGGATCAAAAACAAAGTTAGAAACATATTAAGAAACTGTCCAGACCCGTCATGTGGTCGACTGTGCTCTTTGCAATGTCGAAACTAATGTCGAAACTGTGTTCTGTGTGGTCGACCACGCTCTGTGAAGGGCCAGTTTGACTTTCTGACTGGTCGATCGGGCTTGTATTTCCTGAGCAGCTCCTCTAGACAGTCAATCGGACAGTCAACCGCTATCCTCCTTTCTTCTCGTGCATGCTTTTTTGCGTGCTTGTTGACCGGCCGGTCGCGCCCAGCCCTCTGTGGCTGAGTTTGGTTTTCTATCTTACACCGTTAAATTCCGATCTCTGTGCTATCTTTTTTGATGAGTTAAAAAACTCTACTAATAAAATTTTACAGTCTCTCCCCACAAGTGGTTCATATTTTCTGATGACCACTCACAATTTAAAACAAACTCAGATAACCTAATTAGGTGCTTTACCAGTACAGGATTGCAACAACAATTCCCTTCCTAAAAATATGAAAGAATCAACATCTTCAGAGGAATACGGTGAAAATCTATTAGCAAACAGCGGGTGCAATTTACATTTCAAAATTAGGGGAAAAAAAATTAAAATACAGAGAAATATTCATTTCAATAAGCTCAAATGCTACATAAAATCTCTCTCTAGAATTCGCTTACACTCACTACCACATGCTAATGAATTGGAATTTGAGTACTTGCACCTATGCTTCAATCTTGCTGGGTGTTT
This sequence comes from Agave tequilana, assembly GCA_038442645.1. Taxonomy (NCBI): domain Eukaryota; kingdom Viridiplantae; phylum Streptophyta; class Magnoliopsida; order Asparagales; family Asparagaceae; genus Agave; species Agave tequilana. The sequence continues at coordinate 101,028 of JAVJIF010030840.1, read as the reverse complement.
TTGGTAGAAAGGCTTCCCACCACCCATACTCATATTTGGGATAGGGAGCAGCCCATTTCTCTGGCTTTTCAAATTGCAGGTCGACAGGATTGCACGCCATGGCCTCTGCAAAACTGCCTGCTTCAAAGCTCTCAGCTAAAACCCTGTCCAGTCTGAGTTTCATGAACCTGCCAAGACAATGAAAAAGCGCTCAATGTGAGAGGATTATCTAAATATTGTGTGCATGTCAATAGAAACTTGAAGAGACTAGACAAATCATTTTAGATGTAAAATGCACTTCTATTTTATATCTTCAATCATTAGTTTTTTGCAAAACATTTACTTAACAATATAAAATGACTCTTACAGGAAACGATATCTAGTGAACGTGTTCTATTTGATTCTTGGCCTTTATCTGCTGACTTATAGTTGAACGCAATTCCCTCTTAACAAATATGTCTTTTTTCTCTTCTTCTGCATTCTTCCTCGTCCAGGAAACTTATGGAGCTTTGCGCCTTGGTTACATCAGCTTAAACTGCATATAACCAATAAGGTAGATTTTCTATTTGCTGACTAGTCTACTATGATTTATGTCAACACCCTCATTCTCCCCTATTTACTTGGCTAGGTATTTGGTGCTGATTCAGAAGGTTGACCATGTCCATAGCTGATGGAAAATTTTGATCAATTGTTTTCTGTGGCCTCTAATCCCATTGTGATGGAAAACTAGGAGGATGATCATATTTGAAATACTCCATACAAGCCACTATCATTCAATTAATGAGATAATGCAACAGTTTTCAAAGTTTGTGTAACTCCTTTGTTAGAATAAAGATGGTTGTTTTGTCTCGAGATGCAAATTTTGGATTAAAAATGACCCATAAGGCCCATGATGCAAGGATTTTGACATATGATCTTTGACACATGCACAGATGCTCTAAAATCACAAACATATTTGACTCAATTCCTTGAGCAGTATCAAGGTTTTTGAGTCATTTATATTTTGCAGATAGTGTAAGCGAAAGAGGATAACTGTTTAGTTAAGGAAGCATGCACAATTTCTCTTCTTTTCATAGTGTCGCTCATCTTTTCTACATACTACTGTGAAATATGGGGGCACAAAATTCATTTAACTAAATTGATTTGGTAGGTACCATTGAACCCAGGTGACACACCTCCACGCGCGCATACACAGTTTCAAATTGAACTTATACAACTTTGATTAACAAATTTAAAGTGTGAAGTTCCTTGCTTATTGTTGTGCGGGCTATCCAATCACAACAACCAAACAATAGAGAATCCCAAGATCTCCAGCACAAAGAACAACCCAACAATCACACGAAGAACACACAAATCACAAAGACGAGATCTAACGAGGTTCGGCCTCAATGCCTACGTCCTCGGGGCAATCAATGGAGAGATTTCTATTAGGAAGATGATTACAATAGCTCTTGGTCTCTTTGAATGCAAGAGAACCCCTTTGCTATCTCTTTTCTCAGGTTATCCTAAACCCTAGGATCAACATAGGCTTAAATACCTCATACAGCGGATCAGCAGATTTAACCCAGAACCCGACTGTCGGTCGACAGGGACGGTCGACCGACCCTTCTTCCGGTCGACCCAGCGGTCGACCCAGAAAACCCGAGAGTTGGGTTGATTACAGTCAGTATGTTCCGGTCGACCGGCCGGTCGACCCAGAAAACCCGAGAGTTTGGTCCTGCAGACAGAGCACTTTGGTCGACCGTCCCGGTCGACCGCCCAAACCTCTGTGCATGCTGTGCACGTCGGTCGACCGACCCTCCTGTCTTCTGTTGCTGCTGCTATTTCCTGCCGCTGTCCCTTTGCCTCTCATCGTCGACTTCCTTGGCGATCTTCGACGGCACTTGGCATGACATCACCTCCTTTAATATCCTCTCTCCTCCAACAATTCTCCACCTCGGCGAAGATTTCCAAATCTGAGCCGAACTCCAACGAACCCCAGTCCATCACCTGGCGAAATCGACACACGATCTCGGCGAAATCGACACACGATCTCGGCTTGCGCGCACCGGTCGAAATCGACACACGATCTCGGCGAAATCGACACACGATCTCGGCGAAATCGACACACGATCTCGGCTTGGAATCTTTAGCTCATCTATTCCTAGAAAACATCGCACATGCCTTCCCTGCACTTCACCTTAGGAGAATTTCCATACCTGCCGATCACTATCCGTGGCTCCCTCTCCGCAACTTCACGACCTCACGAAGACTTCCTTATGAGTCAACACTGACTAGCTCTATCAAGTCTACCTGTCTTCCACTGACGGTCCACCAAGCCTGTGTAGAACACACCAAACATCATCGGCTTCAACTGAATGCTCACCACTCCTCATGCAAGCTCAACATCTTCTAACCGGAAGATAAACCTGTTCATTGAGATCACACCATCTCACCACTACGTGAGATCCAACTGGCCACACCACTTCACCTCTACATGAAGTCTCTTCACCTCTACGTGAAGTCTCTCCATTTCTACTTGAAGCTTCAATAGGCCACAACTCTTTACCTCTACGTGAAGATCCAAAATAACATCTCGAGAACCCAAATAGCTTCATAAGAGTTGCATCACCAAATGACTGTGCCTTTACGGCTGCCTACGTACCTTTGCCCAAAAGGATCAAGCCAACCGTAGTTCATTAAAATGAGCTTCAACAAGCTCAAACAATGGTACCTCTATTTGCAGCAGCGAACCTGTCTGACTGAGTCATATGAACCTCTTCCCGACCATCATGGAGAGCAACGGCCTTCAACTTCAGCTTGTCACAACCACAAGCTTGAGATTCATGCTTCTTTCTCCACAAGCGTGGCTTCACCTTAGTTCCAATGGCTGCAAATAACTCGACATCCTCAACAATGTCGTCAACCTATTCAGCATCACCTTTAGTATCACGAACTCCACCCGGTGTCACCTCCGCTGAAGTATCCTTTGATGCCGAACCAACTGGAGATGATGGAGTAGCATCAACCTCCACCCGCTGCAATCCTTTCTTGGTCTCCGTCCTCTCCACCTGCTGAGAGACAGTGGACTTCAACACTGAAGTCTCTCCAAATGTGACATGCCTGCTCATCACGATCTTCTTATCTTCGGGGTCCCACAACCTGTAACTGTTTCCCTTGACACCCAAATAGACAAACCTCTTTGCTCGCGGATTCACCTTACCATTCTTGGCACTGAAGTAGGCCGGACTTCCAAACTCCCGCAGCACACCATGACCTTGAGCAGCTTCTCCAGACCAAATATTCAGTGGAGCTCTACCTCCAATTGCAGTCGATCTGTTCATGAGATGGTTAGCATACTCAGTCGCCTCAGCCCAAAACGACCTGTCTAATCCTGCATTAGACAACAACCACCGAACCTCCTCCAGTAAGGAACGGACTACATCTTTAGCCAACCCATCTGTACCTGTTGTGAAGTGAGTTGCAATCCCTGTGTTCTGGCCAAATTGTAGGAACTGGTACATGTCCTTTCCAACATTACCAATATGAAGCTCCTTTATCTTCCTACCTATCTGCCTCTCCATTCTTCCTCTCCACTTCATCAACACATCTAGGGCTTCTTCCCTTTGTCTCATCGGATATATCCAAACCTGCCTAGATGAACCATCAATAAACGAGATAAAGTACCTGTGACCTCCAAGCGATGCCGTCTTAGCAGGTCCCCATACTCTCATGTGAACACAATCAAGAAGACCTTCATTTTGATGAGTACTGGTGCTGAATCTCACCTTCTTCTTGTCTAGAACGCTGCGTCCACCTTCCAACTTGCAGGTAGCAGCACCTTCCATTTCCTTCTTTGCAGGAGCTCGCAAAGACTTTTCTTCTTCCTGTCCGACCTTTCCCTGCCAAACTTCCGGGCCACCAACATCTGAAGAACTCGAAGTCTCCACCTGATTTGTAACCGTACTACCCTTCAAGTAGTAGAGATTTCCTTGGCGAACGCCCTTCATCACCACCATCGAGCCCTTGATCATCCTGAGATCGCCATCTCGAACAGATATCATTATGCCCGATGCTTCCAAAGTGCCAACTGAGATAAGATTCCTTTTTAGATCAGGTACATACCTCACCTCCTTCAACTCTCGAACTATCCCATCATCCATCTTGATGCGAACTGTACCCATCCCTTCTATATTACACGGATGGTCATCTCCCATGACCGTGTAACATCCATCCAGCTTCTCAAAGCTAGAAAACCAGGCCCTGTTCGGGCACACATGATAGGTGGCTCCGCTATCCAAGATCCACTCAGCACTATCTGAGTTACTAATAGTAGGTGTAGTAACCGAGAGAGAGAACACTGAAGAGTCATCATCCGATCCATCCGCCTGTGTGAGATTCGCCTCGGTCTTTGACTCCACCTTCTTATCTTTGGCCTTAGGGCATTCTGCTTTCCAGTGTCCTAGTTTCTTACACAAGGCACACTGATTCCTCTTCAAATTTCTGAAACCCGGCCTGGATTTCGATCTTCCTCTAATCTCCTTTCCCTTCCTTGATGAACCTCTACCTCTTACTTCCAATGCCTCTGCCGATGAACTTGTCTGAGAAGGATGTCTTTCATTCTTCCTTATTTCATAACTCATCAATGAAGATGACACCTCATCATAATCCAAGCTCTGCCTTCCATTAATGAAGGTCAGTGTGAATGTCTCGTACTCCTCTGCAGGAAGTGAATTCAGAAAGATGACCGCCTTATCTTCCTCTTCTAGCTTGACATCCAAATTCAGCAGATCTGTAAGAAGCTTCGTATATCGGTTGATGTGCTAATTGACTGTGCTCCCCTTCTTCATCCTGAACTGATACAGCTTACTCTTAAGCTGCAACTTGGACTCTACACTCTTCTTCAGGTACTTCTTTTCAAGGGTTTCCCACAGTTTCTTCGCTGACGTCTCATGTTGCACAAGGTATTTTATGTCTTGTGACAAGCATGAACGTATCAAGCCACATGCCGATCTGTTCATCTTCGCCCACTCTTCATCAGTGGTAGTGTTCTTCTTCCTCTCCAATAGGAGAGTGTCTTCGAGGTTTGATGCATTCAGCGCATCCATAATCTCACATCTCCACATGCCGAAATTGTTAGTCCCATTAAACTTAACAACTTCAATCCTTGGGTGATTGTTCATTACCTTAACAGATGCAGTTTCTTCTGCCATTGAGATTTTCCTTATTCTCTATCTATGCGGAAGTAATCACCAACTTGAAATAGATCCCAACACAAATAAAAAATCGGATTTTTACCTGTCCCTTGAAACCCTAGATCGAGTTTCTCCCCGGATCTACTTCACCACCGATTCAACGAGCCCTCCTTGAGTCCTTCTGAGATCGACACACGATCTCCACGAACCCAGTTAGCTCTGATCTGAGATCGACACACGATCTCCACCGAATCAGATCTCGAGCCCTTCGAATCCTCAGAAATCCTAAGTGCAACCCGGAAGCTCTGATACCACTTGTTGTGCGGGCTATCCAATCACAACAACCAAACAATAAAGAATCCCAAGATCTCCAGCACAAAGAACAACCCAACAATCACACGAAGAACACACAAATCACAAAGACGAGATCTAACGAGGTTCGGCCTCAATGCCTACGTCCTCGAGGCAATCAATGGAGAGATTTCTATTAGGAAGATGATTACAATAGCTCTTGGTCTCTTTGAATGCAAGAGAACCCCTTTGCTATCTCTTTTCGCAGGTTATCCTAAACCCTAGGATCAACATAGGCTTAAATACCTCATACAGCGGATCAGCAGATTTAACCCAGAACTCGACTGTCGGTCGACAGGGACGGTCGACCGACCTTTCTTCCGGTTGACCTGGCGGTCGACCCAGAAAACCCGAGAGTTGGGTTGATTACAGTCAGTCTGTTCCGGTCGACCACCAGAAAACCCGAGAGTTTGGTCCTGCAGACAGAGCACTTCGGTCGACCGTCCCGGTCGACCGCCCAAACCTCTGTGCATGCTGTGCACGCCGGTCGACCGGGCCGGTCGACCGACCCTCCTGTCTTCTGTTGCTGCTGCTATTTCCTGCCGCTGTCCCTTTGCCTCTCATCGTCGACTTCCTTGGCGATCTTCGACGGCACTTGGCATGACATCACCTCCTTTAATATCCTCTCTCCTCCAACAATTTCAGCAGGTTATCTTGAAGGACTCGGGGCTCCATCCCAAAAGACTAGCCTGTTAGGTGGAGTTGCCCAAATCCTTATAAACCCAAGACCATCCCCACGTCTAGCCGATGTGGGACTATTCGTTCGACCCAAATCCCAACAATCCCCCCTCGAACAAAGAGTCTCCCTGTAAGCTCAACTATCTTCGCACCAGAAGATCAAATGCTCCATCGAGATATCCAACTCTTCACTGCGTGGGTGGACGGCACGCCTTATGTGAAGTACCAACTGCAGTCAGTCACTCCTCTACGAAGACCACTGCCAAATTTCTCGAGAGCCAAACATTAGCTTCACAGGGGCCTATTGCGCCTTTTGCGCCAGTGGGGTGGGCAGGCCCATTGCGCCTTTGCGCCATTGGGGGATCTATACATCGTCGAATATCACCCACACACACAACTAAGTTCGGGGCATGGCTCTGATACCACTTGAAGGACTCGGGGCTCCATCCCAAAAGACTAGCCTGTTAGGTGGAGTTGCCCAAATCCTTATAAACCCAAGACCATCCCCACGTCTAGCCGATGTGGGACTATTTGTTCGACCCAAATCCCAACACTTATATATTAGCTCAGAGTATGGTTAGGACGCCGTGGAGAAAACTCTGATAAATACCACTTTGCTGAAAGTTTATGTATGTTTCTCAGTCTATGCACATTGGTTTTGTGCAAAGTCGGAAAGAAAGAAAATTGAGAGTGAGCAACATTCAAGGATCAAATTTGGTATCAACGAGGTCACACAGGCCTTCATCGGGACACAAGAACAGATTATGTTCCTTGCCCCTAAGCCAATGCCATAGCTAGTTAGGGTCTTCAGTCTTTATTGGTTTTAGTAATGTTTCTCCTTTCATAATCGAATAAAGAGAGGGAGAATGGAAGGGCTCATAAGTATCTGCAATAATGCTAACTTCATTTGTTTTTGTGCCTTGGTTTATAATCAAATTCCCTTTCTTATCCCTTTTTCCTTATTTGTTTTTCTTCGTTAAATTCTCAATTTCTCATGGTTCCCAAATCTTCTTACCAATTCTCCCAATGGGGAACAATGTATAATGAAATCCATATCATCATCATAATACATGACACTCACTATTAGGAACTCAACCAACATAAGGCCCAAATCGGATTTGTTAGCAATTAAGTCCGAACATAGTTAACCACATGCGCAATCAGAATCCTAGCCTCATTTTCTTGAAATTAATTTGTAACAACAATTTTCAGCAATTACAAAGAAATGGCTTACGTGATCCAATTGGCATCCGTTGACACAAGGGCGACCGCGGGCCTCTTCAACCTCTTAGTGACATTGGGGAACTTGTCAAGGAACCTGGGCTCAATTACGAGCCAGAAATCCTGCTCCTTGTTCCTCTCCCCGTAGTTCCTCAGCCTCTCGAACAGCAGCTCCTTGAAGTGCTCCTCCTCGTCCAGCATGAACTTCGCGTTCGCCACCAAGAAGTAGTACTTCTTCGACTTCTCCTAATATAAATAAACCACCATCACAATCACAATCACAATCTGTGAGTGACTGATTGACCAACATTAAAATTTTATCTTTTCTATTTTCTTTCAAAAAGAAGAATAATTGGCACCTGTTCGGGGGTCGGGAGTGAGTCGAGGCGGTCGGAGCCGACGGAGATGGCTCGGGGCAGGTGGGAGAGGGAGCGGCGGTGGCGGCTGGTAGAGAGGAGAGGGACGAGGCGGCTGGGTCTGTGGAGCGAAGAAGGAGATTGCGGCGGCTGATTCTTTGAGAATAGGTCTCTTTTGGCTTGGCTTGGCGCCAGGCCGGCGCACGGGCGGAGGGATAGAGATATCAGAGCTGCCATGGAGGCGGGATTTGTGCAGGGAAAGAGTGCGGATGGATATAAAGCGGAGAGGGGAGACGAGATGTATCAGTGTCACCTTATCTTAAAAAAAGTAGTTCATTTTTCCGCCCGTGTTTTTGATAAAAACTGGGTGTTTTTTTTTTTTTTTTTTTTAGCAACAACGGGTCGGATATGGGTACGATATTAAAAGATCCACATGTGTTTACGCTGAGATAATGATGGAATATTCACTAAATTTTAGCATGAAAGCAAAATAGTCTTTAATTTCAGGAAAGTAACTAAGTAATCCCTATTTTCTTTTTTGGGCGTAGAAAGTAGAAGAAAAATAGTATATGATATTGACATCATTAGGAAAATAATAGTATATATGACAAAAAAATGTATCATATTGCAAATTTTCCAAAATATGAGGTCAATATTGACTATATGATAACATGATACATACATTGAGGCTAGAAATTCCTATCAGGACACGATAAAATGGCAAGAGGAATTGTTGATCCTCTTGTTTGCACCTGATATAATTTTCTAAGTTACGGTAAAAAGGCCAAAGTCCAGAGATACTTATAAGCTGTCAAATAATTTTTTCTCCAAATACAAGTGTACATAAAGTATTTGGTAACTATAATTTATACGCTATACATAAATTAATCCAAGTATATGTTAGCGGAATTTGATACCAAATGTTGTTCTCGGGATCGATGTTGTGGAACGTGATAATATGACAATATGACAATACTTGCGAAAGAAAGACTATTGTAGAGCAAACTAGTAATACCATGACAAAAGAGTAATAAAAATAACAAGAAGATTTAACGTGATTTGGCCCAAAGTTGGTCTATGTCCACAAGGAGAGAACTTGAAAGAGTTTTATTAATGAACTTGGTATAAGAGATCTAACTTTTCTCTTGATCCCAGAAGAGTATCACATTTCCCTTGAATCCCATAAGATTATAAGGGTATACGCTAGGCTCACCAACCGGACCCAAACTTGGAGATCAACTCCGAAGACTTGGTTATTATTAGCCGAAGATGATTTCTGACGCTATCGCCTACTCTAGGCGATGTCACGCTTGCCAGATTCATGGTGACTTCATATATCAAGCACCATGCAATCTTCATCCAACGTCTTCTTCATGGCCATTCGAAATGTGGGGAATGGACGTCATCAGATCCATCGGCCCACCAACATCTAAAGAATATCGGTTTAACATAGTTATAACTGATTACTTTTCAAAATGGGCAGAAGCTATCCCCTAAAGGAAGTAAAGACATCTGATGTGATCAAGTTTATCAAACATTAAATAATATACCACTTCGGTATACCTCGACGAATCATCCACGATAATGGACCCCAAATCGTCAGTCAAGCATTCTAAAAATTTTTGCAATAATTTTAGAATTCAGAGTGTATCTCCAACAACATGCTATCTTGATGCCAACGGTCTTACAGAAGCCTTCAATAAGACCATTGAAAAACTTCTCAAGAAGTCATCTAAAAAAGTCAATGTGACTAGGATGAGAAGTTAGGCGAATACCTTTGGACCTACCGCACAACAGTAAGAACCCCAACAAAGGTTACACCATTTTCTTGATGTACGATGCGAAGCTATACTCGAATAGAGATTTAGATTCCATCTCTGCGTATTGCCCTAACAACAGAGATGACAAAAGAGGATAAGTATTGGCTACGCCTCCAAGAATTGGAGGCTTTGTATGATAAACACTTGCAAGCTCAACAACAAATTGAGCTCTATCAAGCTCAAATTTCTAAGGCCTTCAACAAGAAAGCCAGAGAACGGATCTTTAAGAAAGGTGACGTTGTCTTCGCTGTCAGATGACCCATGGTCATCACACATAAAACGAGAGGCAAATTCCAACCCAAATGGAAGAGACTTTTTGTAGACAGTCTACTCAAACAGAGCTTATCGCCTCACAATTCCAAACAACACACTCATGATGCCGATCAATGGTAAATTCTTAAAAAAATACTATTCATGATCAAGTTAACACTATATATCTGACCAAATAAGTATTGTAGTTGATCGGTCAGATTATGGTTTAGGATCCAAGATGTTTGGTAGAGCACAAAAGAAGAGCGCGCTTCCTCAAAGAATTGCATCACAACTTACTGACATTGAACAAGATGAATATGGGGAGACCATGCTGCATGATGTCAATATTGAAGAAATGATGAAAACGAAGATGCTCATGATGGCTCTCAGAGAGTGCAATGTAACCGGCATTCAACGATCGCAAATTCACTCCCTATAGAGTTATCACGTTAATGATTAACTCTGATAATTCTTGTAAAATTCGCCAGCATTGTTTTTGATTTCACCATCACAAGTGAGCTTCTTATGACAATCTCCTTCTTGTCATTACCCAATACAGGTCATTGTCGGTTTTAGCCTTGTCACTCCTCTCTAGCATATGAACATGCATCCACTTTTAATTTGAAGAATAGATCATATTTTAAAGTAGAGCACGCTTAGGCAACAATTTTAAGCACTCTTCTTCTTGATCGTTCCTCTCGATCCAAAAGGATGATTTTTCTAGTCTGACTTTTTCATATGTAATAGTGACATGTCTCCAACCACCTCTTTCCCCTTTCGGCGGATTGTAGCTTGCCTTCACGACTATTTCAATCAAAGAGTCCCTGTGTTTTACAAACTGATAGAATGTGTTTATCTGATGACTTATCAAGGCAAACTCATTGAAGAAGGCTCGTAATACAATCTACAAGCTGATTGAATGAGTTTATATGATGACTTATCAAGACAAACACATTGAAGAATGCTCATGATGCAGTCTACAAGCTGATTGAATAAGTTTATCTGATGATTTATCAAGCCAAACTTATTAAAGATGGCTCGTGATGCAATCTACAAGCTAATTAAATGGGTTTATTTGATGACTTATTAAGCCAAACTCATTAAAGTAGATTTGTCATGCACTTTTATAGAACCTTTCCAGTGTTTTCACGTTTATATCAAGGCATGACGATCTGCTAAGAACTAGAGTTTTGGTTATGAGAGATGGGAGAATTCCACAGGGAAAGTTAATTTTCTTGTAAATTTCCCACAGAGTCTACACTCACCTCTTCAATCCCATGTTAACTATTTTTCTCTCAAAGGTTATCTAAGAAGTACATTACATACTTTTTGAAAAAAAATGTTCACTTCAAGTGATATAACAATCCAACGCCTCTGATGGCTAAGGATAGAGGAAGACATTGACTTTTTAAGTCTAATACAAAATCCTCAATAACTCATCATGCTAAGGCGATTAGCATGGCTAGGCCAACTCAAATAGTAATTGGTAAAAACAAACTAAATCCGTTAATAGCTGAGTATCTAAAAATCCCAAGAGAGTTAATCCCACCAAAATTCTTTACCAATTCCCGCTCATGGAATGGTAGACCTATAAAAAATTGTACTCACTTCCTCAAAGAAATGAGTTACAGATCGAACCTGTCATGTTAAAGTTTACACCTCTGATAGTAGGATGTTCTCTACGTGCTAATATCCTCCAAAGGAATGGCAAGTTCATTAAATTTGCTCAAACCGCAAAAAAATTACTGTTATGTTAAAAATTACACATCTAACAGTAAGACTTCTACTTGTCAATCTCCTCCAAAGGAATGATAAGTTCATTAAATTTGCTCAAATTATAAAACGAATTACTGTTATGTTAAAAATCATACCTCTAACAGTAAAACTTCTACTTGTCAATCTCCTTCAACGGAATTGCTCAAATCGCAGAACTAACCTTTTATATTAAAAATCACACTTCTAATAGTAAGAGTTGTCAATCTCATCCAATGGAATGCAAGTTCATTAAATTTACTCAAATCGTAAAACTAACCTGCCATATTAAACCTTACACCTCTGACATTAAGATTCCTACTTGTCAACCTCCTCCAATGGAATGATAAGTTCATTAAATTTGCTCAAATAGTAAAACTAATCGAACCTGTCATGTTAAAAGTTACACCTCTGATAGTAAAACTTTTATTTGTCAATCTTCTCCAACGGAATGAAAAATTCACTAAATTTGCTCAAATCACAAAATAAATCACTGTTATGTTAAAAATACACCTCTGAATGTAAGATTTTCTTTGCTTGTCTACCTCTCCTAATGGAATGATAAGTCTATTAAGTTTGCTTAAATTGCAAAATAAATCATTATTATGTTAAAACTACACTTTTGACAGTAATCTCCTCAATTTTCTCAATAAAAGTGAGAAACATGGTTAAAATAATACCTCTATTGCACGCTCGACATACTCAATGGAAATATCAAATTTGATTTATAATCAAACTTTCAGTTGCTAAGTTAATTATTACCTTTGACAATTCAATATTGAGCATTTTGATCTATCTGATTTTCCAATAAAAAGATGACAGATATGATACAAAGCTTTACACTGGTAAAAGAAGAAAAAAACTCAGAGATGGTTCAACAATACACCGACAAGCAAATCAAACTTCAAGCAAAAGATTTACTTATTAAGATTTTGTTTTTGCAATAGTTTGACAGTATACTAGCAAAAAAAGTCGACAACTCAACCTGTTCAGCAATGCACCAACAAGCAAATCAAAGCTCAAAAAAGTCCCAGATTGTGCTTCTTGAATATTAAATAAGTTCAACAGTACACTTATAACGCTTATCTCTGTGCTTCAAGTAGTTCAACAGTATACTCACGAAAACTAGATCCAAACAGGATCAAGCTCAGGACACTTCAAGAGATTGCTAGTACAATCACTAAGGTCCAAAGCAATATAAGATCCAAAGTATTTAAAAATTTATCCCAGTCAACCGTGGAGTTTTGAAAACTTTGCAGGAGGTTCTGTAGACTATCAAAAAAATGATTGACAACAATGCCTCAGACACAAGCCTCACGCGAAATGTGAGGGTCGTGTTTCAATCTCAGATGTGAATCTCGTGTTCATTCATCAGACGCGAGGGTCGTGTTCCCTCTTCAAACGCGAGATATAAGGGTCGCATTCCTACATCAAATGCGAGGGTCGTGTTCCTTTTTCAAATGTGAAGGTTGGATTCCCTCTTTGAATGCGATAGTCACGTTTCAACATCAACGCAAGACCGCGATCCTCGCGTTGGACGCGAACTCTGTGTTTTTGCTAAACGCGAGATCCGCGTTTCTGTTGTAACTGACAGCCACCAAAACTGGGTCAATTACCACCCACTTTCCTACTTAATGAGGAATGAATCCCATTATGGAGAGATTCAAGGGATCAGTTATACCCCAAAATTCTCTATGCATAGCTGTGAATACCTAAGAGAAAAGAGAGGCATTTTGGAGGGCAAGAGGTTTTGAGAAAAGAGAGAACTCCTGAAAAACTTGTGCAAAAAGCAAACAAGTTCTTTTCAATCTCCTTGAGATTTCTAATGCTGCTTAAGGTTCATACCTTATTCAGTGTTTTGATAAAGAGAGTGAAGAAGATTCAAGCTTCAAACTCGGCTCGTCAACATAGAACAAGGCTCACTCTCCCTCGCCACATGAAGAACCCGACACTAAACAAAGGAAAGATTCAACCAGTCTTCACCTAAACGGATATTGATCTATTGTAATTTTCTTTTCAATCAATTAAAGATTTTTACATCACAATTTCCCGAGAAATAACGACCTTGATGGAGATTCACCCTCGGAGAAGTATTACGCAAGAAGAACTACGATACCCAGTCGCACTGGGAGTTAGGAAGTCGGGAAGTCCATCCTACACCACTCGGAAGCGGGGCCTCAGGAAGAGTCTCCCTAGAACTGGACTACCTCGCTAACTCCCAGAATAAAGGTGTACTACAGGCGAATGTGGGTGAGCTTGGAGTTTCAGATGGAGGCATGATCAAGTATTCGGGAGATCACTTAGAGTCACGGGAGGAGAGCTCTGAGTGACATAATAGAGAAACATCCCCGAGGCGCGTTGAGGTGCAGCGAATGCGATCCAGCTTAGAAGCTTGATGATACAAAAAACTCAAGCCATGTGTCAAGGGCAGTTCACAACTTGTAACCCTAGTTTTCTTTATAAAAAGAGATGCGTCGTAATTAGCGTATGGTGGTGAAAACCTAGAGCTATTGTAAGGAGCAAATGTGAGGTCTTCTTTTTTTCTTCCTATAATATCTCGATAATAATAGATTTATGAGCGACTTGGTGGTTTTTTCTGTTTTGGATCTTTTTGTAATTTCTGTTATTCTATATGTGTTGTCTTTTGATTGATCTACGATCTTGTTCATCTCTTTTGATCTGATTTGTTCTTATTAATCATCATCGTGAAAGCCCTTACCCCTAATAATTAGTATCAGAGCATTGGTTCGAGATGGCAGATGAAGAAAAGATAAAAGTTAAAATATTCAATGGCTTGAACTTCGGGTTCTGGCAGATGCAAATCGAAGACTATCTGTACCAGAAAGTTTTTTATCTTCCTTTTGGTGGAAAGACCCACAAACCAAAGGATATGTCTGATGATGAGTGGGAGATTCTAGATCGAAAAACCCTAGGGGCGATCCGATTATCTCTAGTATCGATATTGCCTTCAACATCTCCAAAGATAAGACGACCAAAAACTTGATGGCGGTGTTATCGAAGATGTTTGAGAAACCCTCAGCGTCAGATAAGGTATTCTTGATGAAGAAGTTGTTCAACCTAAATATGGTTGACTACGAAAGTGTTGCTCAACATCTCAATGAATTCAACACGCTGACGAGTCAGATGAAATCGGTTGAGATCAATTTTGAAGACGAAATCAGAGCACTAATTCAATTGTCCAATCTACTGGACGCCAGGGATGGTTTCGTGATGGCAGTGAACAATTCCTTTGGGGCATGAATCTTGAAGTTTGATGATGTAGTGAGTGTATAGCAAAGAGGCGTGTATGTAGTCTTCGGGGTCGGCTGAGACATCAGGGAGTACCCTGAGTGTCGATCAGAGTGGGAGGTCTGGGAATAGAGATAAGAAAAAGAATAGGAGGTCAAAATCCAAATCGGGGAAAGATACACTAAATTGAGAGGTGTGCGATATTGGCGGTATGGTGAGATTGGGCATATTCAGAAGGACTGCAAGCAGATGAAGGATGGAGAAGGCAAAGGCAAGGAGAAGAATTCAGCGTATATCACGAAGAGTGATGGTTCCGATGCCTTGATTCTCTCTTTCGCTGTTCCAACGAGTCATGGCTTATTGACTATGACGCCTTTTTTTACGCCACTTCCTGATAAGATATCTTTCAAAACTATATGAAAGATGAATTTGGGAAGGTGTTGTAACCCCCTGCTTCCCGGTGTACGTATCACCGTATCGATACGCGATACGACGTACAAAATTGATTTGACCTCCGTGGTAGTCCGATTGAGTTGATTTCAGTTTCAAAAATTATTTTCTAATATTTGAGATTTTTCAGGATTTTCTGGAATTTTTCTGGATTATTTTGAAAAATCTCCGTAGTCGGTGTCGACCGATACCGATAACCGGCTCTGTGATTTTTAATTCACAAACGGAGTAGAATTTTGAGAATCCGCTTTCACTGCGTGTCTTAGAATCGTATTATCTACGTTGGGGTATTTTTGAGAATTTTCCTGAATTTATCAAAAATCCGGCCAAATCGGTGTCGCCCGTATCGGCGACAACTTCCGGGATTTTTAATTTGCAAACCGGATTGAGTTTCGACAAATCGTCTTCATATTACGTCACAGAATAATATTTCCTATTTTTTATAATTTCTGGGGGCCATTCGGAGCTGGTCAAATTTGAGGGTAATATAATAATAATTAAATAATTTTTTTTAATCTTTCTTTTCTTTCTTTTCTTCTCCTTTCTTCTCCATTTCTCTGGAGAGCGCCACCACCGCCTTACTGTTCCCCCTCCTTTTAAAATCTCTCTTCTCCCCATTAAAATCCCAAAACTGTCTCTCTCTCTCTCTCTCATTTTCACACAACCTCTCTCTCTCCCAAACACCCAATCTCTCTCTCCTCTCTCTCCTCTCTCTCCCTAATCTCTCTCTCTGGGCGAAACAAAACATGGGCGGCTCCCCTCCGACCGGCGCGCCTCCCCTCCGGCCGGCGTGCGTCCCCCAGCCGGCGCCACCGCCGCCGCGACCCCAGCCGCGCAGCCTCCTCCTCCATCTCCTTCTTCTTCTTCCCATTTCTTTCATTTTCTTTTCTTTTCTCTCCTGTCAATTTTCTCTCTCTCCCTCTCTTACACTCTCTCATCCTCTCCCTTGGGGCCTGACTGCCGCCGGCGGCCGGGACCGCCGCCGCAGGCCCACCCCCTGCCGCCGGCCAGCTAGGCTGGCCGGCCACCGTGCGCGCAGCAGCAGCAGCACTGCTGCTGCTGCTGTGTGAGTGGTGTGTGTGTGTGTTTGGTGTGTGTGTGAGTGAGAGAGTGTGTGTGTGTGGTGTGTGTGTGTTGTGTGTGAGAGTGTGTTTGCTGTGTGTGTTGTGTGTGTGTGTTGTGTGTGCTCTGTGTGTGTGTGTGTGTGTGTGTGTGTGTGTTTGTGTGAGTGTGAATGCTGTATGCGTGTGTGTGTGTGTGTGAGTGGATGTGAGTGCTGTGTGTGGGTGTGTGTGTATGTTATTGGGTTCGGTTTCACACCCGAACCCACTAGACCCCTATTGGTTGAATGGAAACCAATAAGCCCTATACATTAACCCATGAACCCACTTTCATTTGGGTTGGGTTTGGATCTAAACCTGACCCGTTATGGGCCCAAACCCGCATTCAAACCCAATAAAGGTATATTTACATCAAAACCCCTGTGACATTTTATTAATTGCATTTGAAATATTTGATTTACATAATTAACCCATTTTTGTTACTTTTAGTGTTCGGGCGATATCTGGAGCATCCGGACTCCGATTCAGGCGATTTTGGATCCGTTGCGATCGTGGGGAAGAGAGCTACAGTCCTGTAGCCAGTTTGTGAGTGTTTTTCTTTTATAAATTATATTTTATCATGTTTAGTGACATTGATCGATTTATCCTAATTATGGCTAAAATACGGTAATTACAAATTAATCACTGGTCATAATCGTACAGTCATTGGAATAGGAATGACCTAGAATATTGCTAGGTATACTGACATAGACAAGTCGGATACAGACCTGACCTGCACAGCCACTGACACGCGGGTATACACTCTTATGATATGTAATGTATCACAGTCACGTTACATGTATACTGATCCACAGATACACTATGACATTTCACTGGTACTAGACATGCATGCTAGACACGTTACTATAAGACACAGTCGACCACTGTTATTACCTGTGCATGTTACACAGATACTAAGGCACGTCACACTTGTTATGTCGTAGGCATAGTCCACCGATACGTAGCGGCACCACTTCACAAAATATCGTTATGTCATGTATTGTTATCCTCATTACACGGATTCTCGGCATATCACTGCACGGACTACTGCATTTCATATTAGTATGATTATCATGCACATT
This sequence comes from Agave tequilana, assembly GCA_038442645.1. Taxonomy (NCBI): domain Eukaryota; kingdom Viridiplantae; phylum Streptophyta; class Magnoliopsida; order Asparagales; family Asparagaceae; genus Agave; species Agave tequilana. Next base: position 83,564 of record JAVJIF010030840.1, on the reverse strand, counting down.
TATGTCATGCTTACAGATTACAGTTACACATGCCTGTATTATTTCTATCTTCTTGTCATATGGATCACCGTGCATAGTACATGTATTATTGTTACATATTCTCGTATTCATGTTATATGCTTCCTGTTACTGATATGGATATTCCCGTTACATGATTATGTCCCGTTATGGATATTGGTATTCCCGTTACTGGACATGAGTGTTGTTGATATGTGATGTGTGGAACTAAGTGCCACGTGGATCCAAGCCACGGGGGCCACCTCTAGAATCCCACATCTATTGTTCCCGTTTCCCGTTATATCGTTCCCGTTATATTGTTCCTGTTTCCTGTTATATTGTGCTATGCTATCAACAGAGCTTAGGTCCAGTAATCATGTTACCCGTACCATGTGCTGTAATTGGTCTTGTTACATTGTATACTTGACATATCACATATCAGATCATAAAGATAACTTGGGTATGGGGGAGACTTGACGGTTGACTAGATCTTGTCGGGTGGATGTCTGGATCCATTGTTTGTCCCACTGCAGGGGACGGGGTAGTGCTGGCTACCGTCTGTTACTCATGAGCTCCCGTTTCCCGTTATTATTTAGCTCATTGAGATTACCGTTACATGTTACAGCCTTAGCTGGCTGGCCCTGGTCTCAGCAGCCAGGGGTCTGTTTAAGGCCGTTGTCCCGGGTATGCACGGGATACACCCACCCGATAAGAACTCCTCGACCATGAGTTTCCAATTAACATAATAAAATCAGTATACACAATAGTGACGTCGGGAACACTTGTTATTTGGTTACTCTCTCGTTTGGATAATGGTACCCGTAGGCCATGTCCGGATGGGTTCGACTGGAGTGCGGGCTCCAGTATGAACCGCTAGTGGTATGGGACACTGGAAGAGAGTAATTAAAATACCAGGTGGTACTGATTGCTACTATTGTATAAATGACATGACTTTGACATGACCTGCCCGCTATATGTTTCATTGTACTTGTTACTGTTCCTGATCATTTATCTGCTATCATGTGACATGTATACATTGCTATTGTACCTGTTTCCTGTTACACTTTCTTTAGTGCCCTACTACTCATGCTCATGTATACTTTGTTACATTACCTGGTATATGGTACACTGTATGTAGTGGCATACTATGCATGTTCTGTATTGCATATATTTTATTGTTGCAGACATTGCTCATCTGCATGTTCACTTCTATCACGTCACCACTATCATGTTCATGTCTAATACGTTACCACTAGACAACATTAGTTATTACATAAACTGGACACGACTATAGATATGACCTGATAATAACCGGCTAGGTAGTGATAGTATTAAAAGTTGACCTGTTTATATCTTTGCACTGCTTCCATGTTTAACTCTGTCTACTGTTTATATATATCCTTGTTATATGGTATCACTATTCTAACAGCATGTATTATCTATTATTATTGTGCATTGCCTCCTTCAGTTTTACCACTCACTAGGTCGCTTTCTGATGACCCTGGGTTTGCATGCCCAGATTGGAGATCCGAGTTACCATAGCTTCAGAGAGTGCCTTGGAGTCACATGGGAGATTCCGCATCAGGACTATTCATAGGTATTTTAGTGCTTTATTTCTGTTATCTTATTTATCCTTGTTTTCATATCTGTTATGATCGCTGACCTCTTTCTACAGGTATTCTTGTACTGCTTTCATGCTGGACCTCAGATCTATATGGAGGTATTGTACTGTACTGAGGCTTAACGTACGCGTGAGGTTGTTTTCACCTTGCGTATGTACGTCGCCATAACGTCTCCGTATCCTTGGGATCGGGGCGTTACAGGTGTACTTGGGAGATGATGAACCATGTGACATTGTCGGGAAAGGGGATGTGGTAGTTAGCCTCTCTAATGGCTTGACACTGAAGTTGAGGAACGTCAGACATGTACCAAAGTTGAAGTGTTGGCCCAGAGGCCTTTCACTCTAGTTTTGATGATGATTAACTTATGTAGTTATAGTTTACTAATAATCTTGTGATGTTTAGTTTCAGATACTTAACCAAGATATTAGTAGGTGATTAGTTTCAACAAAGGTATTTTGGAGCTTTCACATGGTGATTCAAGAGCCCGAGCGTCAAAGTTCATATCTAGCACTCGGTTGGAGTCAAGCTCGGTGGATCACGTTTGGATCGAGTCGACTTGGAGACTGCGCTCTACAAGAAGACTTCGGTACAATGTTTTGTTTATTATTTAGATCTATTATTAAAGATTAGATAGTGTGATATGCTCAAGTTCACAACATACACACTTGTTTTAGTTTCATGTTTTGGTTTTCGGTTTTTTGGTTTAACCGATCTTGGTTTCATGAATAGATAGAATCAAAATAAGTTTACATGGTTTAATGTATATTACATTTGTTCTATATACATGTATGCTTCAACTATTTAAACAAACTTAGTTTGATAGTCTATTTCATAAGTTTTGAGTTTTGGTATTTTAACAAAACTTATTTTCGGATTTAAATGTCAAAAACAGTGATACATATATATATATTTCATGTATATTAGATTCTATCCATATACTACATTCTTAAATGTTGTTTCTATATCATGTTTTTGTATTTGGATGAGTTTTGGATAAAACGATTCTCCATTTCAAAAATTCTAGTTTTGGAAAATACGGAATTTGGTTTTCGGTAAAATTTTCATAACACAAAAAGAGTTCAAAATGTTTGTAACTTGGTTTTATTTTTACTCAAACAAGTTTGTATTTTAAAGAGTATATAAGAACTTATTTTTGTGGATTTTTAAAGATTTTATGGGATTTAATAGGATAATAAATAGCCAGTTTTAAAGTTCTGAAATTGCCCTGCCAGGCTCTGGCAGTCGACCGGGCCGGTCGACCGAACCTAGAGTTGGTCGACAGGACTGGTTGACCGACGTGCACAAGGACGTGCACGCAGGCCAGCCCCTTGGGCCAGTCGACCGAGCGGTCGACCGACTGAAGGCAACCCACTCTCGGGTTGTCCCGGTCGACCGGGCGGTCGACCGGTCAGAGAGCCGTTGCTCTCTGGTTCTGGGCACGGTCGATCGGGCGGTCGACTGGTAGGCTCAACGGTCATATTTTTGACCGTTGGCCGGTCGACCGGCCGGTCGACCGGAAGGTCAAAACAGACCTTTCTGCCAGCCAACGGGCAGATTCTGTTTTGGGCCTTTATATACCCCAACCATTGTTGGTTTTGGTTAAGATTTTTAGAGAGAAAAATTTTCTACTAATCTAGTGTTTAAAACAGCAAGTTTTCAAAAGAGTTTTGGGTTCAAAAGATCTATCTTCATTTGTTTTAAAGTGTTGAAAAATTTAAAGAAAAAGAAAGTATTTGGGAATTGGTTTTTGATCTTTATTTCAATATCTATCTTGTGATTTCCCAAGTGTTTTTCTTTATTGTTTTCATCTTCAAACACTTTATTTTCTCACTTGAGCTTATCATATCTATCTATCTATTAGGATCTTGATTTGCGAGAAAATTAGTTTGTGGTTGTGAAAATCACCAAGTTGTAAACTTCTTCATTGTGATATCCCTCTAGTGTGAGGAGATTGATTTGGTATCCCTCTATTGTGAGGTGATTGTGAAAGTTATGGTTGGCTCCCTCAAGTGTGAGGTTGAGATTGTGTTTGGCTCCCTCTAGTGTGAGGTGGAGTTTGTGTTGGAATCCCTCAAGTGTGAGGTGATTGATTTGTATTGGCTAAGTGCCTACCCCTCTTGTGTGAGGTGGTGTTTGTGTTGGTTGTGCCTTGCCTCTGTGAGAGGTTGTATTGATTGAGAGAGGAGTTGTGTACTCCCGATTGTATTTGCCCCAAATCCTCAGTGGAGGTTCCCTGTGTGGGAGTCCTGTGTGGATAAGTTAGTGGAAATCCTTCTGTGTGAAGGCAGGGATGTAGAGCTGTGTGCTCGAACCTCGAAACATATCCGTATGTTTGCGATTGATCCACTTTCTCTAAACTCTCTCTTTTACTTTGTGCCTTGCATCATTTCATATTGCTCATTCATATATTATATGCTTGGCTTGTTTGTGTGTGCCTCACTTGTGTTTAACCACGAGAGCTTCATATAGCACCTCAACTCTTATACAGAGGAATCAAGAGGAGTTAGTCCAGAGCCCTTCACCGGGAATTCGGCTACACTCGTTGGTTACATTAAGTGTGTTGCAATTTAAGTTTTAATTTTCGCATTTTGTTCATTAGATTAGCCGTACACCTATTCACCCCCCTCTAGGTGTACTTACAATTGGTATCAGAGCCTACGCTCCTGATATTAGGTTTAACCACCTAGGAGTGTGATCTTGATTTTGCTAATCTATCATTTGCATTTGCACATTTATATTGTTTACACACACTCATGGATTGTTTGTCACCTCCCATGTTTGATGTCTCCAACATTGACATGTGGAAATTTAGGATGTCCATGTATCTAAAAACCCTAGGTTTGCATGTTTTCCTTGCTGCTACCAAGAAATCCTATCTTGATAATTGCAAGCATATAGAGGCTAATGCACAAGCCCTTGAGGCACTTAGAAACCGCTTAATAAAGAATATTTGTGCTTAGTTTCTAACTGTGATTCCGCCTTTGCAGTGTGGAACACGTTGACCTCCTCCGAGCTTCAATTGCCAATTCAAATGGAGAAGGAATCTAGTGAGGATGAATCTGAACAACGATGCTACATGATCCAAGGAAATGACTCCCTTGAGGTACTTTCGGACACTCAACTAGATAGTGCTAGCTCTTCATTTGATGATCTTGATAGTATGGATGCCGATGCATTAAATGAAGAGTTATCTATTATTTGTGAGAACCTTCTTGAAAAATATAAAGTTTTGAAAAAGAAAACTTGTAAGTTAACAAAAGAAAATAAGTATTTATTTTCAAAACTTAAATTGGCTTTACAAGAGAAGGTTGAGATTTCAAATAAGTGTGACTCTTTGAAAACCCAACTTGAACTTGTTTTAAATGAAAATAAGATTTTGAAAAATAAAAATGATTGCAATGAAGTTTTGAAGAAAAATGAGTCTTTAACTTCAAAACTTGATTTTATTTTAAAAGAGAATGATTCCTTGAAAATAAAAATTGCTTCTATTTCAAAGGAATTGGAAATTGTTTCAAATAAAAATATTTCTTTGAAAAATGATATAGATTCACATATTTGCCATGTTAGTGTAGCTTCACCATCTAGCTCACCTATTGCATGCACCTCTTCTTCCTTAATTGAAAATGATATATCTATGCTTAAGAAGAGTGTTGATTGTTTGGGCTCCACTTTGAGCCATTGTGCCTTGAACCACACACGTTTGGAATCTATATTTTGAAAGAAACAAGTTCTTCTTATGCATGCACACAAATCACGGCATACACATGCTCCTCACGTACACACTTATAACACGATGTATGCTCATGTGTACACTTGTCAACATTGTGGACGTAAGGGCCACCTTGCTAAGTTTTGTTATGATCGTATACATGATTCAAATTTAGCAACTAAGTTTGTTTGGGTTAGGAAAGGAGCTAACCCCCATGGACCCAAAAGAGTGTGGGTACCAAAGACCACCCCTATTTTATTTGATGTAGGTGTGGGCTCTCGCATGACGTGAGAGTAATGGTGCCTTGAGGTGGATGCGTTCCGAGCTTTATGAGGACAATTTGGATGTATCATTTTCAAGGGAAGTTTGGTGGGAGGACCACCTTGGTTTGGAGACATAAAGAGTTACCCTATCGGTTTTGGTAACGATCTCTTACTCCTCATTTATGTTTACATGCTTTTCATATTGTTCATTTTCAGCATGTTTTGATGTTTCATGATTAGTATGTTAAATGACATGACTATTAGACTAGTGATATGCATGATTAGTATTTGAGACACCCATGTTTATATGGACCCATATTTTGTGTTCTCACATTTGTTTAGCTAATATGTATATCATAGATCTAATGCATGTTCATTTATATAATGATCATATGAGTTTTTGCTTTGATTTCTATGCTTCATGTTTTGATTACATGTTTGGATGTTAGTTTTCATTAAAACTTGGATATATACTTGTACAACTAATGAGCCACAAATAGATTATTACATGTTTGTGCTTGAACGCTCATTTGTACTCATTAGATGTACTAGTATAGCCTAGTTTTGATGATTCATGCATTTGACTTGTATTCCCATACTGTACATGTTTTTCATGTTTATATGTTTAGCTTCATGTATATGTCTATTTTGTCTAAACTATTAGCTATACATATACATCCTTGAGTCACTTGCCTTCATGCATATACTTTTGTGGACTCGTTTATATTTGAATATGTATGTATACTTTAGTTTGTACATGACATACATATACCTTGAAGGATTCTAGTTTTTGATGATTTTAATGTTTTTTTTAAGGAATTTCATTTTGAGCTTAATTGCCAATTTCCATGACTTATCCTTCACAAAACTTGTACACTCATATTACTTGATGTCTTCTCATGATTTTGCTTTCATGAGTATTATATGTGGTATATAGATTTTGAGTGACATTGGTTTAGTGATTTTCATGTTTTATGGAATATATTCTTACTTTATTCCTTACTTGAAGGATTTCGTACTAGTTTACAAATTTTTCTTATAACTAGTTCGTATTCTTCATTTTGGAAGAGTTTTCAATTATGCTAAACTATTTTCAAACCTATTTTTGAAAACCCTTTCCATTAAGGGTGGTTGGTTGGGCAACCATGCCTTGTATGCTTATTATTGAAAATTCTTTTAAACATGTGCATGAAATGGGTGGTAAGTAATATGAGTTATACACTTGATCTTATTGTGTTTTCAATTGGTATCATTGGATCTTTTCAATTGGTATCACTATTTACATTCTTTTTGTATACTCATATATGTTTTTATATATGTATGCTTACACTTCAAATAATATCAATTTCGATTGATATTAAATTTTTTATATATATATATATATATGCTTTATTTGTGCTTACTATATCTCTATATCTTTGAGTACAAATTTTAGTTATGCTAAGCTTGATTTCTTAAGTAACTATTATATTTCAATTGATTATGTTTCAATTGGTATCTTATACAAGTTTATGCATTATTTTATTTGGTATTTCATAAAAGGAGAGAAATTTATATTTCACTTTTCAATTGATTTTGCTTACCTTTGGTATTCTACTCCCACACTTTATGTAGAAAAATGATTGAAAAAAGATATTAATTATTTTTAGTATCATATGCTCCTAATGAAAATTACTTTCAATTGGTACTAATCTTTACAATTGATATCAAGATTATCTATATTTTTTTTAATTGATATCAAAATTTTTGGTTGGATTCGTCAAAATAATTTATTTACTTACAATTGGTATTTAAATTTAAAAACATTTATTTTATGTACCTTCAATTGGTATGTTTTATTTATTTTCAATTGATATCATAATGCACGAAATTGATATATATTTTTTATTGGTATCATAATGTTTTGTTTTGATTTCACCCCTTATTGATATTTTTTTGTTTAAGACAAAAAGGGGGAGAACATTATTTTATTATTTTTTTGACCACTTTGTTGATGATTGACAAAAAGGGGGAGAAGTATTTGAGTTTATATGCATGTTTATTGTTTATTTGTAAGTTTATATCAAAGTTGTTTTATATTGATATTTTTTTATTGTTAGTATCAAAAGCTTTTATTGATTATCTTCCAATTGGTATCAAGAATTTTGTTTTATTGATTGGTATAAAGAGCTTTTATGTTGCTTTTATTGATAAAGTTTTTTCATTGAAATTTTTATTGGTATCAAAAGCAACTAATTAAGAACATGTTTATTTTAAAAAAGAAAAGGAATTTATTTTAAAAGTTTGGTATCAAGAGGATTATTTTATGCATGTTGATGCATATTCATGTTTACTATTCATTGCATATTTTATTGTTATGCATGAGTTAAGGGGGAACTTCTTTGAAGCTTAACTTTAATCCATGCATATATAACTCTATGAGTTTTGTCATCATCAAAAAGGGGGAGATTGTCGGCCCAGAGGCCTTCCACTCTAGTTTTGATGATGGTTAACTCATATAGTTATAGTTTACTAATAATCTTGTGATGTTTAGCTTCAGATACTTAACCAAGATATTAGTAGGTAATTAGCTTCAAAAAAGGTGTTTTGGAGCTTTCACATGGTGATTCAAGAGCCCGAGCGTCAAAGTTCATTTCTAACACTCGGTTGGAGTCAAGCTCGGTGGATCACGTATGGATCGAGTCGACTTGGAGAGGCGCTCTACAAGAAGACTTCGGTACAGTGTTTAGTTTATTGTTTAGATCCATTGTTAAAGATTAGATAGTGTGATATGCTCAAGTTCACAACACACACACTTGTTTTAGTTTCATGTTTTGGTTTTCGGTTTTTTGGTTTAACCGATCTTGGTTTTCATGAATAGATAGAATCAAAACAAGTTTACATGATTTAATGTATATTAGATTTGTTCTATATATATGTATGCTTCAACTATTTAAACAAACTTAGTTTGATAGTCTATTTCATGAGTTTGGAGTTTTGATATTTTAACAAAACTTATTTTCAGATTTAAATGTCAAAAACAGTGATATATATATATATATATATTTCATGTATATTAGATTCTATCCATATACTACATGCTTAAATGTTGTTTCTATATCATGTTTTTGTATTTGGATGAGTTTTGGACAAAACGATTCTCCATTTCAAAAATCCTAGTTTTGGAAAATACGGAATTTGGTTTTCGGTAAAATTTCTGTAACATAAAAAGAGTTCAAAATGTTTGTGACTTGGTTTGATTTTTACTCAAACAAGTTTGTATTTTAAAGAGTATATAAGAACTTATTTTTGTGAATTTTTAAAAATTTTATGGGATTTAATAGGATAATAAAAACCCAGTTTTAAAGTTCTGAAATTGTCCTGCCAGGCTATGGCAGTCGACCGGGCCGGTCGACCGGACCCAGAGTCGGTCGACCGGACCGGTCGACTGACGTGCACAAGGACATGCACGCAGGCCAGCCCCTTGGGTCGGTCGACCGAGCGGTCGACCGACTGAAGGCAACCCACTCTCGGGTTGTCCGGTCGACCGGACGGAGAGCCATTGCTCTCTGGTTCTGGGCACGGTCGACCGGGTAGTCGACCGGCAGGCTCAACGGTCATATTTTTGACCGTTGGCCGGTAGACCGGCCGGTCGACTGGAAGGTCAAAACATACCTTTCTGCCAGCTAACGGGCAGACTCTGTTTTGGGCCTTTATATACCCCAGCCATTATTGGTTTTGGTTAAGATTTTTAGAGAGAAAAATTTCTTACTTCTCTAGTGTTTAAAACAGCAAGTTTTCAAAAGAGTTTTGGGTTCAAAAGATCTATCTTCATTTGTTTTAAAGTGTTGAAAAATTCAAAGAAAAAGAAAGTATTTGAGAATTGGTTTTTGATCTTTATTTCAATGTCTATCTTGTGATTTCCCAAGTGTTTTTCTTTGTTGTTTTCATCTTCAAACACTTTATTTTCTCACTTGAGCTTATCATATCTATCTATCTATTAGGATCTTGATTTGTGAGAAAATTAGTTTGTGGTTGTGAAAACCACCAAGTTGTAAACTTCCTTCATTATGATATCCCTCTAGTGTGAGGAGATTGATTTGGTATCCCTCTATTGTGAGGTGGTTGTGAAAGTTGTGGTTGGCTCCCTCTAGTGAGAGGTGGAGATTGTGTTTGGCTCCCTCTAGTGTGAGGTAAAGTTTGTGTTGGAATCCCTCAAGTGTGAGGTGATTGATTTGTATTGGCTAAGTGCCTACCCCTCTTGTGTGAGGTGGTGTTTGTGTTGGTTGTGCCTTGCCTCTGTGAGAGGTTGTATTAGTTGAGGGAGGAGTTGTGTACTCCCGATTGTATTTGCCCCAAATCCTCAGTGGAGGTTCCCTATGTGGGAGTCCTGTGTGGACAAGTTAGTGGAAATCCTTCTGTGTGAAGGCGGGGTCGTAGAGCTGTGTGTTCGAACCTCGAAACATATCCGTGTGTTTGCGATTGATCCACTTTCTCTAAACTCTCTCTCTCTTTTACTTTGTGCCTTGTATCATTTCATATTACTCATTCATATATTATATGCTTGGCTTGTTTGTGTGTGCCTCACTTGTGTTTAACCACGAGAGCTTCATATAGCACCTCAACTCTTATACAGAGGAATCAAGAGGAGTTAGTCCAGAGCCCTTCACCGGGAATTCAGCTACACTCGTTGTTACATTAAGTGTGTTGCAATTTAAGTTTTAATTTTCGCATTTTGTTCATTAGATTAGTCGTACACCTATTCACCCCCCTCTAGGTATACTTACAGAAGAGAAACCTAATCTCGTCAGACAGCTTGCGAACGGAGGAATGAAGACCACCTTTGATAGTGATTGATTAGTCTACAATTCTGCATTATTATATCGCATTTTCCCACCGATTTACAAATAAAATGTCAGTCTAAATCGTGTTTTGGCCTCTCTTGCAGGTAAATCCAGAGTTTAAGGGCAAAGAAGTAATAAGAGCTTAATTAAACTCATTTTTGGGTAATTAAATTCGCATTACTTAGAGGCCAAGTAAGGGATCTTCTAGAAGATACGTCGAACCTAAACCTTTGCTCACGTCAGAGAATATTCGGGTGAAATTACCAGAAAAGAGATATACCAGGAAGCTCCTAGAAACGTCACGCATCCCCGTACCAAAACCAGGGACTTTTGTCCCTGGTATGGCCGCGGATCTGCAGCTATAGCAGCGAATCCGCGGCCCTATGGTGGGGCCACGCGTCGATTTTCGACGCGTGGCCCCGTCTCGTCTTCTAGATACATCCTATTCCTATAAATACCCCTGTATAGGTCCAGAACGAAGCAGTTTTTGATTTTAGGCTAGTGTTTCTATGTTGTAGTGTAGTATAGGTAGGTGTTCTTCATTTCATTTCTTTTGTATTTTCTTTTCTTTTTAGATCTTGTAGTAGGGCTGAGAGATTCAGAGAGAGATAGTGAGGGATTGATGTAATAGATGGTGACAATCTATGTAAATGTGCCTCCTTTCTTCTCCAATGTAATCTTCTCCATCTTCTACATGATGCTTTGCTAACTTTTCTTCTTCTCATGGCAATCTCACTACTAACTACTAACCATCTAACCACTTACTTGATAATCCACATGAATCTAATAGCCTCTACAAGGCCTTGCTCTTGCAAGAGCCATTGATGACTCATGATGATGGATTCTAACATTCTAACATTTCTAATACCTAACCTACTAACTTGCTAACTTGTAATGTCATCTTTATTTCATGCTCACCTCTAACTGGTTTTGATTATTTAATAAGTAAATTGTAACTTGTTAGTGGTATGGATGTGTTGTTTGAATGTAGAAGATCAATCTTATGGGCCATGCTCTGTATCGTCTCTTGAAGCCAAGGATTAGTAATGGCCAAGGATCCATGTGAGGCAACTATCACTAAGAGGTTAGTATGGTTAGTGGAGCAATTAGTAGTTAGTAGCCATGAGTTTTATTTTCCTTTGTTTTGAAAATCATTTTCAAACTCTTTTTATCATTTTCATCGTTATTTTCACCACCTTCTTTGTTCAACGTTGTTTCATCTTCTTTTCTATTTTGTTTTCCAAGCCACTTCTCTTTTGTTTTCTTCGCCGCTTTCATCGCTTTCTCCACCTACCACATGCTTGATTTCCTTTTCTTTTCTTTTATTTTCTTCTTCTAATTCTTTTAACAAAGAAGAACTGTTAACATAACACGTGAATAGAGACTGTTAATTTTTCCTATCACCTCCCGTCCCTATGGATTCGACCTATTGAGCCAATGCTATAACGGAAGTATCGAGGAAACATTAGCACATACGAGCTTTTATATTGATTTGACAAACTACATGTTTTAAGAGTGCTAGTTCAGCCCCGATCGTGAGTCCAACTTGTTTGGAGATTGAAGCTTAGACTCACACAAGAGTTCCTTACTCATTTTCAGGGCAGATGGTTGTTCATTATGAGGAGGTGGAACTGAGTAAGACTCTTGAAAATATTGTGGAATTAGAGAGGCCAATATTTTCTGAAGTTGTTGCTCGATCTCTTGTAGATTGGCTTCTATACTCTTTTCTAGCTCGGATTTTTCTTCAATGGGAGGTCCAGAAAAAAGAGTATAGGAAGTGAAATCGGGGAATGAATATTGTGGACAAGGTTGATATGGTGGACAAGGGGTTGAAAATTTAACTCGGGGGAAGTGAATCCCCATTGACTCTGTGAAGAGTTGAAATTATTTTAGAAATTATAGTTAAAAGAATGAGGGTATGGGTTGTTTGATTCGGATAAGGCCAACCCGGTGTATTTGGTTGGTTCATATTGTAAAAAGCCGGGTTGAAATTATTCGAATCGAATGGGGTTGATGTGAAATATGGATTCATGTTAGGATTGAAAGAATTGTTATGGTTGAATTCCATTTTACAAACAATCACAAACAAAAAAGAAAAATCAAACAACAAACAAAAAGAGAAGAAAAAATCAAAACCAAGCCTATATTAAGGTTGACCTAGACCTAGACGACTCCTAACTGGTCAATTACCCGGGGGAGGTTGTTGCTTGAATCCGACCACAAGCTAATCGGCCAGGTAGGGGCAAAATACGATGGGAGGTATCCGTGCGTAAGCAACGGGCCTTAATTACGCCAAACCACGGTATCTTCGAGGCGTAACCTCTTAATCCCTAACCTTAGACACCGATTTCACAAGAGTAAGATTCAAAACAAGTTCCACCCTCGGTCAATCTCTTAATGAGTCTGAGATGTCCCTAGGGGCCAACGTCTATCAATTTTTATTAGGGCTTGGGTTGTGTGAGTGGGGAGGTGGTTCTTGGGCGAAGGAAGGGTGATGAAATCCCCACCTTATCTTGTATTGGGGTATGCCCTTAAGTTCAATTCGTGCAAGTGTGCAATATAGATAAGAATATAACACAAAGTGATAAATCACCCACGTGTTTGTCCTATGCTATATGCAATGCCATATGTACACCTCAATCCAGATCACAACAACAGAACAAAAATACAGTATTTTGGAATTGAATTGACACGTGCCTAAATGCAAATGTCTAAACCGTTTTAAAAGCGTCCAAATACCGTATTTTAATTCTTTAATTTATTGCAGTGTGTAGGCAATCAAAGCAGGAAAATAATAGTACAGATCCATTAGTTATTACAATGAACACATCCCAGCACAACAAGATATACAATTATCACAACATGGCCGCGTTTTCGCAGCAAAAGTCGCGTTTACGTGGCGGTTCTTTAGAAGCTGAGTCCCTGCTTTCTAGAGCAGGGAGATGCAAAGCTAGTGTTTATTCTGCAATGTTAAGCACCTATAAAGATTGTCTTGCACACCAAAACAGAGAAGAAAATGTTAACAAAAATGTGAAATCAAAACCATTCCCGTTCCCCGGCAACAGCGCCAAAAACTTGATCGGGGCTGAACTAGCACTCTTAAAACATGTAGTTTGTCAAATCAATGTAAAAGCTCTTATGTGCTAATGTTCCCTCGATACTTCCGTTATAGCATTGGCTCAACGGGTCGAATCCATAGGGACGGGAGGCGATAGAAGCATTAACAATCTCTATTCACGTGTTATGTTAACATTTCTTCTTTGTTAAAAGAATTAGAAGAAGAAAATAAAAGAAAAGAAAAAGAAATCAAGCATGTGGTAGGTGGAGAAGGCGATGAAAGCGGCGAAGAAAACAAAAGAGAAGTGGCTTGGAAAACAAAATAGAAAAGAAGATGAAACAACGTTGAACAAAGAAGGTGGTGAAAACAACGATAAAAATGATAAAAAGAGTTTGAAAATAATTTTCAAAACAAAGGAAAATAAAACTCATGGCTACTAACTACTAATTGCTCCACTAACCATGCTAACCTCTTAGTGATAGTTGCCTCACATGGATCCTTGGCCATCACTAATCCTTGGCTTCAAGAGACGATACAGAGCATGACCCATAAGATTGATCTTCTACATTCAAACAACACATCCATACCACTAATAAGTTGCAAGCTACTTATTAAATCATCAAAACCAGTTAGAGGTGAGCATGAAATAAAGAAGATATTGTAAGTTAGCAAGTTAGTGGGTTAGGTGTTAGAAATGTTAGAATGTTAGAATCCATCATCATGAGCCATCAATGGCTCTTGCAAGAGCAAGGCCTTGTAGAGGCTATTAAATTCATGTGGATTATCAAGTAAGTGGTTAGATGGTTAGTGGTTAGTAGTTAGATTGCCATGAGAAGAAGAAAAGTTAGCAAAGCATCATGTAGAAGATGGAGAAGATTACATTGGAGAAGAAAGGAGGCACCTTTACATAAATTATCACCATCTATTACATCAATCCCTCACTATCTCTCTCTGAATCTCTCAGCCCTACTACAAGATCTAAAAAGAAAAGAAAATACAAAAGAAATAAAATGAAGAACACCTACCTACACTACACTACAACATAAAAACCCTAGCCTAAAATCAAAAACTGCTTCGTTCTGGACCTATACAGGGGTATTTATAGGCATAGGATGTATCTAGAAGACGAGACGGGGCCACGCGTCGAAAATCGACGCGTGGCCCCACCATAGGGCCGCGGCGGCCATACCAGGGACAAAAGTCCCTGGTTTTGGTACGGGGATGCGTGACGTTTCTAGGAGCTTCCTGGTATATCCCTTTTCTAATAATTTCGCCCGAATATTCGTCTGACATGAGCAAAGGTCTAGGTTCGACGTATCTTCTAGAAGATCCCTTACTTGGCCTCCAAGTAATGCGGATTTAATTACCCAAAAATAGGTTTAATTAAACTCTTATTACTTCTTTGCCCTTAAACTCTAGATTTACCTGCAAGAGAGACCAAAACACGATTTAGACCGACATTTTATTCATAAATCGGTGGGAAAATGCGATATAATAATGCAGAATTGTAGACTAATCAGTGATGTATGCAAGATCACTAAAGGTGCCATGGTGATGGCCCACGGGCAAAAGGAAGGTACCCTCTATATGTCGTCGGGTTTCGGGGCATCAATTTTAGTTGCTTCATCAGAAACGGATGCCAGGGTGTGGCATCGGAGACTTGGGCATATGAGCGAGAAGGGAATGAAGGTGATGCTTTTCAAGGATAAGCTGTCGGGTTTAAAGTCTGTTAAACTAGACATCTGTGAAGACTACGTCTATGAGAAACAAAAGCAAGTCAGTTTCTCAACAGTGGGAAAGGCTCCAAAAGCAGAGATGTAAAGCGGTAAATCTGAATCACCTGCGTACATTTGGTTATATCTCTTATGTTCATATTGTGCTAAGTTACAGGAGGAAGTTGGACCCAAAGTCTAGAAGGGCATCTTCATTGGATACGAAATTGATGAGTACAACTATCGGTTGTGGAATCCCGAGAGCCACAAGACCCTTAGGCACAAGGATGTGGTTTTCAATGAGCAGAAGATGTACAAAGAGAGAGGAGCACTTTGGAGAATGATCTCAAAGTGGTACCTCGGAGCATTTTCGAGCAGCAGGGTATTGTGGACTCAGAGTTCGTCGAACTTGAAGATTTTCCTGTGGACAAGGCTCAAAACATTCCCGAGGGGAATGTGGAATCCCGAATTGAGATTCGATCCCCAAACTGAGTTGAGGTGCTCAACCAGGCAGACAAAGGCTCCAGAAAGATATTCTCCTGCCTTACACTATATGTTATTAACTGACACTGATGAGCCCGAGTATCATGAGGAGGCTTTATAGGTGAAAGCCAAGACTGAGTGGGAGCTTACTATGGATGGTTAGACAGCATCTCTCATGGAGAACCAAACATGAGATTTGGTTGAACTTCCAGAGAGTAAGCAAGCCTTGCAAGCCCTACATAATAAGGGGGTCTACAGGCTGAAGGAGGAGAATGATGGCACCAAGAGGTACAAGGCATGACTAGTTGCGAAGGAGTTTCAACAACGAGAAGATATTAACTTCAACGAGATTTTCTCTCATGCTGTGAAACTTACTACCATTAGATTTGTGCTCAATATTGTGACAGCGGACTTACATCTGGAATAATAAAATGTGAAGACCACGTTCCTCCATGGTGATTTGAAGGGGACATTTACATGTTGTAGCCAAATGGATAAACAATGCTTGGGAAGGAGCAGTTGATTTGCAAACTAAAGAAGAGTCTTTATGGCCTGAAACAGGCTCCGAGGCAGTGGTATCTGAAGTTTGAGAGATTCATGGTGAGCAGTGGTTTCACAAGGCTGAAAGCTGATCATTATTGCTATTCTAAGTGGTTCAAAAATTCTTATATCACGTTGCTATTGTACGTAAATGATATGCTTGTTGCTGGGTTAGTATGAAAGAGATTGTGAATCTCAACGCTATGTTGGCGGAAGAATTTTTAATGAAGGACTTGGGTCTAGCGAGGAAAATTTTTGGAATAAGGATCAATATAGAGAGAAAAGACGTTGAACAGGCAGAAAGTGTTGAAGAGGTTTAACATGGAATATGCTAAACCTGTCAATGTTCTACTTGGAGTTCACTTCAACAATTCAACTCTCGGAGGCACAAACTCCGACGACAGAAAACGAGAAGACTTTCATATTGGAGGTGACATATGCATCAGCTGTGGGCAATCTGATATATGCTATGGTCTGCACGAGATCAGACATTGTTCAAGTAGTGAGAGTTATCAACAGATATATGAGCAACATCGAAAAGGAGCATTGGAGAGCTGTGAAGTGGATTTTGTGAAGGGGAGTTTAGATATGGTATTGTGCTATGATGGCACGGACATTCAGCTGTTGGGATATATTTACTCCAACTTTGCGGGTGATGTAGACAGTCGGAGGAGTACCACTGGTTATGTCTTCACTTTAGGAAGTGGAGCTGTGAGCTGGGTGTTGATGCTGTAAAATATAGTTGCCTTGTCAATGATGAAGACCATGTATGTCGTAGCGACAGAAAATTGTAAGGAGCTAATATGGCTGAAAGAATTTTTAAAGGTGTTCGGGAAGAAGCAGGAGGATTCATCACTGCATAGTGATAGCCAGAGCGAGATTAACCCGACAAATAATCTGGTCTATCATGACAGAACCAAGAACATTGATGTGTGGTACCACTTCATCCGTAAGATGCTGAAGGATGTTGTGTTCTCACTGTTGAAGATACACACGAGTCAGAATCCAGCGATATGTTGACCAAGGTGGTCATGGTGGAGAAGCTGAAAAGATGTTCAGCTTCTTCAGCTTATGTGTGTCTTCAAGCCTGAGGATCAGAGTTTGAGTCGCTCAGAGTCATTATTAGTCGGGAACGAGAGAGAGATGGGATACTGTTGCTGCGTTGATTCTCAATCTCCAAGTGAGAGATTGTTGAAGTTGTGGAGCTTGATTACCGATCTTGACGGAGAATCGCCCTCGAATAAGTATTGCGCAAGAAGAACTGTGAGGCCCAGTCGCAGTGGAAGTTAGGAAGTCAGAAAGTCCATCTTGGGTGACTCGGAGGCAGGGCCTCAAGAAGAGTCTCTCGAGGACTGAACTAGCTCGCTGACTCTCTGAGTAAAAGCATACTACAGGCAAATGTTGGTGAGCTTGGAGTTTCAGATAGAGACATGTTCAAATGTTCGGGGGATCACTCGGAGTCTCAGGAGGAGCACTCTGAGCAAATGAATAGAGGAACATCACTGAGACGCATTGAGGCGCAGCAAATGCGGTCCAGCCTGGAAGTTTCGCGATACAGAATACTCAAGGCACGTGTCAAAGACAGTTTAGGAATGTCAAAACTTATAACCTTAGTTTTCTCTATAAAAGGAGATGCGTCATAATTAGGGTATGGTGGTGAAAACCTTGAGTTATTGTAAAGAGCGTTTATGAGGTTTTCTTCTTTATCTCCCTGTAATCTCTCGATAATAGTACATTTGTGAGCGATTCTGTGATTTTTTTTTCCTGTTTTGAGGTTTTCACGTAATTTTTAGTATTCTCTGTTGTCTTTTGATTGATCTGCGATCTTGTTCATCTCTTTGATCTGATCTGATCTGTTCTTGATCACCGTCATCGTGAAAGCCCTTAACCCCAGCACATTTCACCTCTCTGCTTTCTCATTATCTCCCCTGTAAGATCACCGGCTCTTAGACCACTGTAACTTAATCCAGCCCAAGTGGTAATATGTTTAAAGTATTCCGTGAAGGCTGGGCATTCTGCAAATAAGTGTGCTCTGGTTTCCATTGCTGAAGGTAGGTCACACATTACATATGCTTGGTTAACTTGGATGCGTCTCGTGAGTAGCCATTGTTTGATTCGTAGTTTGTTGTTAAGCAACACCCAGACAAACCACCAAATCCTCTCTGTGGTCCAAGCTGGCAGCGGAAAAATTAGGCCGATAAGAATAATTGTGGTTTCTTCTCCATCTTTCATAAGCTTCTTTGACTGTTTGATTACCCAAGCCTTGCCCCGACCACTTCATTCTGTCTGAATCATAACTGATTGTAGCCCTGACCTCCATTTGCAATTGTTGGGGGGCAGCAGTTGAAGTTTCTCTTCATCCCAGACACCATTAACTGTCAGATAGTCATTTACTGTATCATCCCCAATTAACTCTTGGTTAACTGTCACCAGAAACCAGATGAGAGCGTTATTTCTAACCCAAGCATCAAATGAGCTGAAGCGGATTAACTTCCCATCCCCAAGTTCCCATCTCGCTTCCGATTCGGTTTTGTATAGAAATGACAATACCACTTCCAGATCGATGATGCATACTTTGCGTGAGTGTTCATATTGATTACTTGAAGTAATAACCTTGTTTGCTTGCTTCCCAATTAGTGTACCATAGAAATCACCTCCCGCTCTTAATCCTAATCTGCCATGCTTGATAGGTTGCCTCACTGAGTTTCAGTTCATCTAGTGCAGTTTGTTGATAGGTTGACACACTGAGTTCCAGTTCATCAAGTGCAGTTTGTTGCCGCCTCCACAAATAAAGGGCGTGTTTAGTAACTTGCAAAATGTTTGCAAAATGCAAAAACTTTTGCAACTTTACATTTTACACTTGTTTGGTTTCGTTTGCAAAATGCAAAATGCAAAAAAACTTTTACAACTCTTCTTTTCCCACTTGCAGTTGCTACAGTTAAATTTGTGGTCATGTAAATCTCACTTTTACACTCATATTTTCTCACTTGCAGTTGCTACAGTTAATTTTGTGCTCATATAACTCTCACTTGTAGTATACTTACAGTTCAAAACAGTTACTGGATAATCAATATATAATTTAATATTATTAAATACTTAATATTTTAAATAGTGTTCAATTTCTTATTTAATTATTTAATTATTTTATATTTTAATCTTTAATTTTTTTATTGTTTTTAATATTGTTTTAATATTTAATATTTACTATTTTAATTTAATATTTTTATTTAATATTTTATTTAATACTTTATTATTTTATTAATACTTATTCCATTTTTTATTATTTTATTTAGAGTTAATATTTTATTAATATAACAATATTATACTTTACTATATATTTAAATATTTATTTTTTAATATAAAAAATTAATTTATTAATATCAGAATATATTTTATTATTATATTAATATTTTATTATGTTAATATTGTAATAATAATTCAGTATAATAATACTATAATGATAATTTATTATTAAATTATAATTATATTTTACTTTATTAATTTTATATTTCTATAATATTACAATAATATTATAATAAAATTTATATTATAATAATTTTCAAGTATTTTTAATATTATAATATTATAACTATATTTTATTATTGTTTTAACATTTTTTAATATTTATATTTTATTAGTATTCTTAAAATTTTATTAACGTTCTTTAGATTTTCTTAAAATTTTATATTATTTATTTAGTTAATATTTTAGTAATATTTTACTATTTATACTAATATTTTATTAATATTATTGTTATAAATAAAATATTAAGATTATTAATTTTTTATCTCAAATTTATTAATACAATTTAATTTGCAATAGTAGATTTAATTTAATAGTATTTATAATATTTAAATCACTGTTACAGTTAATTTTGTGGTCAACTTTTTCACTTATACTTTTATATTACCAACAAAATACCGTAAAACACAATATACTTTACCATTTACACTTTCACTTTATCAACCAAACACCGTAAAACACAATATACTTTTCCATTTACACTTCACTTTATCAACCAAACACCGTAAAACACAATATATTTTCTCTGCTACAGTCCATTTTTTCCATTCTCATTTTACGACTTACGACTTGCGACGTTTTGCAACGAAACAAACATGCCCAAAATCTCTAATGATTTTATCAATTTCCTCTAGAATTGAGTTGGGTACAAAGCATGTTCTGGATATGTGTGCTGGAATTGCTTGCAGCATTTTTTTTTAGCTGAAGTTAACCTAGTTGGGAATGAGAGAAAATTACTGCCCCAAGCATTAACTTGATCATGGATGGTTTCCAGTAGTGAAAAGAAATATCTCTTTTATGGTTTGTTCTTGCATAATATTGATGCTCCTCGATACTTGAAGTCTTCCTCAGTGACTGAATTTCCCAATAGTTTATGCAGTCTCCTTCCATTAGCTAGTGTCAGATCTTTGGGCTTAAAAATGTAATCTTGACTTGTTTTTTGTTTATGACGAGTCCATTAACTTTTGAGAATGAATCCAGTATATCTACCCATGCCTCCACTTCATTGTTGGTTACTGATTTAGTGATGAGAAGATCATCAGCAAAGAGAGAGTGTGTGAGGTTGTCCTCCATTCCTTTATATTTGACACCTTTAACAAACCCCGTGCCTTCTTCTTTGATTTAACCAGATCTCCTATAACATCTGCACACAAGATGAAGATTAATGGTGATAATGGATCTCCTTGGCGAATACTATTGGTAGGCTGAAAGAAGTCTCTGTGAGTCTCATTAACAAGTACTGCATAAGATACTGAAGTCACACAGGACATGATCCAGTTAACCCAAGTGTTAAAGAGTATCTTTTTTTGATCATGGTGAGCCTAATGAAATCCCAGTTTTACTTATCATAGGCTTTATCCATATCAATTTTTGCTATAAACCACTAATTCTTCTTCCTTTTGGAATGATGCATGGTGTGCCAAATCTCTTGAATTATCATGATACCATCAGTGATATCTCTATCTGGAAGAAATGCTAATTGTTCTTTTCCGACTAAATCGTTCATTACCGGTCGCCGTCTGTTGACCAGCAACCTGTTGGGTATTCTGCTTAACAAGAATCAATCTGACAACTTATCAAGATCACTGAGATATCAACAATCTAATTGGCCAGGTCGGCAAATATCAGGTGGGAGGTTTTCCGTTCAATAGAACGTTCCTTAATTTAAGAACCACCTTTCAATTTCCTTCCTTGGTTTAAGCACCAATTAGACTGAATCCAAGTCAGTCACAATATACTGTAAAGTATATCCCCTGTATAAAGGATTTAATCCACTTATACAGTTTCACTTAGACTGAATCTAAGTCAATCTCGATATACTATAAAGTATATCCCCTGTATAAAAGACTTAGTCCACTTATACAGTAATTGAAGTGAGGTACGCTTACAGCGAATCTCCTTAAGACAATTACGTCCCCGCACCGGTGCTTACGGGATAATGGACGCTGGTCTCCCAAGATCAACACTTCTTCACGGTATTTGGACAGCACTACCAAATACCGTACGGTCGAACCGTAGTCAACCAGTACCTACACAGGATTAGCAAAACAGCGGTATAATGACAAATTTCAAATGAATATTTGTCTTACTCTTTTGGAGGAACACCCACTGTTGAGAACGTAGGAAGGTTGAAGAAATTTGGCAGAATCTCCTTTAGGAAGTAGCTTCGGATTCCCACTTCACTTGGAAGTCGCGGATTCTCACTTTGTTGGAAGTCGTCTATTCTCACTTCACTGTTGGAAGTCGCTCTGGAATTCGAGGAGTCGAAATTCGCCGGAGCCCAGTTCAGAACGGAGTCAGAACTTTATAGAGAGAGAGAGAGATCTTTCAGAAGAGAGAAAGATTCTTCGGATTGGTGTTTATTAAAATGAGAACTTTGAATGCTTTATATAGCATTCCAAAAGGGGCCTTCAGGTCTGAATCCAACCAAAGGCTGCACCCTTTGGTCTGCCAACTGGTTCGCACCCTTTGGTCTGCCAACTGGTTCGCACCCTTTGGCTGTCCAACTGGTTCGCGACCGTTGGCGGATCGGTTCAGATCCTGACAGCGGAGCGGGCAGTCCAACAGGTTCGCAACCTGTTGGTGGATCGGGTCCGGTCTGGTTTGAAAGTGGATCCGGTTCGGATCATACCTTGAGACCCAATTCAAAAAGAACCAGGCCAGGTAGGGAACCCGAACTCACCCAAACCCGGCGCGCGCGCGCGCACATACGTGCATAGTTCCCTCCTTTTCGCGCGCGAAAACTCCAAGTACCCAAAGGGCACGCCCTTTGTTCTCAATTTTCTCTATATATACACCACAAACTTCCATCCCACGGCCAATGTGGGACTAAATGCTTTAAGCTACCTTTAGTCCCGTTTTGGCTTTGAATTAGGCAATCTTTGGACTTGAATATCTCATTCATTCGAAGTCGGAATTGAACATGTGAATATACCACGTTCATCACAAATGGAAGGAGAACACACTCCAACCATCATCCGGTTGATTCCATCAACGGATCTTGCCATAATTCAACTCGAAGATTCACCTTTATATTCTTCAATTCCAACAATCCCCACAATGAATGAGAGATTCAAGGAATGACACACAAAGAGACTGACTCTATTGTGAAAGGTACTTGAGAAAAGAAACTGCATAAGGATAGGTGAACTAGGTCTTGAACCTTCCATAGCGAAAGCTTTATCGGACTTACTGGCTAATCAGTGAACTAGGTCTTGAACTGTTAGCCGTTAGTGTAAGCCAAGTCAACAAGCTTCACACAGTGACTTTCCAAATCAACTTTGGTTCTCTGTTGTGTCCGTTTTGGCCCTGGACATTCTTGGTTTCAGAGAGTATCTTTAGGGAATAACAGCCTCCATAGAGATTCCCAAAGAGCCGACCCAACTCTATACTCACATAGGTGATGGACCTATTAAGAGTAGTCTACTCTACTCCACTTGTTTAGTAACAAGATATAGGCATCATTAAAAGCGTTAAGCTTATCCTTAACCCACTTGTAGAAAAGCACTTATGTGCACCATAGGAATGGATTGGAGTCAAGCTCCCAAGTGCTTACTTGCTGAGTCAATCATAACTAGTTTTTCCTCTTGAACTTAGTCCGTGGGATCTCCAGTCGCTAAGTGAGGTTTCCATTAAGCTGACTCGGTAAGGTTAGGCTTTTAGACCCATTCCCCTCGATGCGCAGTTTATACGCTCTCCACTTAAACCTTTAGTAAGCGGATCCGCTAAATTATCCTTTGACGATACAAAGTCAATAGAGATAATTCCATTTGAGAGCAACTGCTTCACGGTATTATGTCTACGACGAATATGTCTAGACTTACCGTTGTATATCACATTTTGTGCCCTAGATATAGCTGCTTGATTGTCGCAGTGTATACATATAGCGGGCACTGGCTTTTGCCACAACGGTATATCTTCTAAGAATTGTCGAAGCCATTCTGCTTCTTCTCCAGCCTTATCTAAGGCTATGAATTCCGATTCCATAGTGGAACGGGCAATACATGTTTGCTTAGAAGATTTCTATGATACTGCTGCTCCTGCTAGAGTAAATACGTATCCGCTAGTTGATTTTGATTCCTCAGAATCTGCAATCCAATTAGCATCACTGTATCCTTCCAGTACAGGAGGATACTTTCCATATCTCAAGGCATATTCCTTGGTATGTGATACGTAACCTAATACTCGTAGTAGAGCGGTCCAATGTAGATCACTAGGGTTGCTAGTATATCTACTTAACTTGCTTACAGCGTAAGCAATATCGGGTCTAGTGCAATTCATTAAATACATTAGACTTCCGATAATCTGAGAATACTCCAACTGGCGTATTCCAGTTCCTGCATTCTTATGAAGGTGGACGTGTGGGAGAAAAGGATTTGTATTCTCTTTTATCCCATGATCCTTGAATCTTTCTATCATCTTATCCACGTAGTGAGATTGAGATAGACTGATTCCATCTGGTGTTCTAGTAATTTTAATTCCTAAAATTACATCAGCAACCCCCAGATCCTTCATATCAAAACAGTTGGATAACATTCTTTTAGTGGACTTAATAATCTCAATATTAGTCCCAAGTATCAACATGTCGTCTACATAAAGACAAACAATGATATATGCATCTCCAACTGTTTTAGTGTAAACACACTTATCGCATTCATTGATAGTGAATCCATCTTTGATCATGACACTATCAAATTTCTCATGCCATTGTTTTGGAGCCTGTTTTAAACCGTATAAGGATTTTACCAATTTACACACCTTGTGTTCTTGGTTCTTGACTATAAATCCTTCTGGTTGCTCCATATAAATTTCTTCATTTAATTCACCATTTAAGAATGCAGTCTTGACATCCATTTGATGGATATCTAAGTTGTGCAATACTGCAATCGCAATCAACATCCGAATGGACGTTATTCTTGTTACTGGTGAATATGTATCGAAGTAGTCAAGTCCTTCTTTTTGCCGATAACCCTTGGCTACTAATCTAGCCTTGTACTTATCGATAGATCCATCGGGTTTTAATTTTCGTTTGAAAATCCACTTACACCCAATTGGTTTACTTCCAGGAGGCAAGTTTACCAATTCCCAAGTATGATTACTTAGAATGGATTCTATTTCGCTATTTATAGCTTCTTTCCACATTTGTGCTTCTGGGTTTGACATAGCCTCTTTAAATGTTTGAGGCTCGCTCTCAATAGCGTATGCTATGAAATCTGAACCAAAAGATTTTGAGATTCTAGATCTCTGACTTCTTCTTGGTTCAATTTCCGCATTTACAATTGGTTCCTCGGGGCTTTCGTCCCTGAACGCCATCTCGTGTGTTCTTTTCCCAGAAGTCTTATCTGCTTCCCGTTTGTACGGAAAGATGTCTTCAAAGAACACAGCATCTCGAGATTCGATAATCATGTTTACATGAATATCTGGTATTTCTAATTTATGAACCAGAAACCTATAGGCACTACTATTCAAGGCATAGCCTATGAATACGCAGTCTATAGTTTTTGCTCCCAACTTAGTCTTTTTAGGTAATGGTGCTAGCACCTTTGCAAGGCACCCCCACATTTTGAGGTGATGGTAGGAAGGTGTCCTTCCATGCCATAACTCGAATGGTATAAGACCAAGTTTCTTGTGGGGTACTCTATTTAGAATATGATTTGCAGTTAATAGAGCTTCCCCCCACAAGTTCTGCGGAGCTCCAGAACTTACGAGCATGGAGTTAACCATCTCCTTCAAAGTTCTGTTCTTCCGTTCAGCAATTCCATTCTGCTGAGGAGTGTATGGTGCTGTAGTTTGATGTATTATACCAAAACTAGCACATAACTCACTAAAATCATTTGATTCATATTCTCCGCCTCTATCGGATTTTAGAATCTTGATTTTCTTGTTGAGTTGATTCTCAACTTCGGCTTTATATGTTGTAAACATATTTATTGCCTCATCCTTACTGTTTAAAAGATACACATAACAGTATCTTGTACAGTCATCAATAAAAGTAATGAAATACTTTTTACCGCCTCTAGTTGGCATAAACTTCAAGTCACATAGATCGCTATGAATTAACCCTAAAGGTTCTGTATTTCGATCTATTGAGTGAAATGAATTTTTAGCCAACTTGGCCTCAACACAAACCTCACACTTGCGAATTTCTTCCAAGTTGAGTTTAGGAATATATCCCAGATTAGACAAGTTTTTCAAAAACTTGTAATTTACATGCCCTAATCTAGCATGCCACAAAATAGGAGACTCAAGCAAATAAACAGAAGAATTTTCTTTATTTATAAGCTTCGGGTACAGATACACAGACTTTTTGTCTACCACTGCAACATTGTCTTTAAAAAGACAATCAACAAAATTCTTGTTTTGTTTGAGACGGCTGCGACATTCATTCGCCTTATGCCCCTCTTTGTTGCAGATGTAGCAAGTTCCCTTGAAGCGCATGTTCTTGCCTTCTTGGACCTTGCCTTTGTACCCCTGGGAAGTCTTCTTCCGCTTTAAGCCTTTGGAAGTAGACGCTTTCCCCTTTGAGTCTTCGATCACATTGGCTTTTGCTTCGTAGGAGTTCTTACTGCTCCTTTTCTCGGACTTTCTGTTGTCCTCCTCAATACGAAGCCTCACAATGAGATCCTCCAACTTCAACTCCTTTCGCTTGTGCTTAAGGTAGTTCTTGAAATCTCTCCACGCAGGTGGGAGTTTCTCCACGATAGTAGCAACCTGAAAATTTTCAGGTAGGATCATACCTTCGGCTTCTATCTCATGCAAGATAAGTTGGAACTCTTGCACCTGACTGATTACAGTCTTGCTGTCCACCATTTTGTACTCCAGAAATCGTCCAACGACGAACTTCTTGGTACCAGCATCCTCAGTCTTGTACTTCTTGTCAAGACTGATCCATAACTTCTTTGCCGTTGTGATAGGACTGTAGACATTGTAAATAGAGTCATCCAGTCCATTTAAAACATAATTTCGGCAAAGGAAGTCACATTGAGTCCATGCATCAGTTGCAGGCTCTGGTGGATCTTCTTCCAGGAATCTGGCCAGATGAAGAGTGGTCAAGTAGAAGAGCATCTTCTGTTGCCACCTCTTGAATTCTGTGCCATCAAATTTTCCTGGCTTCTCCGGCTTCGGGTTAGGAAGTGGAGTAGGCATCAATGCTTGTAGCATGTTTGGTGCCTTACTTGAGCTATCTTGATTAGTCTCAGACATCTTCTGTAAGTTCAAGCAGAACAGAAGTAAGAAACTTTAATTGTCTTAAGATTGTTGGGTATTCTGCTTAACAAGAATCAATCTGACAACTTATCAAGATCACTGAGATATCAACAATCTAATTGGCCAGGTCGGCAAATATCAGGTGGGAGGTTTTCCGTTCAATAGAACGTTCCTTAATTTAAGAACCACCTTTCAATTTCCTTCCTTGGTTTAAGCACCAATTAGACTGAATCCAAGTCAGTCACAATATACTGTAAAGTATATCCCCTGTATAAAGGATTTAATCCACTTATACAGTTTCACTTAGACTGAATCTAAGTCAATCTCGATATACTATAAAGTATATCCCCTGTATAAAAGACTTAGTCCACTTATACAGTAATTGAAGTGAGGTACGCTTACAGCGAATCTCCTTAAGACAATTACGTCCCCCGCACCGGTGCTTACGGGATAATGGACGCTGGTCTCCCAAGATACAACACTTCTTCACGGTATTTGGACAGCACTACCAAATACCGTACGGTCGAACCGTAGTCAACCAGTACCTACACAGGATTAGCAAAACAGCGGTATAATGACAAATTTCAAATGAATATTTGTCTTACTCTTTTGGAGGAACACCCACTGTTGAGAACGTAGGAAGGTTGAAGAAATTTGACAGAATCTCCTTTAGGAAGTAGCTTCGGATTCCCACTTCACTTGGAAGTCGCGGATTCTCACTTTGTTGGAAGTCGTCTATTCTCACTTCACTGTTGGAAGTCGCTCTGGAATTCGAGGAGTCGAAATTCGCCGGAGCCCAGTTCAGAACGGAGTCAGAACTTTATAGAGAGAGAGAGAGAGAGATCTTTCAGAAGAGAGAAAGATTCTTCGGATTGGTGTTTATTAAAATGAGAACTTTGAATGCTTTATATAGCATTCCAAAAGGGGCCTTCAGGTCTGAATCCAACCAAAGGCTGCACCCTTTGGTCTGCCAACTGGTTCGCACCCTTTGGTCTGCCAACTGGTTCGCACCCTTTGGCTGTCCAACTGGTTCGCGACCGTTGGCGGATCGGTTCAGATCCTGACAGCGGAGCGGGCAGTCCAACAGGTTCGCAACCTGTTGGTGGATCGGGTCCGGTCTGGTTTGGAAGTGGATCCGGTTCGGATCATACCTTGAGACCCAATTCAAAAAGAACCAGGCCAGGTAGGGAACCCGAACTCACTCAGACCCAGACCCAAACCCGGACCCGAGCCCGGCACCGGCACCGGCACCGGCACCGGCGCCGGCGCCGGCCGGCCGGCGCCGCCGCCGCCAGCGGCGGCGCGCGCGTACATACGTGCATAGTTCCCTCCTTTTCGCGCGCGAAAACTCCAAGTACCCAAAGGGCACGCCCTTTGTTCTCAATTTTCTCTATATATACACCACAAACTTCCATCCCACGGCCAATGTGGGACTAAATGCTTTAAGCTACCTTTAGTCCCGTTTTGGCTTTGAATTAGGCAATCTTTGGACTTGAATATCTCATTCATTCGAAGTCGGAATTGAACATGTGAATATACCACGTTCATCACAAATGGAAGGAGAACACACTCCAACCATCATCCGGTTGATTCCATCAACGGATCTTGCCATAATTCAACTCGAAGATTCACCTTTATATTCTTCAATTCCAACACAACCTAACCAAGATCTTATGTAGGGTGTTGCATAAGCTAATGGGTATGAAATTAGAGGGAGTTGTAGGATTAGTTACCTCTGGGATAAGGACAACCATTGTTTGATTGGGAATTCTACCTTTGTTTGCAAAGTAGTCCACTGCCTTCAACAATTCCTTTCAAATGACATTCCAATTTACTTGATAAAACTCTGCCCCAAATCCATCTGGTCCTGTAGTTCTTTCTTTGGGTTGTTCAAACACAGCCTTTCTTAATTCTTCCATTGAGAAAGGCTGTATGAGCGACTCATTCTGCGGCTGATTCACATTAGCTGGGGAGGTCTGGGGTATATGATTTATACCTGCAAGTTGATCATCCATAGTGCCCTCTTGTTCCTTTTGTCCAGATTTCTTTTAGATGGCTCTCTAAAACCTCTGCGACTAATAAAGGCTGCTTTACAAAGACTCCTTTCTTGTTCTGAATGCAAGTTATTAGCCTTCTTCGCTTCTGTAAGCCCATTGAAGCATGGAAGAAATTAGTGTTGTCATCCCCTTCTTATGGTCATTTTGATGCGAAAATCAAGGCATCAAGATCATGGCGTATCTACCATTGTTGGAGAAGACGCGCCAACTCAATATGAATCCAGTAGTTTTACTAGTAATAGGATTTCTATTCTTAATTTTTTTTATTTTTAGTAATCAGAATTGTAGTAAGATTTCTGATTTTCTTTTCATGTAGTTTTTTTCATGTATTTTTCTTTCTTTTAGACTTTTAATTTTTTTTATGAGTTTGATTATGTAGTCCAAATAAAAAGAGGAGAGTACAATTTGTGTAACTTATATAAAGACCTCCATGTATTCACTTTTTTGATATATAATGAAATCAATGAAAAATTCTATTCTCTTTATGAGTTTAGTTTAAATGATGAATCCTCTTTCTAATAGTGTGAGATACTCTATTAGACCCGATTAGTGGTGGGATGCCTTAATTGATTTATCGATTACTATATCTTTATTGCCCTCTCTACCTCTCACATCAAATTTCTTTCTCTTTCTCAAATTGTTGCCTAGTTTTCACCATCGTCTACTACTCTCGCATTCGCCGACAACTGCCTTCTCGCCTCCACAACCTCTCCTCTTTGTCATTGACGTCACATGTTCAAGTCTGTGCCTAAGAATTCATTACCATTATGCACTGCCTTGTGTCTACATGCGTGCCGAGCAAGAGGAGTCAAACAAGTGCTTGCACAATCTTGCAAGAAGTACATCCAACCAGCAATCAACTGTCAAACAAAAGGTCATAAGTTTCAGTACAAGTACAATCCAGCAAAGTAAGTTTCAGCCCATAAGTCATGCACAAGAAATTCAAACAATACAAACAATAGTTCGAATCCTTATCAAATTCAGACTCATCCAACTATCAAGGTTTTCTTCATCTGCATTTGAGGTATAGTTCCAATCTTGAAAATACAGTGAGATATTACATTACTAACTTATTATCAATCTTGATTCATTGTTCACTTTAAATGCGAGCGTGTGAATATGCTTTTCCTTTATAGTTGCTTTTAGTATTTTTATTTAATAGTAGAATCTATTAGCTACATCATAACATTTAATTAGTAATTTGATATTTGAATTAATTTAATACATACAAGTTAAAGAAACATAGCTGGTGTTGGCTGCTTTAAGCTATTCTATCAATGATCGTTCTTATTGATGAAATATTTAATTGAGTTATTTTATCTATTTCTTCCGTCCACGTATACGTATCACATAATATTTCCTTCTTGCTCTGCTCAAATTGCACTTCTCCTGATCTCGAATTGTGGTGTGCATTCTTGCCTTAAGCCTGAGAAGTTTTTCCCATTTTGCCGCTGACAATTTAGCTTGTTGGTCTCCAGTAGTAAGGTTCATTTCTTTTTTGATATATGTGATTTGCACCTAAAGACTGCAAAGTTCTTCCTTGACCAATCTTTGACCTTTGTAGCAATTAACTTGACAGAGGAAACGACGGAACAAGTTGGAGATGATCTTGTGATGCTCTCCCCCACTAGCTGGCAATTAACTTTTAGACCACTAGCTTTACTAGTGTAACGTCTCGATCCCGCGGATATGAAGACGTTATGTTGACATACATATGCAGGGAGAAAATACCCTCACTTACGTACGCTAAGCCTCAGTACAAGGAATAAATGTTATACACAATTATTCCATCATTTAATAAAAACAAGAATATCTGCAAAGGGGTTAGTGATTATGATAGATAAGAAAACATGAATAAATCAGGAAACAAGAACAGAATAATAAAGATACCTATGAATAATAAACGCGTCAAATCTCCTACTAAAATCCTGTGGAGTATCAGGTACTACGAAGTCTCGGATCTATAACCTGGGCATGCAAACCCAGAGTCATCAGAAAGCGACCTAGTGAGTGGTAAAATGAAGAAAACAGTAATATATATTATAATAGTACAATCACGATAATACATAATATATGTTGAGGTAATAATGATACAATATGAATATTCTAACAATCAGTATATCAATATTATAAATATATTATCAGTGCTATAACATCATCAATACTTAGCATATTATAATAATGTTACCTCTATAAAACTATACAATACATAATTATAAATCATAACAATATCAATTGGAAAGAGTTACACACACACACAGGTGTGTGTGTGTGTGTGTGTGTGTGTGTGTGTGTGTATATATGTATGTATATATTGTGTGTGTGTATATACATATCAACTAATTTTATGTTATTATACCATTAACAAATTATTATTATGAATATGAGTAATAAGATTCATTATTTAGTTATACAGTAACAATATCAATTTATTTAATTAATATGTATCGAATCTTAATTATTTCTTATTTATTTATACTAATAGAAACAGTAGCATGACAGTATAATGATTAATATAAACATGTATATATGAAATACGCAGAACAATTATACTATGGTGTTATGGTTATAGAGCAACGTGTGTCTAAAGGGAATACATGGAACAGAGAATACATGTGATGCAGAGTATATGTGCTCATGAAAAGTATGTTTCCACGTGGAGTGCAAGGTATATAGGTAACATGATGATTGATAATATATCAGACAGTGTAATAAGTATAAATGGACAATAACATAGAAGTATCGAGTAAGTCATGTTATTTATATAATAATAACAATTAATATCGCCTGATATTTTAGTCTCCACTAATGTCCCTATACTAGTGGCAGTTTATACTGGAGCCCGTACTCCAGCTGAACCCATTCGAACATGGCCTATGGGTACCATTATTCAAACGAGGGTGTATCCAAATAGCAAGCGTTCCTAACGTCATCATTGTTGGGTTATGAAATATATCATGTCCTGGGTCTGGTCAATAACAATATTTATAATAAGAGCACCGGAGACATCCTCGTCACCTAACACCCGGCGGAGTGAGGATTCTAGAGGTGGCCCCCACGGATTCAAGAGGTGACCCCCACCACGAATAGGTGTGATGTGACACTTTATTCCGTGTGGCACTTAGCTCCACACATGTTCCGCCAGACGCCAGAGTGACTGTGCTAATAACAGGGTTACCAAAATACAGGTAGGCTGGCTGAAAATAATATTTATAACATGTAAAAGTTAGCAGAATTTTAGCAGTAATGTGGTAACATGAACAAGTATACAATGTAATAGGAGTACATGAATATTCAAGTAATGGTAATCCAAGTAATATGAACAGTGATCCATGCAATAGGAATACTGAAACATTCAACGCATGTATACAGGAAATCTATGCAACATGAAATAACTGTGTACAAAGTATCCGTATAGCGATGATACAAACATATGAACTAATAGTATCTAGTGGGATAGTGTGTTCGTGTATCCGTGTATCAATGATACGTGAATATGACATAATCGTGTCCAGTGTAGCAGTGACGTGTAAAAGTGATATATGCACATGAAATGAAAATGGTTAGTATAAGTAAATATCCATGTAACGGTGATACAAATATAATGTATCCATATAATCGATGATACTAATACATGTAATCTATAACAACAGTATACATATATCAGTGGTATAGTTAAGATGAATATTAGTATTTGTTATACCACTTTTATGTTATTACCATGATCAATATAATAAAATAATTATTGATAATTATTTACTTCCAGACTCTTCACAACCATTTCATAATCATTAATTTAGTTGTTAATCTGGAAGTCTTTTAATCCATTAATTAAGAATACTGCAAACATATATAAGTAATCTATGTACATGTTATCTTCAATCAAGGATCACTAAAAAAAAATATTAGTAACCGCTGGCACATCTTTATTTATAGCGATTTACTATTTATATGAGTTATAAAATATTAAATAAATTAATAACTCAATTGTACTTAACATGATGAAGTATAAACTTATTAAAAGAAAAACACTCACATAGTTAGTAGCTCTCTTTCCTACGATCACAATGGCTCCATAATTGTCCATATTGAATTCTGGATGCTCCAGATATTTCCCGAACACTAAAAGCATTAATAATGGGTTAAATATAATAATAATATTTAAATTGTAAATATTCTAAATGGCCATGGTGGTTTATATAAAATTACCTTTCTTTAGGCTAGAAATGGGTCTGGCTTGCTATTAGGTCTATTCTCCATATTGGGTTCAACCAAAATAATTTAAACACACTTTTGAATTGGGTTAAGGTATCATGTTATTGGGTGTGGGTTATAGGGTTTGGACCCAATAGAAAAAGAGAGAGAGATAGAAAATGAGAGAGTAGAAAGAGAAAGAGATAGAGAGAGATAGAGAATGAGAGAGAAGAAAGAGAGAGAAGAGGGAAGAAAGGGGTGGCGGCCAGCGCGACGGAGGCTGCTGGCGCGCTGCTGCGCTCGACCAGGGCGGCTGGCGACTGACCAGCGATGACGAACTGGCCAGCCACGGGCGATAAGAGAGAGAGAAAGCCAAGAGCGAAAATGGGGGAAAAGATAAAGCAAAAGAGAGAGAAAGGAAGAAGTAGAAGAAGAACGAGGTGACGGCGCTAGTTGGTGGCTCAGTGGCAGGACGGCATGGTCAGCGGAGGTCAGAGAGCGACAGCGTAACAGTCATGGGTGGCGATGATCGACAATGAACGACAGCAGGAGAGAAAGAGGGGTGATGGAGAAAATTGAAGAGAGATAATGAGAAGGAGAGTGAGAGAGAATACGAGAGCGATTAGGAGAGGAGAGGAAAGAGAGGATGGGAGGGCCGGCGTGGTGGCCTGGGCGTGGCCGGCGACAATGAGCAAAAAGAGCGTAGAGAGAGGTAGTGTGAGATGGGGGGAGAGAGTTAGGGAGACATGTGATATAGAGAGATGTAAAGAGAAACGGAGAGTGCGAGAGAGAGAAATAGAGAAGGAGTGGTGGTTAATTAAGTTGGTGAATAAAGGCGGTGGAGAAATGTAACACTCTGTTCCCAGGATACGTACTTAGATACGCATTCGGATTTTTTGATAATATTTTTTGATTTAGTTTTGTATTTGTTTTTGTTTTATGATTATCCAAATTCGTAGACTCGGAGTCAGCCCTGCTCTGAATCGGGAACCTGATCCTAGTATATTACTCAATTTGATATTTTCAGTAGTAGATTTGATCGGTTTCAATTTCAAATATCATTTTCTAATATTTTATATTTTTCATGATTTTTTAGAATATTTCAGAATTGATTTGCAAAATCTTCAAAACCGGTGTCTATTGGTATAACTGACCGATTTTCGAATTTATAGTTTTCAAATAGAGTTGAATTTCTAGAAATGGCGTTCACATTACTTCTTAAAATCTCTTTGTCTATCTAAATGCATTTTTTGAAATTTTTCTGAATTTATCGAAATTCGACCGGTTTTGGTGTCGACCGGTATCGTCAAAAGATTCAAGAATTTTTAATTTGAAAATCATATTGAATTTCTCGAATCTAATTTTACCACGCATATTAAAATAATATTTTCTATTTTTAAAATTTTTGGGAACATTTCTGAAATAGTTAATTTTTACCCTATTTAAATAATATTATTTTTCTATTTCTTTTCTTTTTCTTTCTTTATTTTCTCTTCTTTTCTTTTTCCCAATTCTTTCGACCAGCCCATCACATCAACTGCATGCCCATCACTCTATTATTTCACCACTACTCCCCAGCCATCACTCCTTTTCCTTTTAAAAATAAAACACTAGAAACAAAACTCTCTCTCTCTCCCCCCCCATTCTCTTCTTCACTCTCCTCTCTCCCTTATTCCTCCCTCCCTTGGTTCCAATGCCTGCCATCTCCAGCACCACCACTGAAGTCCCCCTCCAGCCATCTACTCCACCAAGCCACCCCGTTGTCTTTCCCTCCAATTTCAACTCCAATTAGTACACCAACTTCAACATCATCATCTTCATCACCATTCACCACCATCACCTTCTTCCTTCTCATCCACCATGGCCGGCCACCACCACCACCACCTAGGGACAGCCACCTTCCCCCAAGTTCCCCTCTCCTCTTCTTCACCTCCGTTCTCTTCAATTAATATCTCATCTTCTCTAATTTTATCAAAACCCATCACCACCACCTTCATCTTCTTCTTCTATCCACCATCAATCCACCACCAATTCCTCCACATCTAACATCCAACCATTATCTTCTCCTTCTCTTCCAACTCCCCAACACCACCATCTTCAATCAACATCACAATATCTTCATCACCTTCAACTAAGACCACCACTTTCAACAATAACAATAACACCAACAACCCAAATCCCCTCCACCTCCCTTCCTCCCCTACGGCCGCGCGCCGCCCCCTCTGGTGGCGCTGCCGCCCGGGCCACCGGTAGCGGCCAGCAGCAGCTGGCCTTACCCCTCCCCTTGTCCTCTTCTTTCTTCTTTCCATTCTTCCTTTCTTTCTTCCTTACTTTATTTTCTTCTTTTTCTTTTCCTTCTTTCCTCTTTTACCCCTTCTTTTCCGTCAAACTTTCTATTACCCCCTTCCTTATCCAGCACAACTCCTCTCTCTCTCTCTCCCCTCCCTTTCCTACAACTCTCTCTCTCTCTCCCCCCCAACATCTTTCTCTCCCACTCTAGTTTTCTATTTCCTCTTTCTCCTCTGATTCTCTCTCTAAAAATTATAATTATATATTTTAACATAGATTGGTGGTGTGCACGTGTTTCTGGTGTTCTGAAATTTTACGGTATTTTCTGATGGTTTAGGCGAGTACCTTTTCTGGGAACGCTATTCTGGTTTTTAATACATGATGCATCGTTATGCGAGTTAACATATGATATGCGAGTAATTTTCTAATATTAACATACTGTACGAATACATGTTGGTGTTATTATAACTCATTGAACATGTATTATACTTGTATTGGGTATGCCTAGATGAAAAAAACCTAGAGGGGGGTGAATAGGTGTTATGCTAATCAAATGCACTTTTAAAAATAAGTTAAGATATATGATGCAAGCGGTCACTCAAAACAAGAAATTGAAGCCGAATTCACCGTGAAGGGCTCTA
Source organism: Agave tequilana (assembly GCA_038442645.1). Lineage (NCBI taxonomy): Eukaryota > Viridiplantae > Streptophyta > Magnoliopsida > Asparagales > Asparagaceae > Agave > Agave tequilana. The sequence goes on along the minus strand of JAVJIF010030840.1, from coordinate 47,448 downwards.
GAACTTCTCTTCTTTGGTTCCTCTAGATTATGAGTTGAGGTGTTTAATTGCTTCCTTGTTGATACGAGTATAGACCTAAAATACAAAAATATGAAATGAATGCAATAATGAAGACAAAGCACGTGTTAGCACAAGTATAAGAATGTAAATAAAACAACAAAGAGCAAAAAGAAAAATAATCGCAATCGCAAGCAGAATAGAATATGTTTCGAGGTTCGAGCCACTGCTCTACATCCCCGCCTTCACCACTATGAAGGATTTTCACTAAATCCACAAAGGAAACTTTCACACAGGAACCTTACACTCAAAGGATTACAATTGGTCTACACAAGACCGGAGTACCCAACTCCAACAATACAATTCTCACACAAGAGGAACCACAACTCAAAGAATATAAGTCACTTGGTGATGTAGAAAGACCACAAACTCTCTCTTACAACTTCTATAGAGTAGAGTATGATTTTTGGCTCAAGAAGTAAAATGAGAGAAAATTTCAGTAGTAAGGGTTTAGAAAACTTGAAAACCAACTGAAAAATTTTGCAATAGAAAGAACTTTAAAAATGGAATGCAATAAAACACTTCTTCTCTTGAAAACTTGAAACTTGGATATTTTTTTTGTTAAAATCAAAGACCTATGACCTCTATTTATAGACAAAACATAAATACCATTCATAAGTGTTACCAGGTCATTAGGGCTGAGTTTAGCCAGTTGAAAACAAGAAATAGCCGTTGTAACCCATAAAAACCAAAACAAATCCAAAATAGAGCAGTTAGGTGAATCTGGACAGCTGCCGGTTGACCGGCAGGCCATCTGGCAAAGTAGACGTTGGCTCCGGTCGACCAACAGGCAATTTAAAAAGAGTGTTTTGAACTTCCGGTCGACCGGCCCAAACAGAGAGTGAGTGGCTTGCAGTCGGTCGACCGATCGGTCGACCGCAGTGGTTGACAGCCTGTTTGACTGAGAAACGTGCACAGTGTGCACATCCACAACCATAGGCCCGGTCGACCGACCGGTCGACCGAGTTGGCCTGAAACAGTAACGATCGACCGGCCGGTCGACCGTATAGGCCTGAAATAGGATAAAAAATAGATTTTTGGATATGGAAATATTTTTTAAAATAATTTTCATTGGTTTGAGGGTTAATAAGAATGGTATAGGAGATAAAATACATGTTCTAAACTTGATATAAAAATTTGAAAAATTATGAAACATGTATATCAACCAAACATGTAACAAAATCAATATCACCAAAAACTTGTATTTTGAAAAGTGTATTTTTGTGTGTGTAACTTCTTGAGCACATATATCATATCCTTATTCTTAACATACTAAAACTCTTACAAGGGTCTAGGAGACTACAAGGTCTTCAATCGGGCTTTTCCATTTGCATCATTGAGTTTGTTTGAATTCTTGATCCCGTTTTTGAGTCATATTGAGTCAACACCACCTTCCTTTAGGGAAGAAACATCTTGAATCCTAATAACTCTGAAATAGTCTTAAATACTTACACTGGATTAGTACAAATAACTTTATATGTTTTGTGATCATTAAAACTCTAAAATCGGGTGATTGTAACCTTGGGCCAACACTAGATACCCTCCCGCTTCGCTCGGCTTCACATAGCTAACTGATAGATTAATTTATTGTTATTGTAAATATGGTTGTGAAGAGTTTGAAATGTTTAACTATATTGTTCTCCTATATCATGTTACATGACCGGATGATTATCTGACACATGATGTTGTAACTTTGTATTCAAACTCACATAATACCGACATGTTAATTACCTGACACTGATATGTTTATACTTGACATCTGATACCTGACACTTGATATCTGACACCTGACGATTGATATGCTATCACTTGGTATTGATACACTTGACCTGATGTTGTGATACCTGACTGGACAGTATCACACCTGACACCTGTATTACATTTCCTATTCATGATGTCATTTTTATGGGGACTTAACATGATTTTATACGGCTATCAGACATCTGATACTCCTGACCTCCTGTACTCCTGAACCCCTATAACAGGGAGACTCTTGATACTATACTCTTGTTAATCCCCGTAATTGGATAATCATGGATATTAGATTGCCATAAACTCACTGTGGACATTATCACTGGACAGTATGTAATAATTGAACAACTTACACCGGGAAGGGAGAAACTGATGGGTACCGATATAGCTTCCGTGTTTAAAGTGGCCATACAAATATTGTACAACTAATTCTTGAGATTCAACCTGGAGGCCACCAGGTGTTTCCGTGGGGTGTACTGGCACCCCTACTCCCCTGCCTCCTACTTGGTGTGCCATAAGTTCCTGGATCTATTCCTTTGGGGAACAGTGCATCCTAGTCCTGTTCGGGCGCATACTAAGTCCTACGGGCATATAGTAAGTCCCGATACCTAGCGGTACGTTCTGACTCAGCACCGGATACTCTTGGACCGTTGTCCCAGGCATGCACGAGACCCATTCTAAACATGGTTCGTCGATCTCCATCAGTTTTCAATAACCAACCTCGCTCGACCTGTATGTGGAGCTATATGGTATGGGACATATACCGAAACATACAAATTGGACGAGTCTTAATAATATAATAATAACATGTTACTGACATCTGACTAGCGACCTTTACTGGTGAGACCTGTGACACAATACATTATTATGCTCGCCACTTACATATGACATCTGTTGGCCCAAAGGTCCATCACTCTAGTTTTGATGATGATCAACTCATGTAGTTATAGTACTAATGATCTTGTGTTTATTTACTCTCAGATTTGTGATCAAGATCTTAGTAGGTGTGTAGCTTCAATAAAGGACTTAAAGTCAAGTTTTGGAGCTAACACGGTTTGATTCAAGAGCCTATGCATCAAGACCACATCAAGTACTCAAGAGGAGTCTAGCTCTTTGGATCAAGTTTGGACCAAGTTAAGAAGATGGGAAGACTTCAAGAGAAGACCTTCAAGATCAAGACTTGTGTCTAAGTTTGTTTTTGTTAAGATTTTATTTTTAGATAAAATGTAAAGGATAGAATAGTTGGTGGATTGCTCAAGTATACCATATACACACACACTCTTGATTTAGATGAGTTTTTATAAAAGGATTTTCATTTTGGAAAAATACTGGTTTGATTTTTAGTATTCAAAGTTTACATGTCTTTAACCAAAACTATTTTTAGTGTTTATTATAAAAAACATAGATATTTCATCATGTATATATAGTGGATCATATCCATACACTCTATGCTTTAAAAGTGTTTAAAATATCTTGTTTTTGTATTTGGAGAAGTTTTGAAAAAATAAGTTTTGGAAAAAACCAATTTGGAAAAATACAGTTTTTGTTTTTAGCCAAAATTTCTAAGTTACAAAAATAGTTCAAAATGTTTGTAACATGTTTTGATTTTGCTCAAACATGTTTGTATATCAAAGTATAATACTGTAACTATTTTTGTGGATTTTTAGAGATTTTATGGGATTTATTTGGTAATTAAAAACTCTAGTTTTCTAATCCCTAATTCTGTCTGCCAGGCTTTGGCTGTCGACCGACCGGTCGACCGGACCAGGAGCCGGTCGACCGGAGCGATCGACCGAATGTGCACAAAACGTGCACAAGGCCATATCAGTTGGCCGGTCGACCGAGCGGTCGACCGACTGAAGGCAACCCACTCTCGAGTTGCCCCGGTCGACCGGGCGGTCGACTGGCCAGAGAGCCGTTGCTCTCTGGTTCAGAGCACGGTCGACCGGGCAGTTGACTAGAAGGCTCAACGGTCATTTTTTTGATCGTTGGCCGGTCGACCGGAAGGCCATTCTGGGCCTAGTCAGCTGCCAACGGGCAGATTCTCTTGGGGCCTATATAAACCCCATTTGAGAGCTATTTTATACAAGATTTTAAAGTGGGTTTTGAGCCAATTTTTCCAACTCTATTAGTTGTTTATCTCCACTTGTTTAAGAGCCAAAATTGCCATATCAAAAGGAGAGATTTTTAAGAGTGTATTAAAAAGTGATTTCTTGAGTTTTCCTCCACCATTTCAATCCTAGTTTTCTCACACAACACTTGAGCTATCCATTGCTATATCTACCTATAAGGATCTTTGTTGTAAGAGGATTTTAGGTGATCAAAGTGTTGTGATCACCAACGTTCTACTTTGTACTTTGAGGAGGCGGACTTGCGGGTTCGCGGTGTTTCGAGTTCGTGTGTGAACTCAGTGTTTGAGGTGCAGTCTCGGCGAGCTAGTGGGCTTGCGGTGCGTTCTTGCGGGAACGAGTTTAGGGACTAGAGAGTCCAAAAGTTCTAGTGTGAATTCCTTGTAAGTGTTGCGGCACCGAGTGATCTGGTGGGATCGGTTTATAGTGAAAATCCTTCAAGTGTTGAAGGCGGGGACGTAGAGCAAGTGTGCTCGAGCCTCGACACAAATCTCTCGTGTTTGCGATTACTCTCTCTCTCTCTCTATCTCTTGTTTATATCTTGCATGCTTATATTGTTTTCATCTTTATATGCTTGATATATATTTGTGCTCACATTGTTATATGCTTGGGGATTGTTTGCTAACACTTGTATTCAACCAAGAGAGCCAACGCGGCACCTCAACTCTTATTTAGAGGAATCTTGAGGAGTTAGTTCAGAGCCCTTCACGGGGAATCCGGCTACACTCTTATGTTATATGTGGTGTTTAGTTTAAATAGTTTTATTTTGCATTAAATAAGTTTTAAATTCCGCATTATTGACCCTTAGATTAGCTCATCACGTATTCACCCCCCTCTAGGTGATTTACAATTCGTATCAGAGCCAAGTGCTCTTGATTTGGGTCTTACAACCTAGAGTTAAAGATCCTCATTTTATAGCTAATCACAATATTTGTACACACACCATGGATTTCACGTCACCTCCCTCCTTTGACATTCTTAACATCCAAACTTGAAAGGTTAAAATATCCTTATACCTCAAAGCCCTAGTTATTCATGTTTATTTTGCCACTACTAGAGATTCTTATTGTTTAAATGGCAAAATATTGAGGCTAATGCAAAAACCCTACATGCTTTGAAGAGTACCCTAAATGATGATTATTTATGTAGGGTTGCTAATCTTGACTCGGCTTTTGTAGTTTGGAATACCATACTCTCCCTTGGCGAATAAGAACAATATTATGCAGGGAGTGACTCGGATGTGGGAAATGACACTTCCAACGTGTGCTACATGGTCCAAGGGGATAACCCCCTTGAGGTAAACACCGAAACCGAGTTAGATGAAGATGTTGAAATGTCATATGATGAGCTTGCATCTTTTTGTCAACAATTACTTGAAAAATATGACATGATTAAAAGGATAATAAGAAAATGAAAAACAAATTTGATGCCATGTTAAATGAAAAAGATTCTTTACAAGAAAAATTGGAATGTTTTTCAAAAGAAAATGAAAGTTTGAAAAATGAAAATGTTTCCTTGCTCTCTAAATTGAATGATCTTTGTGAAGGAAACACTACTTTGAAAAATAAAATTGTTTTGGTGGAAAAATAAAATTGTTTTGGCGAAAAGAAATTGCTTTGCATGAAGATACTTCTTTGAAAAGAAAAATGGTTGAAAAAGAAAAGAAAATATTTCTAAAAAGAAAAAGACTATTGATCATGCTCTTCATGCCACAACCATTGATAAAAATGAAGTTAAATTTTTGAAAAATAAAATTGATTGTTTGAGCTCAACTTTGAGCAAATGTGCATTTAATCATAAAAGATTAGAATCTTTGTTTCAAAAGAAACAAGTTCCCCATGTTTATGCACAACACCCACATCATGCATATGCACATTTTGCACACCACGATCACACTCATACACATATGCATCCTAGAGTGTACAAGTATACACATTGTGGCCATAAAGGCCATTTAGCAAGATTTTGTTATGATAAAATAAATTCTTCAAATTTTGCTAATAAAAATGTTTGGGTTCCTTATAATGCTAACCCTCAAGGATCCACAAGAAAATGGGTACCAAAATCTCCACATTTTGTATTTGATGTAAATGCGGGCTCTCACAAAATGTGAGAGGATTGGTGCCTTGATGGTGGATGCACATGGACTTGATGGACACACATTTGATGCACCGCTATCAAGGAGGTTTGGTGGGACAACCACCATGTTTTAGAGACTTAGGGTATAGTTCTTTAGTTTAGTAACTATCTCTAAACTCCTAATTTATTTACATGCTTTCAATTGATGATTTTTAGCATGTTTGTTTTTTTTTTATTGTGCTTCACGTGATAAATACTTGTTTTAAATGTAGTTTTTATCAAAACTTGTGTATATACGTGTACAAGTAGTGAGCAACAAATTGATTCATATATATTTGCACTTCATTATTCATTTGTACTCACTATATGCACATATATAGCCTAGTTTTGATGATTTTCTCATTTACACTTGTTTTGCCTATTTTCATGTTTTACTTCATGTATATGTATTTTGTATTCAAATCTAATAAATATACATGTATGCCCCTTGAGTCATTTGCCTTCATGCAATTCACTTTATGGACTCATTTTATGTTTGGGATATGTATGCATATTGTTAGTTTTGGATAAATCATACATATACCTAGAAGTTTGTTTTTAAAGATGAAAAATGAATTTTTATGATAAAATGAGATTCATGTTTGTTTTGAGCACAATTGATTATTTTCATGAAAATATGCTAATTACATGATTCTTGTGCACTCACGTTTTATTTGTTTATTCATGACTATGTTTCATGATCATTTTGAGCTTTATGGACCTTGATTGTTGAATTTTGTGTATTTAGTATGTTTCATGATACATATGATTTGGTTTCATGGTTTGAAGGATCTTTAACTAGTTTTTCAAAAATTATTTTAACTAGTTATTTATTCTTCATTTGATAGTGTTTTCTCTATAAAAATATTTTTCAAACTCTATTTTTGAAAACCATACCAACCCCTTTTTTAAGGGAGGACGGATGGGCGAGTATGCCTTGTAAGCCTTATTGAAAATCTTTTATCTTGTGCATAAAAAGGGTGGTAATTATGAGTTATATACTTGATTTATATTGTTATTTTCAATTGGTATCTCAATTGATATTTATTTTGTATATACTCATATTTTGTTTTCTATATATGTATGCTTCATTTCAATAATATCAATTTCTATTTGTATTCTCTTTTCATACATATATATAATTTGTTTGTACTTGATTTTCAAGATATTTACATGTTTTAAACACGAAGTATGTTTATGCTAAGCTTACTTCAAATCTTAATTTTTAATTGATTTCTCAATTGGTACTTTTATATGAGCTTATGCATTATCTTCAATTGGTATTTTTTTTACAATTGGTATTTTTATTGATATCAAAATGTACAATATGATTTCAATTGGTATCTATTGATCTATTTATTTCAATTGATATCCATGAAAATTTATATTTGTATCAAAATATAAAATACTTTCTTTCATTGGTATCAAAATTTCAATTGATAAAATGTTTCAATTACAATTAAAAATTCAAATTTGTAATGATTATTTACAATCGATATCTTAAAATTTGATTTACTAAGATATCTCAAAATTTGTTTTATTAAAAAAATTCAGAATTTGTTCTAATAAGAAATATTAAAAATGTTTTGATGTGTATTGCCTGTATACAAGGGGAGCTTAACATCTCTCCTACATATAGATTCATGTTGAGTGTATCCTATACTGAGGAGCTTGACAACTCTTCTTTATGCGGTACAAGTGTGTAGGGGGAGCTTCACATCCCCTCTTATGCATTGCATATTATGTATTATGTGAATTAGGGCTTGCCATCCCTTCTTCATGTAATGCATGTATGTAGGAAAGTTAACTTAGCGTCTTCCTCTTCATGAATGTATATCGCATATATCTTTTTATTGATTGATTTGAGTTCACCCCTTTATTGATTTTTTTGTTTCTAACAAAAAGGGGAGAACATTATTTTGTATTTACTTTAACCCCTTTGTTGATGATTAATAAAAAGGGGGAGAAGTATTTGAGTATGTATGCATGTTTTCCTTGTTTTATACATAAAGGGGGAGAAGAATTTTTTTTTATGCATATTACTTTGTTTTGCAAAAAAGAGAAAAGAATTTGATGAGTTTTATGCTTGATTGGCATCTTTATCTCCTTATGTTTGCATACATGTTTCATGTGCTTTATTGCCATATCTTATTGCTTATTTGTTATGCATGAGTTAAGGGGGAGCTTCTTTGAAGCTTTACTTTAATCCATGCATATATAACTCCATGAGTTTTTTCATCATCAAAAAGGGGGAGATTGTTGGCCCAAAGACCCATCACTCTAGTTTTGATGATGATCAACTCATATAGTTATAGTACTAATGATCTTGTGTTTATTTAGTCTCAGATTTGTGATCAAGATCTTAGTAGGTGTGTAGCTTCAACAAAGGACTTAAAGTCAAGTTTTAGAGCTAACACGGTTTGATTCAAGAGCCTATGCATCAAGACCACATCAAGTACTCAAGAGGAGTCTAGCTCTTTGGATCAAGTTTGAACCAAGTCAAGAAGATGAGAAGACTTCAAGAGAAGACCTTCAAGATCAAGACTTGTGTCTAGGTTTGTTTTTTGTTAAGATTTTATTTTTAGATAAAATGTAAAGGACAGAATAGTTGGTGGATTGCTGAAGTATACCATATACACACATACACTCTTGATTTAGATGAGTTTCATAAAAGGATTTTCGTTTTGGAAAAATACTGGTTTGGTTTTTGGTATTCAAAGTTTACATGTCTTTAACCAAAACTATTTTTAGTGTTTATTATCAAAAACATAGATATTTCATCATGTATATATAGTGGATCATATCCATACACTCTATGCTTTAAAAGTATTTAAAATATCTTATTTTTGTATTTGGAGAAGTTTTGAAAAAATAAGTTTTGGAAAAAACCAATTTGGAAAAATACAGTTTTTGTTTTTAGCCAAAATTTCTAAGTTACAAAAATAGTTCAAAATGTTTGTAACATATTTGATTTTGCTCAAACATGTTTGTATATCAAAGTATAATACTGAAACTATTTTTGTGGATTTTTAGAGATTTTATGGGATTTATTTGGTAATTAAAAACCCTAGTTTTCTAATCCCTAATTCTGTCTGCCAGGCTCTGGCGGTCGACCGACTGGTCGACCGGACCAGGAGCCGGTCGACCGGATGTGCACAAAACGTGCACAAGGCCATATCAGTTGGCCGGTCGACCGAGCGGTCGACCGACTGAAGGCAACCCACTCTCGGGTTGCCCCGGTCGACCTGGCGGTCGACCGGCCAGAGAGCCGTTGCTCTCTGGTTCAGGGCGCGGTCGACGGGCGGTAGACCGGAAAGCTCAACGGTCATTTTTCTGACCGTTGGCCGGTCGACCGGAAGGCCATTCTGGGCCTAGTCAGCTGCCAACGGGCAGATTTCTTGGGGCCTATATAAACCCCATTTGAGAGCTGTTTTATACAAGATTTAAAGTCGGTTTTGAGCCTGTTTTTTCAACTCTATTAGTTGTTTATCTCCACTTGTTTAAGAGCCAAAATTGCCATATCAAAAGGAGAGATTTTTAAGAGTGTATTAAAAAGTAATTTCTTGAGTTTTCCTCCACCATTTCAATCCTAGTTTTCTCACACAACACTTGAGCTATCCATTTCTATATCTACCTATAGGGATCTTTGTTGTGAGAGAATTTTAGGTGATCAAAGTATTGTGATCACCAAAGTTCTACTTTGTACTTTGAGGAGGCGGACTTGCGGGTTTGCGGTGTTTCGAGTTCGTGTGTGAACTCGGTGTTTGAGGTGCGGCCTCGGCGAGCTAGTGGGCTTGCGGTGTGTTCTTGCGGGAACGAGTGAAGGGACTAGAGAGTCCAAGAGTTCTAGTGGGAACTTCTTGTAGGTGTTGCGGCACCGAGTGATCCGGTGGGATCGGTTTATAGTGGAAATCTTTCAAGTGTTGAAGGCGGGGACATAGAGTAAGTGTGCTCGAACCTCGAAACAAATCTCCCGTGTTTGTGATTGCTCTCTCTCTATCTCTTACTTGTTTATATCTTGCATACTTATATTGCTTTAATCTTTATATGCTTGATATATATTTGTGCTCACATTGTTATATGCTTGGGAATTGTTTGCTAACACTTGTATTCGATCAAGAGAGCCAACGCGGCACCTCAACTCTTATTTAGAGGAATCTTGAGGAGTTAGTCCAGTGCCCTTCACGGGGAATCCGGCTACACTCTTGTGTTATACGTGGTGTTTAGTTTAAGTAGTTTTATTTTGCATTAAATAAGTTTTTAATTCCGCATTATTGACCCTTAGATTAGCTCATCACCTATTAACCCCCCTCTAGGTGATTTACAATATACGCTACTACGTTGAATTACCTTACTTATTTTCGAGTTTCCATACCATTTTCTACACATGTTTTCTGATTCATGTTTATCGATACACATGTACTTATTTGATTTCAGATGTAGTACTAATTCTCTGATTTTTATATATGTTACTGGTCATTGCCTGTACCTGTATGCCTGAACCACATCACTTGATCATATACTCGTGTGACCGACTGAGCACGCCTACTGGCTTTATCTTACGTACTCACTGGGTTGCTTTCTAATAATCCTGAATCCTCATGTTCGGATCCTAGAGTCTGGACCGTAGTGGCCTTGCTGTAGCTGATCAGAGAGCGCAGCGGAAGCGTGGATTAGTAGTTGCTTGTCCGATCCTCTTTCTTTCAGCCTCCCCTTGATCGGCTTGTGAGATTCTCATCTTGCTACTCGTCAGTACTTTTCTGTCTTTTGTATTGCATATCATGTCCTTTTCACTTCTTGATGATCTTATATTCTTGAGATATTGTATCGTGCTTTTGATAATTGTGTACTTGTGCTATTATTGCTGGAACGTATATTACTACTGTGCTTCTGCAGTCTGATCCTTGTCTGTATTGATGCTTAGCGTATATATGTGAGGGTATTTTCATCCTGCGTATATACGTTGCAGTAACGTCTTTGTACCCGTAGGATCAGGGTGTTACAGGGTGGTATCAAAGCTTAAGCTCTCACATCTTCAGTATAACCAGTTGGCAAATTAATAGTAAAGAGATTTGTAACTGGAGCGCATGAGTCATGGTTATACAATCTAACTACAAGTGCAAAGTTATCTATTTCTTCTTGACTGTCCTTCTTTTGATCCTTGAATTCCTTCCATCCTTATTCATTTTCAGTTCTGGTCGTCCTTATACCAACTTAAGATATGGATAGATTGGTAGGGTAGTGGCAAGATAGATGTGTGGTTCACTCTCATTCTGTTCTGGCATTCTTTGACTCTGATACATCGCATTATCTTATGTTGGATAGTTTTTTGGCCTTGTATTCTATTCTTGTATGTATAGACGCATCACGGGGAATCAGTACAGAGAGTGGAGTAATCATCACTTATATAATCAAATAGACTGTATCATTACATGAGGAGGGTCAGTATGAAACAGTGTTCCAGATTCAGGACTTCTGCCAGACAGAGTTATAGTTTTTTCTATTTTTATTATTCTAGTAAAGATCATGATTTCTTCTACCAAGTTCAAGAAACTCGGGTCTTCTCAGAACTGATCTGCAGTCAGGTTATTATTCAAGAGAGCATTCGGGTCTTATTTCGGTTATTGTGATTTCTTAATCGTGTTCTCAGATCCACCAACTCCTAGCAGTCTTTATAGATTTGGTGGACCACGGGCTCCGCTAGCCTCGCCAGACGAGGGCCGTGTTCTAGTCATGGGCGAACCTAATCAGGTGTGGGCTTCGCTGCACTCTGGTGCTTAGCATTTAGCGTTGTCTTACGTGCTGGCTTTCCCGCGTGGGCTCTGCCAAATGCGAGCCTCACAGAGCATTAGCTCTGTCGCACCCTAATGTTTAACGCCTGAGTTATGTTATGTGATGGCCTTACTTAAGCTTAGCTTTGCTCATGGCTAGTCCCTTCATGCTTAGCACTCTAGTCATTCCTCAGATTTCTCCCGCCTAACATGTTTTCATGGATCCGATGAACATGGTTTTCTCGCTGTATCTGAGCTATCGTCATAATCCTTATAAATGATCCATTCGGCCAACCTTGCAGGGCTTAAGTATTCTCTAATGTTTCATCTATAGCCGTGTTATCATTCAGAAGTCAGTATTTAGAATTTTTCATGGTTATTCTATATTCTTGGCAATGTCTTTCAGAGTTAACAACACCCAGTATTCAGAGATCCTTAATTATCAGTCTTCTTTATGTATGCTCAGTATTATCAGAGCTTTCTTTATCTTCAGTATTCTAGTCTATTCTCGGAGAATTAGTATGTATGCAGCACATCGGAAATTCTACTACAGACTCTTCGTCAAGGACAGCTTCATGCAATGCAAGATTTTATAATATATTATGGATTTCAGTACTATAGATTTCTAGGGATTTCATTAGCTTTGCTTCGCAGCCTATAAGAAGTATTATTGATTATCTCACCAAGTCAACCCACTTTATATTATTCAGAATGGGTCAGTCTTCTGAAGTTTTGGCAGTGTTTTTTTATTAGCAGATATCATATCCGTATTATTATGGCACCGTCAGAGGATATATATGACAGGAAGTGCAGAAATATCTAAGTCTCGAGTTTACCGTTCAGTCGACTTGTGAGAACTGCCCTCAAATTATTCATATCTTGATTGGTATAATCCTCATTCGTATCATTTCTATGTTCATATTCCCCTTATCGAAATTTCGAGAATAAAATTTTTGTAAGGTGGATGGAATGTAACACCCAGTTCTCAGAATACATACTTAGATACGTATTCTGATTTTTAATCATATTTTTCAATTTAATTTTTTTATTTGTTTTTGTTTTATGATTATTTGTTTGATTATTTTGTATTGGATCCGGATTCGTGGACTCGGAGTCAGCCCTAGTCTGAACTAGGGACCCGATCTTAGTGTATTACTCGATTTGATTTTTTTTTTGTTAGTCAAATTTGACCAGTTTTAAATTCAAATATCTTTTTCCAATATTTTAGATTTTTCATGATTTTTTGAAAATTTTCAGAATTAATTTGTAAAATCTTCAAAACCGGTGTCTATTGGTATCACTGACCGATTCTCAGATTTTTTTAATTTTCAAACAGAGTTGAATTTTTAAAAACGGCTTTCACATTACTTCTTAAAATCTTATTTTCTATCTAAATACACTTTTTGTTTCTAAATTTATCGAAATTCGATCAGTTTTGGTGTCGACCAATATCGTCAGAAGATTCCAGGATTTTTAATTTGAAAATCAGATTGAATTTCTCGAATCTGATTTTATCATGCAGCTTAAAATAATATTTTTTATTTTTGAGAACATTCTGAAATAGTCAATTTTTACCCTATTTAAATAATATTATTTTTCTATTTCTTTTCTTTTTCTTTCTTTCTTTTCTCTTCTTTTCTTTTCCCCAATTCTGCCGACCAACCTATCACATCAACTGCATGCCCATCAACTCTATTATTTCACCACCACTCCCCATCCCATCACTCCTTTCCCTTTTAAAAACAAAACACTAAAAACAAAACTCTCTCTCCCCCTCATTCTCTTCTTCACTCTCCTCTCTCCCTCATTCCTCCCTCCCTTGGCTCCACCGCCGGCCATCTCCAGCATCACCACCGACGCCCCCCTCCGGCCATCTCCTCCACCAAGCCACCCCATCATCTCCCTCCCCAATTTCAACTCGAACAATAACAACTACACCAACTTCAATATTATCATCTTCACTACCATTCACCACCATCACCTTCTTTCTTCTCTTCCACCATGGCCGGCCACCACCACCACCACCAACTAGGGCTGGCCACCTTCCCCAAGTTCCCCTCTCCTCTTCTCCACCTCCCTTCTCTTCAATTAATATCTCCTTTTCTCTAATTTTCTCAAAGCCCATCACCACCTCCTTCATCTTTTTCTTCAATCCATCATCAATCCACCACCAATTCCTCCACTTTCACTACCCAACCACTATCTCCTCCTCCTCCTCCAACTCCCCAACACCACCATCTTCAATCAACACCATCACATCTTCATCACCTTCAACCACCACCACCACCTTCAACAACAACAATAACACCAACAACACCAACAACCCAAATCCCCTCCACCTCCCTTCCTCCCTTCCGGCGGCGCCGCCACCTGAGCCGTCGTCGCACCCCTCCCCTTCCCCTCTTCTTTCTTCTTTCCTTTCTTCCTTTCTTTCTTCCTTTCTTTCTTTTCTTCTTTTTTCTTTTCCTTCTTTCCTCTTTTACTCCCTTCTTTTTCATCAAACTTTCTCTTACCTGTCTTCCTTATCCAGCACAACTCCTCTCTCTCTCCCACTTTCCTACAACTCTCTCCCCCTAACAACTCTCTCTCACTGTAATTTTCTCTCTCCTCTCTTATTCTCTCTCTAAAAAATTATAATTATATATTTTATCATGGATTGGTGGCGTGCATGTGTTTCTGGCGTTCTGGGATTTTAAAGCGTTTTCCTATGGTTTAGGCGAGTACCTTTTCTGGGAATGCTATTCTGGTTATTAAAACATGATGCATCATTTTGCGAGTTAACATATGATATGCGAGTGATTTTCTAATATTAACATGTTGTACGAATACCTATTGGTCATTATTATAACTCATTGAACTAGTATTATACTTGTATTAGGTATGTCTAGATACGCTCCCGTTTCGCTCGGCTTCGTATAGCTATCTGATAGATTAATTTATTGTTATTGTAAATATGGTTGTGAAGAGTTTGAAACGTTTAACTATATTGTTCTCCTATATCATGTTACATGACCGGATGATTACCTGACACATGATGTTGTAACTTTGTATTTAACTCACTTGATACCGACATGTTAATTACCTGACACTGATATGTTTATACTTGACACCTGATACCTGACACCATATAACTGATACCTAACGATTGATATGCTATCACTTGGTATTGATACACTTGACCTGATGTTGTGACACCTGACTGGACAGTTTCACACTTGACACCTATATTACATTGCCTATTAATGATTATCACTTTTACGGGGACTTAATATGATTTTATACTGCTATCAAACATTTGATACTCCTGAACTCTAGTATTCCTGAACCCATGTAATAGGGAGACTCCTGATACTATACTCCTGTTAATCCCCGTAATTGGATAATCATGGATATTAGATTGACGTTAACTTACTGTGGACATTATCACTGGACAGTCTGTAATAATTGAACAACTTACACCAAGACGAGAAAAACCGATGGATACCGATATAGCTTCCGTGTTTATGGTGGCCATACAAATGTTGTACAACTAATTTTTGGGATTCGACCTGGAGGCCACTAGGTATTTTCGTGGGGTGTACTTGCACCCCTACTCCCTTACCTCCTACCGGATATGCTGTAAGCCCCTGGTCGATTCCTTTGGGAAGCGGTGATACCCTATTCCTATTCGGGCGTATACTAAGTCCTACGGGCATATAGTAAGTCTCGGTACCTAGCGGTATGTTCTGGCTCAGTATCGGATACTCTTGGACCGTTGTCTAGGGCATACACGGGACCCATTCTAAACATGGCTCATTGATCTCCTCTATCAGTTTCCAATAACCAACCTCACTCGACTTACATGCGGAGGTATATGGTAGGGACATATACCGAAACATACAAATTGGACGAGTCTTAATAATATAATAATATGTTACTGACATCTGACTAGCGGCATACTTGACCTATACTGGTGAAACCTGTGACATAATACATTATCTTGCTCGCCACTTACATATGACATCTACGCTAGTGCGTTGAATTACTTGACTTGCTTATTTTTGGATTTTCATACCGTTTTCTATGCATGTTTTTCAATTCATATTTATCGATACACATGTACTTATTTGATTTTAGATGTACTACTAATTCTCTGATTTCTATATATGTTACTGGTTATTACCTGTACCTGTATGCCTCAACCACATCACTTGATCATATACACGTGTGACTGACTGAGCACGCCAACTGGTTTTATATTACGTACTCGCTGGGTTGCTTTCTGACAACCCTAGATCCTCATGTCCTGATCCTAAAGTCTGGACCGTGATGGCCTTACTGTAGCTGATCAAAGTGCGCAGTGGAAGCGTGGATTAGCGGTTGCTTGTCCGGATCTCTTTCTTTCAGCCTCCCCTTGATCGGCTTACGAGATTCCCATCTTACTACTCCTGAGTACTTTCTCATCTTTTATATTGCATATCATGCCCTTTTCACTTCTTGATGATCTTATATTCTTGAGATATTGTATCACACTTTTGATAACTGTGTACTTGTGCTATTATTGTTGGAACATATATTACCACTGTGTTTTTGTACTCTGATTCTTACTTGTATTGATGCTTAGCATATATATATGAGGGTATTTTCACGCTACGTATATACGTCGCAGAAACGTCTCTGTATCCGTGGGAACGGAGCATTACAAGAAGAATATAGAAGATTAGCGAAAGAATTAGGAAGAAGAAATTTTAAAAAAATTATAATATTATTTAAATAGGTCAAATTTTGATTAGTTCATAATGGTTTCCAAAAATTCTATAAAATAAAAAATATTACCCAGAGGACCAGGTGAAATTAGATTCAAGAAATTCAATCTCGTTTGCAAATTAAAAATTTTGGAATCGATCGGTGGTACAAGTCGACACCAACTTGGCCAGATTTTTGATTAATTCAGAAAAATCACCAAAAATATGTAAAGTAAAAAATATGATTTTAAAAAATATTTTGAAAATAGATTCTTGAAATTCAACTCCGTTTGTGAATGAAAAATCATAAAGTCAATTATCAGTATTGGTCACACCGAATTCGAAGATTTTCCAAAATAATTCAGAAAAATTTCAGAAAAATCTGAAAAAATCTAAAAATATCAGGAAATAATATCTGGAACTGAAATTGGGTCAGTTTGACTACCAAAAGGGTCAAATCATATACGTACACCGTATCGAGTACTAGTACTGTGACACATACATCAGGATTGGGGGGTTACAACCAGTAAATAGGAGTGCATTAAGAAAGGTCTTCTTCTTAAAGAATAATGAGTTGCAGAGTTATCAAATGTCAAAATAACTAGAGTATAATCTGATGTGATGAAGCTCCCTTTCTCTATCACAGAGTGGGGATAAGCATCAACCTAAGTCTGATTGCCCATGGCTCTATCTAGAACTTCATAGATGCGAGAATCAGGATCATTGTGGTTGGTGGTCCAAGTGAAGTTCAGAGTATGGGGAGAGAGTATAAAATCTTGATGGTAAAATTTTTTTAACTCTTTGGAGATGAGAAAGCAGAGATCAGAGTTCAAAGGCGAAGAAGTTCTATTCCCAACTAAAGGCAGAGAACCGGTCGACCGTGGTCATGCACGAAACATGCACATAAAGTTATGGCTGACTGTTCGGTCGACTGCACAGAAGAAGGCAGCGAAAGCAGAAGCATCGGTCGACTGGGCGATCGACTGACTGAGACTATCAGGAGTTACTAAAAATTGGTTGGCTGACCCGGTCGACCACTGAAGGATCAGGTGTACCAATCGGTCGACCGGAAGATGCGGCTGACAGTTTTCTAAGTTGATTCTAAATTTATTTCTGATCCGAATTTGGATTTTTTGATTTCCTTAAACTCATGGGTTCTCTGCCTAAATAAAGAGGGGAATTACCTTTGTTATTGTATTCTGCAACTGCTGATTCAATAAGATCTCTCCCCTTTTGCCCCAAGGACGTAGAAAAATTATCGAACCTTGTTAAATTGTCTATTCTAGCTTTCCTTTTGTTTTATTTGTTTTTATGTTTGGCGACTATTCTCTGGTGCTTCTCTCCTCTGCACACGAGGGATTCCAACAAGTGGTATCAGAACTTTTTGGGTTCGACAGAGAGTTATTCGTTTGGGTGGAGCAAATCAATTTGGAGACTGTCCTCAGTTTCGCTCAGAGGTAAAGATCTGATATTTTCTATTTGAATTTATTTTCACTAATTATTTTTCGCATTGTGTTGAGGAGATGACCTAGAAAGTTAATCCACAGAAAAATCTGTAAACTCACATCCGATGAAGATCAATGTGGTAAAGTTTGATGGTAAAAATAATTTTAGGATGTGGAGGTGTAATGTGATGGATGCTCTGACAACATCAAACCTCGAGGACACTCTATGGTTGGAAGAAAAGCCGAAGAAACTTCCGAGAAAGATTCAGATAAGATGAACCGAACGGCGTGTGGTCTTATGTGGTCTTGTCTGACATAAGATATCAAGTACCATGTGTTGTATGAGAAGTCCACAAGGAAGATGTGGGGGATTCTCTAGAAAAAATATCTGATAAAAGTATCGAGCCTTGACTGTATCTAAAGAGGAGGTCTTATCGCTTTCAGTTGAAGAAAGGACTCTCTATTTCTTATCACATGAATGACTACACAAAGCTTCTTCCAGATTTGGTTAATGTGGATATGAAAATCAAAAAAGAGGACAAGATGTTGATTCTTTTGAGTTCTCTTCCTGATGAAGAGTATGAGACCTTCATCCTCACCTTGAGTAATAGGAAACAATCACTTAACTATAATGATGTATCAATTGCTCTTGTAAATTATGGACTGAGGAGGAAAGACTATCAGTCTTCTTTCGGAGGTACATCAGCAGAAGCGTTGACAGTAAGAGGCAGGGGTTCCAATCGAAAGAGAAAATGCGATTATGGAAGATCGAAGTTCAGACCAAGGTTCAGAGATCTGAAGAAGAACAAGTGCGCCTTCTACAAAGAGT
This sequence comes from Agave tequilana, assembly GCA_038442645.1. Taxonomy (NCBI): domain Eukaryota; kingdom Viridiplantae; phylum Streptophyta; class Magnoliopsida; order Asparagales; family Asparagaceae; genus Agave; species Agave tequilana. The sequence continues at coordinate 28,623 of JAVJIF010030840.1, read as the reverse complement.
TAGGGTACTGGAAGGTTGATTGTTCAAGAATCAAGGATAAGAATAAGGATAAGAGTCTAGGACCGAGGTAAATCACACTCAGGTGATCAATACCCAATAGGGTAGTGCTTCACAGGTAGATGAATCGGATTCAGACTCATTTGTTTTTTCATTCTCTGTCACTACTCCTATTGTAGGTTACTCAGGTGATTCTGAGTGGATGCTAGATAGAGAAGGTTCTTATCATGTGTATCCCAACAAGGATTAGTTTTCTAGTTTTAAGAAGCTAGATGGTTGTTCTGTTGTCATGGGTAATGATCACTCATATTACATGGAAGGGATATGTACTGTTTTGATTAAGGTGTTTGATGGGATGGTGAGAAATTGAAGGATGTGAGGTATGTACCTCACTGAAAAGGAATCTTATCTTTGTTGGTGCCTTGAAAGCTTTAGGTCTCAAAGTTTCTATTAGAGATGGTTTCTTAAGATGATTAAAGGCTCGATGGTTGTGTAAGGGGCGATTGACGCAATAACCTTTACTACTTTTGAAAGGTAGCACGGTTACAGGAAAAGTGCCGACTTTTATAGATTCAAATGGTGATTGTACTCGACTCTGGTATGTGAGACTTGGACAGATAGGATAGAAGTCTTTGCAATCACTTGTAAAGTAAAATTTATTGAAAGGTACCAGTACCTACAAATTAGAACTTTGTCAACATTGCATCATCGGAAAGAAGACCAAGGTGAGATTTGGCAATGTGACTTATTGCAATGAGGGGACTCTGGATTATATTCACACAGATGTCTAGAGACCTACCAAGATGATATCTATTAGATATAACCACTACTTTATGTCTTTTATAGATGATTACTCTAGGCGTTGTTGGGTATATACCATGAAACACAAAGGGAAAATCCTGGAGTTATTTGTCGAGTTGACGATGAACATGGAGAAGAGTGCGGGAAGGAAAATTAAGGTACTTCGTTCAGACAACGGAGGAGAATATACAAGCGATCCTTTCTTATAGCTATGCCACAATGAGGGCATAGAAAAGCACTTCACAATAAAGGAAGCACCGCAACAAAATGGAGTGGCTGAAAGGATGAACATGACCTTGTTAAAGAAGGTCTGGTGCATATTATCTAATGTCAGTATATCGAAAACTTTTTGAGTTGAGCCATTGGCATATGCTTGCCATCTTGTTAATAGGTTACCTTCATCTGCAATAGGAAGAAAAACTCCTCTAGAGGTTTGATCGGGAAAAATTGCTTAGCATTATGATTCACTACAGGTGTTTAGGTGTCCGACCTATTATCATGTCAAGGAAGACAAATTGGACTCAAGAGCGAGGAAAGGTGTGTTCATAGGATTTAAGAAAGGAGTTAAAAGATACAAATTTGGGACTCGAAGGACAAGAAATTTATCTTGAGCAGAGATGTCACTTTCGATGTGGCTTCTATGATGAAGCCTACAAGCTCTCAGCGGTGGAGAGAGAAACGACCAAAGATACATTGTAGCAGGTGGAGAGTGATGATACTTCACTGTCTCTAGAAAGATCAGTATCATTTGAGATCATACCCATGGTGACACAGGGAGGTGGTCAAGTAGCCGAGCAGGATCCTCATAATGATGAGGATTAAGGACAGGATATGGGTGATATTCAAGAATCCATTACAATTGAAAGAACTCGAAGAAATTCACGTAAGCCCAGCTGGCTCATTACAGATATGATTGTTGCCTATGCTCTCCTAGTCATTGAAGAGGCGATCCCGACTACATATAGATAAGCTGAAATCAGTTCAGAATCTAAGATGTGGAAGGATATCATGATATAAGAGAAGAGTTCTCTATATAAGAATAACACTCGGGAACTGTCAGAGTTGCCCAAGAGAAAGAAAGAAATTGGTTGTAAGTCAGTCTTTGCGAAAAAATAGGGGTATCTCAATGGTGATACTGTATGCTACAAAGCCAAGTGGTAGCCAAAGGCTATGCACAGTGAGAAGGTATTGATTACAATGAGGTATTTTTACCTGTTGTGAAGCACTCATTTATTCGGATTCTACTGGACTGGGGGCACAGTATGAGTTAAAGCTTGATCAGCTCGATGTAAAGACTGCCTTTCTCTACGGCTATCTTGAAGAGGAGATCTACATAACTAACTGACGGGGTTCAAGACTGCAAGAATATATAGTATGCAAGCTGAAAAATCACTCTATGGATTAAAGTAATCACCGTGACAGTGTTACAAGCATGTTGGCAGCTTCATGAGAGGCAAGAGGTACACAAGAAGCCATAATGACCCATGTGTACATTATAATAAGCTATCGGGAGGATAGTACATTTATCTACTATTGTACGTGGATGATATGCTCATAGCTTCTAAGAGAAAGTTCGCTATTGATAAGTTGAAGAAGGATTTGTCTTTCAAGTTTGAAATGAAAGATTTGGGTGAAGTAAAGAAGGTGCTAGGCATGAAAATTGGGCGAGACCAAAAAAGTGGGGGGGTTAGTTTGACGTAAAAGGAGCAATTAAGGAAGGTACTGTACAAATTCAACATCAAGGCGATACGAAGACTATAAATACACCATTGGATCCACACTTCAAGTTAAAAGATACTATGTCTCCAACTTCTGTTGAAGAGTGTGAGTACATGACTCACATACCCTATGCTAGTGCGGTTGGTAGTTTAATATATGCAGTGGTGTGTACTAGGCCCAGTTTGTCATAGGTTGTCTCAGTAGTTAGCAGATATATAAACAATCCCAGCGGGGGTCATTGGGAGGCAGTAAAGTGGATTCTATGGTACATCAAAGGTACCACAGATGTTAGTTTGGTATTCGAGAAGGATTCTACTGGTAAGCAGGAGTGTGTCGGATATGTTGATTTTGATTATGCAGGAGACCTCGACAAACGTCGGTCTACAACGGGATATGTGTTTACATTATCTCAAACACCGGTGAGCTGGCGCTCTATTTCACAGTCTACTACCGCATTGTTTACAATGGAGGCCGAGTATATTACTATGACGAGGCTATGAAGGAGGCAATTTGGCTTCAAGGATTGGTCGATGACTTGGGAATTAATCAGGATCTATTGAAGATCAACTGTAATAGCAACAGTGCTATTTATTTGAAAAAGAACTAGGTGTATCATGTAAGGGCGAAGCATATATATGTCAGGTTTCATTTTGTTCGTGAGATTCTTGATAAGGGAGATATCGAGTTACAAAAGATTTACACGAAAGAGAATCCCACGATATGCTTACTAAAGTTGTTTTAAGAGTGAAGTTTGCACATTGCAAGGGGTTACTCTGAATCCTTCCAGTCGCTTGAGCACATTGGAGCTCATTTGGATGAACTAAGGATGGCTTAATCCCCTGGGCAGGGTAGGTAAGCAGCCACATTTGTGCAGCCCCGATAGAGTAGAAATGGTAGTATGTGAAATTCACCTAGAGGGGGTGAATAGGTGAATACACTTTAGCAATAGACAAATAAAAATTAAAGTACAAGAACTACCAATTTAAAACTCACTAACAAAAAATGTATTCGAATATCGTATGAAGGGTGCTGAACTTCTCTTTGATTCCTCTTTAAAAAGAGTTGAGGTGCGCAGCTTTCTTTAAATAGTGAGAATAGATAATCACAATATATATATATATATATATATATATATATATATATATATATATACATATATATATATATATATATATATATATATATATATATATATATATTGAGAGAAAAATTTAGAGAAAGCAAACTTAGAAAATCAATTGCAAACAAAAAAATTGTTCTCGAGATTCGAGCCACTGCTCTACGTGGCCGTCTTTACCGCAATGAAGGATTCTACAATGTAATCGCGATTACACTTTACATAGATCTCGTAAGATCTTAGAACCGCAACTCCCAATCCTCTTTCACTAGAGGGTACACAAGCAATTGAACAGCAGAGAGATGATCTTCTTCAGATCATCAAGCTTCTCACAAAGATCTTATTGTTTAGAGTAAAGAGGAGTTGAAGCTCAGGGATAGGGAATGTGAAAAATATAGTGGAGAAAGAAAATTTTGAACACTAAAATTCTTCCAGAGGATACTAATAATATTTCAGCTCAAAAACTCATTATAAAACTAAAGAAAATACTCATATATATATATATATATATATATATATATATATATATATATATATATATATATATATATATATATATATATATATATATAGGTTTTGAGAAAATAGCCCTTTAAGATCTCTAATTATGAAATAAATCCATAAAATTACATTTTAAATGCACAGTGGCTCATTACAGATATGATTGTTGCCTATGCTCTCCTAGTCATTGAAGAGGCGATCCCGACTACATATAGGTAAGCTGAAATCAGTTCAGAATCTAAGATGTGGAATGATGTCATGATATAAGAGATGAGTTCTCTATATAAGAATGACACTCGGGAACTGTCAGAGTTGCCCAAGAGAAAGAAAGAAATTGGTTGTAAGTCAGTCTTTGCGAAAAAATAGGGATATCTCAATGGTGATACTGTTTGCTACAAAGCCAAGTGGTAGCCAAAGGCTATGCACAGTGAGAAGGTATCGATTACAATGAGGTATTTTTACCTATTGTGAAGCACTCATTTATTCGGATTCTACTGGACTGGTGGCACAGTATGAGTTAAAGCTTGATCAGCTCGATGTAAAGACTGCCTTTCTCTACGGCTATCTTGAAGAGGAGATCTACATAACTAACTGACGGGGTTCAAGACTGCAAGAATATATAGTATGCAAGCTGAAAAATCACTCTATGGATTAAAGTAATCACCGTGACAGTGTTACAAGCATGTTGGCAGCTTCATGAGAGGCAAGAGGTACACAAGAAGCTATAATGACCCATGTGTACATTACAATAAGCTATCGGGAGGATAGTACATTTATCTACTATTGTACGTGGATGATATGCTCATAGCTTCTAAGAGAAAGTTCGCTATTGATAAGTTGAAGAAGGATTTGTCTTTCAAGTTTGAAATGAAAGATTTGGGTGAAGTAAAGAAGGTGCTAGGCATGAAAATTGGGCGAGACCGAAAAAATGGCAAGGTTAGTTTGACGTAAAAGGAGCAATTGAGGACGGTACTGTACAAATTCAACATCAAGGCGATACGAAGACTATAAATACACCATTAGATCCACACTTCAAGTTAAAAGATACTATGTATCCAACTTCTGTTGAAGAGTGTGAGTACATGACTCACATACCCTATGCTAGTGCGGTTGGTAGTTTAATATATGCAGTGGTGTGTACTAGGCCCAGTTTGTCATAGGTTGTCTCAGTAGTTAGCAGATATATACACAATCCCAGCGGGGGTCATTGGGAGGCAGTAAAGTGGATTCTACGGTACATCAAAGGTACCACAGATGTTAGTTTGGTATTCGAGAAGGATTCTACTGGTAAGCAGGAGTGTGTCGGATATGTTGATTTTGATTATGCAGGAGACCTCGACAAACGTCGGTCTACAACGGGATATGTGTTTACATTATCCCAAACACCGGTGAGCTGGCGCTCTATTTCACAGTCTACTACCGCATTGTCTACAATGGAGGCCGAGTATATTACTATGACGAGGCTATGAAGGAGGCAATTTGGCTTCAAGGATTGGTCGATGACTTGGGAATTAATTATGATCTATTGAAGATCAACTGTAATAGCAACAGTGCTATTTATTTGAAAAAGAACCAGGTGTATCATGTAAGGGCGAACATATATATGTCAGGTTTCATTTTGTTCGTGAGATTCTTGATAAGGGAGATATCGAGTTACAAAAGATTTACACGAAAGAGAATCCCACGATATGCTTACTAAAGTTGTTTTAAGAGTGAAGTTTGCACATTGCAAGGGGTTACTCTGAATCCTTCCAGTCGCTTGAGCACATTGGAGCTCATTTGGATGAACTAAGGATGGCTTAATCCCCTGGGCAGGGTAGGTAAGCAGCCACATTTGTGCAGCCCCGATAGAGTAGAAACGGTAGTATGTGAAATTCACCTAGAGGGGGGTGAATAGGTGAATACACTTTAGCAATAGACAAATAAAAATTAAAGTACAAGAACTACCAATTTAAAACTCACTAACAAAAAATGTATTCGAATATCGTATGAAGGGTGCTGAACTTCTCTTTGATTCCTCTTTAAAAAGAGTTGAGGTGCGCAGCTTTCTTTAAATAGTGAGAATAGATAATCACAATATATATATATATATATATATATATATATATATATATATATATATATATATATATATATATATATATATATATATATATATATATATATATATATATATATTGAGAGAAAAATTTAGAGAAAGCAAACTCAGAAAATCAATTGCAAACAAAAAAATTGTTCTCGAGATTCGAGCCACTGCTCTACGTGGCCGTCTTTACCGCAATGAAGGATTCTACAATGTAATCGCGATTACACTTTACATAGATAGATCTCGTAAGATCTTAGAACCGCAACTCCCAATCCTCTTTCACTAGCGGGTACACAAGCAATTGAACAGCAGAGAGATGATCTTCTTCAGATCATCAAGCTTCTCACAAAGATCTTATTGTTTAGAGTAAAGAGGAGTTGAAGCTCAGGGATAGGGAATGTGAAAATATAGTGGAGAAAGAAAATTTTGAACACTAAAATTCTTCCAGAGGATACTAATAATATTTCAGCTCAAAAACTCATTATAAAACTAAAGAAAATACTCATATATATATATTATATATATATATATATATATATATAATATATATATATATATATATATATAGGTTTTGAGAAAATAGCCCTTTAAGATCTCTAATTATGAATAAATCCATAAAATCACATTTTAAATGCACAGTGGCTCATTACAGATATGATTGTTGCCTATGCTCTCCTAGTCATTGAAGAGGCGATCCCGACTACATATAGGTAAGCTGAAATCAGTTCAGAATCTAAGATGTGGAATGATGTCATGATATAAGAGATGAGTTCTCTATATAAGAATGACACTCGGGAACTGTCAGAGTTGCCCAAGAGAAAGAAAGAAATTGGTTGTAAGTCAGTCTTTGCGAAAAATAGGGATATCTCATTGGTGATACTGTATGCTACAAAGCCAAGTGGTAGCCATAGGCTATGCACAGTGAGAAGGTATAGATTACAATGAGGTATTTTTACCTGTTGTGAAGCACTCATTTATTCGGATTCTACTGGACTGGTGGCACAGTATGAGTTAAAGCTTGATCAGCTCGATGTAAAGACTGCCTTTCTCTACGGCTATCTTGAAGAGGAGATCTACATAACTAACTGACGGGGTTCAAGACTGCAAGAATATATAGTATGCAAGCTGAAAAATCAATCTATGGATTAAAGTAATCACCGTGACAGTGTTACAAGCATGTTGGCAGCTTCATGAGAGGCAAGAGGTACACAAGAAGCTATGATGACCCATGTGTACATTACAATAAGCCATCGGGAGGATAGTACATTTATCTACTATTGTACGTGGATGATATGCTCATAGCTTCTAAGAGAAAGTTCGCTATTGATAAGTTGAAGAAGGATTTGTCTTTCAAGTTTGAAATGAAAGATTTGGGTGAAGTAAAGAAGGTACTAGGCATAAAAATTGGGCGAGACCGAAAAAGTGGCAAGGTTAGTTTGACGTAAAAGGAGCAATTGAGGAAGGTACTGTACAAATTCAACATCAAGGCGATACGAAGACTATAAATACACCATTGGATCCACACTTCAAGTTAAAAGATACTATGTCTCCAACTTCTGTTGAAGAGTCTGAGTACATGACTCACATTCCCTATGCTAGTGCGGTTGGTAGTTTAATATATGCAGTGGTGTGTACTAGGCCCAGTTTGTTATAGATTGTCTCAGTAGTTAGCAGATATATACACAATCCCAGCTGGGGTCATTGGGAGGCAGTAAAGTGGATTCTACGGTACATCAAAGGTACCACAGATGTTAGTTTGGTATTCGAGAAGGATTCTACTGGTAAGCAGGAGTGTGTCGGATATGTTGATTTTGATTATGCAGGAGACCTCGACAAACGTCGGTCTACAACGGGATATGTGTTTACATTATCTCAAACACCGGTGAGCTGGCGCTCTATTTCACAGTCTACTACCGCATTGTCTACAATGGAGGCCGAGTATATTACTATGACGAGGCTATGAAGGAGGCAATTTGGCTTCAAGGATTGGTCGATGACTTGGGAATTAATCAGGATCTATTGAAGATCAACTGTAATAGCAACAGTGCTATTTATTTGAAAAAGAACCAGGTGTATCATGTAAGGGCGAAGCATATATATGTCAGGTTTCATTTTGTTCGTGAGATTCTTGATAAGGGAGATATCGAGTTACAAAAGATTTACACGAAAGAGTATCCCACGATATGCTTACTAAAGTTGTTTTAAGAGTGAAGTTTGCACATTGCAAGGGGTTACTCTGAATCCTTCCAGTCGCTTGAGCACATTGGAGCTCATTTGGATGAACTAAGGATGGCTTAATCCCCTGGGCAGGGTAGGTAAGCAGCCACATTTGTGCAGCCCCGATAGAGTAGAAATGGTAGTATGTGACACCTAGAGGGGGGTGAATAGGTGAATACACTTTAGCAATAGACAAATAAAATTAAAGTACAAGAACTACCAATTTAAAACTCACTAACAAAAATGTATTCGAATATCGTATGAAGGGTGCTGAACTTCTCTTTGATTCCTCTTTAAAAAGAGTTGAGGTGCGCAGCTTTCTTTAAATAGTGAGAATAGATAATCACAATATATATATATATATATATATATATATATATATATATTGAGAGAAAAATTTAGAGAAAGCAAACTCAGAAAATCAATTGCAAACAAAAAAATGTTCTCGAGATTCGAGCCACTGCTCTACGTGGCCGTCTTTACCGCAATGAAGGATTCTACAATGTAATCGCGATTACACTTTACATAGATAGATCGCGTAAGATCTTAGAACCGCAACTCCCATCCTCTTTCACTTGAGGGTACACAAGCAATTGAACAGCAGAGAGATGATCTTCTTCAGATCATCAAGCTTCTCACAAAGATCTTATTGTTTAGAGTAAAGAGGAGTTGAAGCTCAGGGATAGGGAATGTGAAAAATATAGTGGAGAAAGAAAATTTTGAACACTAAAATTCTTCCAGAGGATACTAATAATATTTCAGCTCAAAAACTCATTATAAAACTAAAGAAAATACTCATATATATATATATATATATATATATATATATATATATATATATATATATATATATATATATATATAGGGCTTACTGTACCTCAGCCTGCGGGCTGAGAGAGTTTCTCAGCCTGCGGGACGTGGCTGAATATATGCCACACATCGGTCGCAGAGTGTGGGCGCCAAAAAAATCAAAAAAACCCCGCCTAAACAATCGTGAAACAAATTAACAAAAATACCCCTTTTATATGACGACAACGACTTCTAGCATTGAAAAGTAAAAAAATATTCCATGGTCGCATACTTACTACAGAATAAAGAATACCGGAGAAAACATGCTATCGTATAGCAATGCGACCTCCTTCAGTACTGCGACCAAAGTCGCAAACTTCTTTCTCATTACGATGGTGATGAAGAGGATTAGAAGTTTAAAAAATATTCTCATTACGATGGTGATGACGAGGATTAGAAGTTTAAAAAATTGTATTTTGTTTTTTTTTAAATATATATAAATCTGTTTTCTAAAGTTAATTGTGTGAATTACATTTTTTACTACTATGTCTTGGTTGAAAATGCTGTACAATTGTTACAAACCTTCATTTTAAATATTTTACGCTAAACGAATATACTGCGACCTTGGTCGCAGTTAATAATTATATTACTTCACCCTTATAAATTTTTAAAATGAAAGGTTGCGACATTGGTTGCAGTTGCTGGTGTAGGCTGTCTAAAAATGACTAACAGACCAGCCATTAAGGAAGCAGAGTCTCAAGCTCTGGACGCGAGAAATCAACGCTCGCGTCTCAGCATTAAGACGCGTTGGCTCTACACCCGCGTCACAACGTTCAGACGCGTCGGCCCGAAGCCCGCGTCTCAGCATCAAGACGCGTCGGCCCGAAGCCCGCGCCTCAGCATCCAGACGTGAAGGCCCGTAGCCCGCGTCTCAAACTTCAAGGCGCGTTTGGCTCGACGCCGCGTCTCAAACTTCAAGGCGCGTTCGGCCCAACGCCCGCGTCTCAGTTGCAACTGCCCTGATTGCGGGGCCAGTCACCGCGCATGTAGCGGGTAGTGGCCCCTCATTCGGGAGCGTTTTCAGGAGGCACCTTCACCCCCTGAGATCCCTATAAATAGCCTTGTTTGCTATGAAGAGAGGATCGGAGTTTTTGGAGAGACACACAGGGATAGAGGCTTGAGAGGATCGAGCTTGGCAGAAGATCGGAGTTTTGAAGAGCGAGAGCTTTGAGATAGGGCATCATCAAAATCGATCGAATCCAGGCAGAAGGATCATCAAGAGAGAAGCACGACTCTTCAGCGAGCTTACTGAGTACTAGCCGCTCTTCGCCTACCTCCTCTTTGAGAGTTTTGGTAGACGGAGCTGAGTTACTCTTTCTACCGACCGAAGAGAAGACCCCCGACGGTCCAGGACGGTCATCTGGTCAACGGAGAACAAGATTCACTCTCCATCGCCACACGAAGAACCCAGCTTTAAACAAAGGGAAGATTCAGACATCCTCCCTCCCTTGTAACTGGAAAGAGGGAAGAGTAGTTCTTCTGGTTGTAATCGTTTCGCTTGAATTAAGGAAATCTTTTTACAGCTAAAACCACTTTCTCCGACCACCAAACTTTTCCGGCCCCTACAAGAGATGGCGACTCCGCTGGGGACTACCTTCGTTACTGACGAGCGCACCGTGGTGCAAGATGACGTTCTCCGTAAGGGAAAATGGTCGAATCCCTCGTCGTCGAGTTCGACCAGGCGAAGTATGAAGAGTTCCTCTCTTCTGGCTCCAAGAGCCCAAAGACCCGCGTCTGCCGCAGGGTCTCAAGTGGACAGCCCCCTGAAGCCCAATCTGAGGCTCTGTCGGGCGCTCCTGCTGCCCACTATGCCAAGTTTGGTTCACGCGCCGACGCCTCCCAGAAGGCCCGCGTAACCTCAGACTCCTCTGCTACGATCAACCGCGCCGCGCAGAACACACGCGCCAACTCCTCTCCGAAGGCCCGCGTGGTCCCCGGCACATCTACTGGTGCGATCGACCGTGTCGCACAGAACGCCCGCGTCAGCGTCTCTCAGGAGACCCGCGTGGCAAACACCCCTGGTTCTACAAACCAGGAAGTTGTTGGCTTCTCTCTTCCTCCACGACGCAATCGGAATGCCGAGCGTCGACGGAGAAGACGCGCGCGTCAACACTCGGTCGGAACCGTTGGTTTTCTGACTGGGGTTGAACGCAGCGTGCGATCCGATGCCTTGCCCGCACCTCGTCCAGTGCGAGAGGTCCGTGTTTGGCGACCCAAACGCGAGACTCCCCAAGTTGAGCCCTCTAAAGACCAACTTGTCAAACGCCAAAGCGAAGCTTCTGCGTCTCGTCAAACGCAGGAAGCACGCGCCCATAGGCGTGGGGCCCAGCAGCCCACTCTCTCCCAAGTCTCTCTGCTCCAACGCAGCAGACAGCAACGCGAAAGTCGCGTCTCATATCAACAGAGACGCCAGACGCGCGTGACGCAGCCGCGACGCAACAGCCGCGTTTCTGAAACCTGTGTCCAGGCTGAACAGCACATGACTGTCTCCCGTCGTCGACGTTGCGAGACCAGTTTCTTTAATCCCCCTCCCACAGATTTGAGGAGTATTTGACAAGGAAGAGGAGTGCCAATCAGACCACTTCTCCATGCTACTGTCAACAGCTCATCCAGATGCTCTCTGGATGCCATTGCGAGTCAGGCGTGCACCAGCCGTCTTTAATTAGACAGCTGACCCTGATTCCCCCATCAGCCAAGAGAAGACGCTCCCACAGGAGGAGAACCTTCTCAGATGTTGAATACCCGGAGCTTACTGCAAACATGACTAGCAGGAGTAAGGGGAAACAAATTGCAGTCAGCCCAGATGACTCCGAGTCTGACTCTGTACCGGAAGGAGTGTATCAACACACTCGCACCCGGACAGGGCCATTCCCCCAATTGACTATAATGCCTTAGCCCGCGGCATTAGAACGGGTGATTCTCACTCTGCTGTAGTGGGGTCGCAAGCTTCAAACTCTTCCGTCGAGAAGGAGGCTTCCGCCTACATGGCAGACACTCCTGAGGAGACGACCAGGCGTTTAGAACAGACGCAGAAGCACCAGATGGATATAATCGCCTCTCAACAGAGATCCATTGACTCCCTCAAGCATATGCTCGAGAAATTGCTTGAAGAAAGAGCGAGATCTCCTCCTAGACGACCGAAGGGGAAAGGGAGAAAAGGAGAAAGCCCACCCTCCGAATCTTCTGACGAGACACGACGATCTACCTCGGATGTGTCCAAGCCCTCGTCGCAGGCAAGAAGTGACCAGACCCCGGGAAAGGCTCATGCTAAAAGAATGAGTCAACTGGAGCAGCGCCTCGAGGCCCTTACCAACCGTAAAGGCCTCCAAGAAGCTGGGGTAGTCCGGCCCTATCCGGCCGAGTGGGACTTAGTCCCGTACCCTCCTAAGTTCAAGGCTCCAACTCTCCAGGCATTCGACGGGAAGGGGTCACCCAACCAGCACATCTACTACTTCAAATCCCAGACCGGGAATGTGGTAGATAACGATGCCATCCTGGCGCGACTGTTCATCGGCACCCTGAAAGGATTGGCCTTTGAATGGTTCATGAAGCTCCCCGAAGGTTCCATCAAGAACTGGGGTGACTTGGAGAAGCTGTTTCTAACACGCTTCTTCGAAGATGATTCAGAGGTCACAATGCCTACCCTTTTAGCTACAAAACAGCGAAAGGGAGAGTCCGTCAAGCCTTTCGTAGAAAGATTTCGGAACATGGCACTCCGATGTCCAAGCGGCATGACCCAGGCCACCCTGGTGGAAACATGTCGCCATAATCTCCAAACCTCACTCCTTGCTCAAATAGGAGTTGCTGAAAGCCGCACCTGGAAACAATTAGTCCAGCAAGGTGAACAGGCTGAGGAGATTGTCGCCCGCGTCAGAGCGGAAGAAGGCAAGCCCAGGCCAGAGAGGTCGACAAGGCGTGCACCAGACACATCCCTCCAAACCAAGCTGAAGGATAATTTGGCGACGGAGACCAAATCTCCCACCAAACCTCAAACAGGCAGGGCAAGTGGCTCTTCAAGCCAGCCACGCCCCAACAAGCAGTATTCCTTCAAGGAGGAACACGTCGATTCGCTCTTCAAGCTACTCAACAAGAGCAATCGACTGAAGCTCCCTGAAATTAGGCGCCCGGAGGAGGTCGGCAAGACCGACAATCCCGCCTACTGCTTATACCACAGGATGCTCGGACATCCTACCAAAAGCTGCTATGTCTTTAAGGACATCCTTCAAGCTCTGATTGACGCGGAGGTATTAAACTCCGACCGGAGCAGAAGAAGATGACGGCCAACATGACGTCGATTCTCCAGTTTGGGACACGACCCCCGACACCCGTGGGGGTAATCTCTGTCCCGAAAGGAGAACTGAGGGTGGTTAACACAGACCCTCATCAGCAGCAGGAGAAAGGCTTGGTACCCGTCTCTACACCTCGAGGGGAAATCATGTGGGTCCACCCTGACCTCGTCGACGAGCAACAATGGACGACTGTGACCAACAGGAAGTCCAAAGGCAAAGGGAAGGCTTCATCTTGCCATGTGATATGCGCCTCTTCTCGAGAAGCGGACACTGATGTTCCCTCGCTGACTGACTCAGAAGAGGAAACAATAGTCCTGGCCGCAGAGCCCAGCCAACCTACGGCAGGGACCCGTTCAGGACAGGCATACTTGAAGCAGTACGGCGAGACATCAGCGGCTTCTCCGCAACCAGCCGTGGAACCAGCCAAGCCCTCCTCTAAACAGCCTGGGGAGAAGCAGAAAGAAACTCGGTTTTCTCGAGTTCTTGCGAAAGGTGTAACAGAAGGATCCTCGACACCTTACCGCTTCGACGTCTTGGCTCAACTAGCCAACATCCCGGCACGCATTACCTTGTATGAGCTCCTGAGGCTATCAAAGTCAACCAGAGAGGCTCTACAAGAAGCTCTGGCAAATGCTGAGGTCTTTATGACCCGCGTGCCAAGGGAGGAAGATGAAGAGGATTGCCTCCACACCTCCCCAAATGCTCCCTGCATCACCTTCACAACAGATGACATGCAGGTTAAAGGGAAGCATGACCGACCCCTATACTTCACAGGGTATATTGGGTCATCCGAGGTCAACCGCATCCAGGTAGACCCAGGGTCCGCGCTGAGCATCATACCTCGCCGGGTTATGCAGTTTCTAGGCATTCCTACCCATCGTCTGAGCCCTACCCAGACGACTATTTACGGGTTCAATGCCAACAGCTCCCGCCCAATGGGGAAGATCAAGCTCAAATGCCAGATCGGGAGCCTTAAGTCAGAAGTGACGTGTTACGTCATTGACGCGGACACTTCCTACAACCTGTTGCTGGGACGACCATGGATTCACCGCAATTCCATCGTTCCCTCTACTCTCCACCAAGTCATGAAATACATTGATGAGAGTGGACAGGTCCGAACGTTGATTGCCGAAAGGCATCCGTTTAAAGGGGTTGAAAATTATTTCACGGACTCCCTCTTATATCAGGATCCGGAGGAGACTAATGAAACCCCACAACCAGAGGAGCCAGACTCTGGTAATGAAGCTGACGTTGAGCCTGAGAAAGAAGAGTGCCTATGGGAGTTGGAGCCCATTGTAAAGAGCACTAATAAGCTCGATGTTGATACCACCGACGATGCGGGTGGTTGGTACATTAATGAAGATTTAGACTTTGCGTATTTCCCTGTGTATGTTTCCGATTCAATACCGTCGGATACCACTACCGACGTGGACGATGACCTCTGGTCGGCAATAGATGCCTTGACATCTTTGCATGTACCGGTGAAATCATCCTTCGGGACATACCAAGATAATGGTGACGCGCAAGAGTCTGTATTCATGGTTCCAGCCGGACGAAAAGGCCAAAGACCAATACTTTTTGGGCGAATCGCATCTGAACCTATACCCCACGAAGAATCGGAAGGTGAGGATGAATCCCCTCAGTTCGATCATTATCAACCAAGAACGCTCAAGATGATGAAGCGCATGGGGTATGATCTAACCAACAGGCCTGGGTTGAACTTCGGAAAAGGAAGAAGAACACTGCTTCGATCCTTTGTACCGAAAGGGAAAACCCCTGATTACTATCATCAGACGCGCCGGGGGTTGGGCTATGTATCAACTCCAGTGCCATCAGCCTCTGATTCGGAGTGACTGTCAAGTCATGACTGCTCATCAGACACGTCGTCATGGGAATCAGATGTCAGTGTCGGCAACATCTTCAAAGGGGTTTCAGTAAACATGGTTTCGACAAGCCATCTGGAGGATGAAGATGAAGAAATGATCCAATCCGATACAGACCCTTGGATCAGACATTTGAATGCTCTTTGGGACATCCGCTTTGAACAGCGTGAGCCACCCACAGAAGACAAGGTTGTTCAAGTCAACCTAGGAGATGAAGACAATCCTAAACCCATCTTCATAAGTGACGGCCTGTCGCCTCCAGAGAAGAAGGATCTAATATCTCTTGTACAAGAGTATATAGATGTCTTCGCCTGGAATTATGAGGACATGCCTGGACTTGATCCTCAAGTGGCTATGCATCGCCTCAACATCAATCCGGACATGAAGCCCGTTAAACAACAGCAGCGACGGTTCCGTCCAGAGATAATGGAGGCAATCCAATCAGAAGTCAGGAAGCTTATTGACTCCGGCTTTATCAGGGAGGAACAGCATCCCGACTGGGTAGCCAACATCGTCCCCGTCGCCAAGAAGAACGGGAAGATCCGGATCTGCATCGACTTCCGTGATCTAAACGAGGCCTGCCCCAAAGACGAATTCCCATTGCCAATCACAGATGTCATGATTGACAATACTTGTGGATTCGAGCGAATGTCCTTTATGGACGGGTTCTCAGGATATAATCAAATCAAGATGTATCCCGATGACGAAAAGCACACCTCCTTCAGGACACCTCTAGGGGTATATTGCTACACCGTCATGCCTTCGGTCTGAAAAATGCGGGGGCAACCTACCAAAGGGCCATGAATGCCATTTTTCATCGGCAGATACGCAAAACGGTGGAATGTTATGTCGACGACATTGCGGTGAAAAGCCGCACTAAAGGTGATCACATAGCAGACCTGAGGGTGGTCTTCGACATCATGCGGGCTCATCAATTGAAGATGAACCCCACCAAGTCCTTCCTGGGGGTAGCCAGTGGCAAATTCCTAGGGTTTGTCGTGACTTCCACAGGAATCCATTTGGATCCGGAGAAAGTCCGCGCTATCCAAGAGATGCAACCCCCCAGAAGCCTCAAGGAGCTCAGAGGATTACAAGGACGATTGGCATATATCCGCAGATTTATTTCAAATCTCTCCGGGAGATGCCAACCCTTCGCTAAGCTGATGAAGAAGGGCGTTTCGTTCATTTGGGACGACGCTTGCCAGCAAGCATTTGAGGAGATCAAGCACTACCTCACCCAACCACCAGTCCTGGCAGCTCCGGTATCCGGAAAGCCTTTCCTGGTGTACGTCCGATCAATGGATCATTCTTTGGGAGCTCTACTAGCTCAGAATGATGAACCAGGGGCGAGAACAAGCAATCTACTACCTAAGTAGAACGATGATCGGAGCCGAACATCGGTACAACCCGATCGAGAAGGAATGTTTGGCACTGGTGTTCGCCATTCAGAAAATGCGACACTATCTGGTGGGCCAAAACCATAATGTCATATCCAAAGTCAACCCCCTGAGGTTACTTATGACAAAGCCTTCTTCACTAAATGGCCGGCTGGCAAAATGGGCCATATTGCTATCACAATATGAGATGCATTTTCTGCCACAAAAGGCTATTAAGGGACAAGCGGTGGCGGACTTCTTAGCTGAACACCCAAATCCCAGGGCAGCCAAACTCTACGAGGATCTCCCAGACGAGGTCGCCGAAGCCTGCCTGACCCAGACATTGTTCGAAGGACAAGTATGGTAACTTTTCTTCGATGGCGCATCGAGAACAAGCTCTAAGGGACGTACAGTTGCGGGGGTAGGAGTAGTACTCGTCTCCCCACAAAATTACGTGATTCCCCGAGCTATCTCGTTAACCGAGCCCTGTTCCAACAATGTGGCGGAATACAACGCTCTTTTGATTGGGATGCAATTCGCCGATGAGATTGGCGTTAAAAATCTCGAGGCATACGGTGATTCTAAACTCATCGTCAGCCAAGTTCGCGGAGAGTATGAGGTCAGGCATGAAGATCTAGTACCCTACTACAACGCGACAATCACATGGCCGAGAGGTTTTCAAACTTCTACATCGACCATGTACCGCGCAAGCAAAATGCGCATGCAGATGCACTTGCATCCCTTGCTGCCTTCCTTAGCTCTTCCAGCTGGAGCAATGGAGAAGGTATTCGTCTATAGCCACGACCTATACTGCCCAAAAAGTCCCCTCGGAGACTACCAGAGGTCAACGGGAGATCGTCGCGGTAAGGAACACTTGAAGTGTCAACCGATCCAGAACTTAAAGACTGGCGATTCCCCTACATTGATTTTGTCTTGTACGGCATCTTGCCCGAAGACACCAGGGAGGCGGCTGCCATCCGAAGGAAAGCCTCCAAATTCTACTACAATGCGATTTCGCGAACATTGTATCGTCGATCGCATGACGGGATCCTGCTCCGATGCCTCTCATCAAAAGAAGCCCAAGGAGTATTGAAAGAAGCCCACGATGTACTTGTGGGAGCTCATCAACCTGGCCCGAAGCTGGCAAACCGACTCCAAAGATTGGGTTACTATTGGCCCAAGATGGTTGCCGATGCTGTTGCCTATGCCAAAAGATGTCACGCCTGTCAAATACATGGCGATTTCATCCATCAAGCACCAGGATACCTCCACTCTACGACCTCTACCTGGCCGTTCGAAATGTGGGGGATGGACGTGGTTGGTCCTATCAGCCCACCATCATCAAAGGGACATCGGTTCATCCTAGCGATAACCGATTACTTCTCAAAGTGGGCCGAAGCTATCCCTTTGAAAGAGGTGAAATCTTCTAACGTGATCAAGTTCGTGAAACATCACGTTATTTACCGCTTCGGTGTGCCTCGGCGGATTGTCCATGACAATGGACCCCAGTTCATCAGCCAGGCTTTTTCAGAGATTCTGCGCCAAGTTCAGAATCCAGAGTGTGTCATCAACGGCATACTATCCGCCCGCTAACGGCCTCGCAGAAGCTTTCAATAAGACTATTGGCAAGCTTCTCAAGAAATTCGTCTCGAAAAGTCAACGAGACTGGACGATAAGTTGGCGAATGCTTATGGGCCTATCGCACGACTGTGCGAACCCCAACTAAAGCCACGCCATTTTCCTTGGTGTACGGATGCGAAGCCGTCCTTCCACTGGAATTCAAATTCCCTCTCTTCGCGTCGCCTTGACAGCGGAAATGACAACAGAGGAGAAGCATCAACAGCGACTCCAAGATTGGAAGCCTTGGACGACAAGCGTCTGCAGGCCCAACAACAAATCGAGCTTTACCAAGCTCGTATCACCAGAGCCTTCAACAAGAAAGTCAAATCCCGAACTTTCAAGAAAGGCGACCTCGTCTTAGCCGTCCGAAGACCCATGGTCATGACACACAAGACGAAAGGAAAATTCCAACCCAAATGGGAAGGACCGTTTGTAGTAGAGTCAGTCTACTCAAATGGATCGTATCGCCTCATAACCTCAAATGGCGATACACTCATGATGCCAATCAATGGCAAATTCCTGAAGAAATACTATCCCTAGATGGCATTCTTCCACCGATCAAGTTAAAAGTACACCTCTGATCAAACATCCGACGCCCTCGACGGCTAAGGATAGAGGAAAATGTTGGCTTTTAAGTCCAACATAAGTCTTCGACAACTCATCATGCTGAGGGGAATAGCATGGCTAGCCCAACTCAAACGGTAGTTGGTAAAGGCATGACAAACCCGTTGACAGCTGAGGATTTGCTAAAAATCCTAAGGGACACATTCCCATTTGATCCGACGCCTCCGACGGCTAAGGACAGAGGAAAATGTGGCCTTTAAGCCCAACATAAGTCTTCGACAACTCATCATGCTGAGGGGAATAGCATGGCTAGCCCAACTCAAACGGTAGTTGGTAAAGGCACCTCAAATCCGTTGACAGCTGAGGGTTTGCTAAAAATCCTAAGTGGATTTGATTCCACTCTTCCCTCCAAAAATCCCTTACCAATTCTCATCCATAGGATGGTAGGACCACAAAATGCAATCATTACCATGTTAACACTATACCTCTGGTAATGAATACTCTTTGTCGAGTATAAACCTGGCTTGTTAACTCTGCATAGAGTAACAACTCTCAAATTTGTCAAGTTAACATTATACCTCTGGCACCTCAAATTCCACTTGTCAATTCTCATCAATAGAATGACAGGTCCTCAAATTGCTCCTATCGCAAGCAAATTCTTGTCAAGTTAATATCACACCTCTGACAAAACTACTGTTTAAGTTAACATTACACTCTAAGCAGTACATCGAATGCCTGTCAAGTTAATATCACACCTCTGATAGTCACCTTTCTTCAGACTTCCATATCGAAGCTGAAATAGACGATGCCAAGTTAACACTACACTTCCAGCATCCGAGTCATTGTTAAGTTCAACAATACACCTATGGCTATGACCTTTCCTCGACTTCTTTAAGCCGAGACGACTAATGCCAAGTTCACATTACAACCTCTAGCATTTCTATCACTGTTAAGTTAAACATCACACCTATGACAGTGACACTCTCAGTTTTCCCAATAAAACTGAGATGCTGATGAGTTAGGTTAATATCACACCTCTAACTCACATCCTTGTCAAGTTAATATTACACTTCTGACAAGACTACTTCTAAACCGTTAAGTTAATATCACACCTCTAACGGTAAAAATCTTACTAGATTCCCTACGAGTCTAGTTTCATTTGATATTCTCCCCAACCGAGTATCAAATTCATTCTGGAGGCAGTGTTGGTTAACATTACACCAATAAACAATGCTTCCATCAAAATCCCCAGCTGATCTTAAATCAAGTTAATCCCAAGTCCTTGATAAAAGTTCACCTTCTCTGGGGGTACGCGCTCCACTCGTCACTTTCTTTTATAAAGTGGCGGGTCCACCAAAATTATTCTTTGGCTTCTAAAACAAAACGTTCAAGACAACAGAAAGAAGCAAAAAGAAAAGTGTCACTTTTATTCATATCCAAACACATGAAAGTGATACAAAACGCTCTCTTATACAATAAGATTGAGTGTTACAATTAAGGAGTACAAAGAAGTCCTCTCTCTCTCTGAGGCCGTACTCACTCCTTGAAACCGCATCTGATCCCAGGTGCACAATTGGAGCCGGTTGCACTTTGATGCATGACGCCAACTTCGAGCGCCCTAGCTGACCAAGCCAAGAGCAATGGTGTTCTTGAGGTCCAGTGGCAACAGAAGGTCCTCAACCCTTCGTTCAGGCGCGTCTCTTTCCCTAGTAGACTATCCAACAAACATGGAGTCACTCTTGGGGTGAGAGCAGAAGTTTCGGAGTCATCACAAAGGATGCCACCCTCCACTTAGTCCGGCGGCAGCAAAAAGTTCGGCAACTCTTCCTTCAAGAATTGATCCTTCCCCCAGCAGAAGACTCAACGGATTTTAACTGTCCTCGATGTCACTTCTGGGGTTTCATCACCATCCCTTTCCCCAGCAGGCCATCCAACGGAGTGTCCTTGATGTGACTTCTGGAGTGGGAGAGGAAGAGGATCTCATCCGCCGCCGCAACTGCGCCGGACCACCCTCGCCGGTACTCAGCCTATCCGTCTCTTGCACCAGATCTGAAGAGACCTTGGCGAGGGTTGGGTCCTCGTCAGAGATGTAATATACTCTCTTATAGGTGACGAGGACCATAATATATTCTCTCATAGGTGAAGGTTGAACGAGTTCGCCGACCGAAGTATTCTTCCAAGGGCCCAGCAAGCCTGCAAGGAACAAAAAGAGAGAATTAGAACAATCTGCAGCTTAGTGTAAACAGAGAAAAACTAAGTCAGCAGAGGCAAACGCGGGAGTGATCCACGCAGTTAGCCAAATGCGGGAATGATCCATGCAGTCTACCAAGACGCAGGAATGACACGCGCAGCAAGCCAAACTGTTGCGTCAGCAGAGACAAACGCGAATCAAAACGCGGTCCCATTCTGTGCCTAGGTCAAGGAGCACAAACGCCGAAAAGGCACAGACGCCGAAAATTGCCATCTCCATGAACAGGAGTTGCAAGGTGCGGGTCTGAAACCTTTTTTGGAATTCGTCCAAGGCATTGGCCATGAAACGCGCTAAGGCATAAGCCATAAACGCGCCAACACCAAGGGCCAAAGATTCCTGCACGCGCGTCCGGAGAAGTTCAGGTCCATGGTACAAATTCCAGAAGGAATGCACCAATGCAGACTTCATGAGGGGGTCCAGATGACATGAAGCCAAGGTACGGCCATGGTGAATCTAAAATGTCATGGTGAAACGAACGGCATACCCATGGAGACCTCCGTCAAGAGTTGTACTCTCTGCACCAGGACGCAAACGCGGTCACCGGGCAAAGAGTTGTTTTCTCCTAAAGAGACCAAACAGGAGCTTAAAAGCCCTGGGTCATCTTCAGAGCCATCCTCATCCATGAGACAATTCTCTGAGGAAGATGAAAGTTCTCAAAGCGCTCTCTCAAAAAACAAAATAGTCCAAAGGCAGGATTGAAGGGAGAAAGGGCGCCCTATTTATAGGCAGCTCCTGATAACAGCGGTTAATGGCCCCGTAATCTGAACCGCCGGCATTAATAACTGCACAACTGCCAAGATCCAATAAAGGCCGACGCGTGTAACGCTGCTTCGAGAACCGCCGCTGGCGCTAATCTCCAACCGCCCGCCGCATGGTTTCTCATTTAAGAGAATCAATACTCAAGCCCAATCAGCAGCCGACGCATGGACAACTGCTTCGGGAAACAAAGCGGAAAATCCGCATCTGACGTTTAAGATCACACCAAATCCCTATGACAGGCTGTATGTAACGCCTGGGAGTTTACACCCAGACGCGGATTGAAGAACTATCCACCCATCCGCGTCCCAGAAAGATGCCTGCGCGAGTCAAAGTCGCGTCCCCTCAGAATTAAGGGAAAGGCACAAGGCTGCGTCTCCCGCGTCTGCCTGATCCGCTTCCTTCTTCGCAGAAGCAGATCCGCGTTATTCAGAGCCGCGTCTCCCTGAACGAATGCCGCGTCTCATGAACAATGATGGCCACGTCTCCCTATGGATTGATGCTGCGTCTTGTCAAAAGGACTTAGTCCTGCCTAAGTTCTCATGAACTAAAGAACCGCGTCTCACCCTGTGATTGACGATGCGTTCGGAGGCCGCGTTTTCACTCTATGCTGCGTCTCATCAAGAAGACCGCGTTCCGATTTGTGATTGACGCCGCGTCTCATCAAAAGGACTTAGTAGAATCTAAGTTCTTATGAAATGATGACCGCGTCTCACTTTATGATTGACGCTGCGTCTCAGTAAAAGGACTTAGTAAAATCTAAGTTCCGGTAGACTGATGACCGCGTCTCACCCTGTGGGATTAATACCGCGTCTCGCCAAGACCGCGTCCATTAAAGAACTTAGTCCTACCTAAGTTCCGTAATCACGACTAGTGATCAAGAGTTTGACTCATCCACAACAGGACAAAGAAATTGGGACAAAGCTTCAAAGAAAACTTCTATTATATCAAAAAAAAAAATGAAATGATAGAAGTGGATACAAACACTCTTAATAAATAGAGTGTCTCTTTTCTTTTCAAAAAAAGAAGAAAAGAAGGCTAAATGTCCTGGTTCACCAAGGAACGGATTTGTTCCCTAAGGCGGTGAATCTCATGCTGGCGCGTCCTTTCAGCCTCCATGATAGCCCGGTCCCGCAGCTCCGCCTCAGATTAAGAAACTCGCAGACAGTTGCATCCGCAGAGAGTCCACCCTGGAAGATTGCAGAGACAGACTCTCTTCAGCTCGCGCCGTAGCGGCCCGTTGCTCCTCAAGCTCCTTTTTGAGGGAGACAAGTTTCTCCTCATTTAGTGCAAGAACAGCTTCCGCCTTGGCAATAATGTCCCGAGTTCTGAGGATGACCTGCTCCGTGCTCTGCACACTGAGCTCAGATTCCCTCGAATCTCCGGCTAATTTTTGAAATTCAGCCTTGGAATATTCAAGGTCACGGATCTCGGCAGTGATCTGCGCCTCCGCCTCCTGTCGCTCCCGTTCCTGAGCAGCTAGGAGCCTAGTCAGGATGGCCTGGGCCTCGCCGGAAGAACCTGCATCTTCCAAAGATTCCAGCTCCCGCAGGTTATCTCCAAGTTGCTCTACCACCCGCAGGCATGCCCTGGCAAGTGAAGGGCCTCCGCCAATTCGACGCTCACGGCCATATTTTCAAGAAGCCTCTGGGCGAACTGGAAGGTGCTGTGTCCACGGAAGATGAGATCAATACATGATCCCATCGAGGTGAAGAATTGTTGCACCATTTGACGTGCCAGATCCCCCATGTCTTCACCACCTAAGAAGCTTCCCGACCCTTTTTCTGTCACGGGAAGGGATATAGGGCGGGTCTTCTCGCACAAGAGCCGTGCCAGCCGTCGATGTGGCCAGAACAAGACTACCCATTGGCGCTTCCGGGAGCGCTGCCTCTGCAGGAGCTTCCACGACCAAGGAAGGAGCTGTAAGCACAACCTCTTCAGAAACTTCCACCAGGATTGAGCTGTGGGGCCTTCTGGAAGGGTGCTGATCGTCAGACTCCCCACCTGAGCCCCCTCAGTCAGAGCTGCCTTACTAGGATCGAGGTCCAGAGGCATCGAGTCCTGTAGAATGGGAGTCTCCCCAGCTTCAGCAGTAGCCTTCTTCACCAGCGGAGTGAGAGCCTCCTCAGCCTCAATGGTTGTTTCCCCTCCTGGCAAAGGGGAAGGCTCCCCAACTTCAACAGCTGCCCCCTCCAGGGTTATCTCAGCGGCCGAAGCCTCAATCCCCTTGGGCTGGGTCAACTCTGTTTCCATCACCTCGACAGGCGAAGAAGTTATACCTTCAGCAGGGATTATAGCCGGCGGTTCATGGCCGTAGTCGACTTTATCTCCAAGTCGCTTTCCGTATCAGACGCGGAAGACGACAGTTCAACGCAAAGGTCCTCGGTGACCGGAGCCTTGCCACCAATCACCCAGTGGTAGGACTAGGGTCGATTATCCGAGCGCTGGAGATGAAGACACTAGGAGGCCTGACCGCTGTGCCTTATCTCTCCCTTCACGAGCAGAAGAAGGCTCAGGCCGAGCTGAGAACCCTGGAATTTGGACATTCCCTCCCACGAGCTGTACTTCCTCGTCAGCTATAGTGAGTTTGTCAACCAATTCCCCCTCTTCCGCAATCTTACAGGTCCCTCGGTGCGACCTAGGAAGCACGGATTAAACTGGGGAGAGTTTTATCCTCTGGCGGTTCCTCAACCATGATAAAGAGGTCTTCAGGACAGTCCTCAACTCCACAGAAATGCCTTCCGAGGAGAGACTTCTGTTTGCTAATTCCCTCCGAGCCCTCTTCGAAACAGGACCAGCAGTTGAGGTAGGACCCCGACAACGCTTACTCACCAATTCTTGAGCCTTGGGGAGAAGGAGGCCCTCCTGTGGCCCTAGCTTGGTTCTGCTCCGGGTTACTCGGGCTCCTCTCTTGAGCCTCCCTCGGCTCCTCTCTGAGATGCTCTCTCCAGCTCTTTCTGGACCTTTAAATACTGGGTGATCATGTGCGAGCCTTTGCCAGACTCCGACTGTGTTTTGAGATAGCATTAATGCCCTCAATACCCGTATACCCAGGAGCAAAATCCGGTGACTGGTTTACCCGAGAATACCAGATGCAGAAAGTGAAGCTGGTAAGGTTCTTCGGCTCCTCGACGGGCAAACGGAAGTTGCCCTCTGTCCCCCCAGCCACGCTATAATACCAGGCTCGAGCACCTTCGCACAATTCCCATTGAAGGCAAGTTGTGTATTCGGATTGCCGACATAAGCTGAGCATAGCCAAACTGTCGGGCAAAACGACTTGGCATATACGGTTCGATAGTGCAGGAAGTCCCTTGGCGAAACAGCACATATCCTGGTCGTATATTGATCAACCACCGGAAGACTCCCCAGACAGTTGGGTGAGGTCATCCCGACCTATAGAATCAGTGAACTGCTCACCAAAGGATGCACCAGGAATTCCAGGGAGCAGCGGTTAAGCTGGTAATTGGCGGCATTTGAGAGACGTCTCCGAATATAATATATATAGGTGTCACTCCAATCCGAGTCTTCCAGCCGCCTCACAAAAGGGACAGGACTCTTACTCTCACGCGCCGTTGTCATCAGAGAAGACAATGCATCACGTACCAGGCCATGAGATACGTGTAAGGCAACTCCATTCGGGGTTTAGGGCGCCTTGCCGTCGGGTTTCCCTCTGAATCGACATACGGCTTGCCTTGAGAGTCGACAGTCCTTGGAGCCTCGCATAGTCTCTTGGCTAGCGCCCGCAACCCGCTCTGAATGCCAGCCGCCACGGCCAAGAAGGGCTATAGGACGGCCATGGGCCAGGAGCACTGCTGGATACACCACGTCGGCAATAATGACTTCATGTGGCCGTGTAGGTACCACGCAACGCTTCAACCACAGCATCAAGAAGCCCGCCAACAGCGCTCGACTAGAGATAGAAGCCCGGGCCCGGTGATGATAGCTTTCAAAAAGCGTATCAGGTTCGAAGCCGTCCTCGTTCGACCCAGTGGTGTAAAAGCCCTCAGAAGCTTGTGCGACCATGTCATCAACTCCCTGTTCAGAGAGGGGAGCCAGTCGAGTTATCGAATGATCCTTCTTGCTGACATTGCTGAATAAATAATTGGCCCAGGATAGATGCCTGACTCCATGCGTCCTCCAACCGTTACCTGACCACAAATATGGAAGTGCACATCACTTCCCAATAGGTCTCGTACACCTCAGGGGAATCCTTCTTTATAAGGTCAAGCTCCCTAGCAGTCGGGACATATTCTTCATAGGGAACTCCCCCATCACCAGCCCCGAGACCTCATGCAATCATGCAGTGCAAGGCCCATTTCTCCAACCGGGGTAAAGAAATGTCCCCGTCTGAGGGTTGTAGCGCTCCAAGATCCCGAAGAAGTTGTGAGAGCTCATTGGGATGCCCCATTGTACGGCCCTGACTGCTGAGTATAATCCCACGTGCTCAAGCAGATCTCCAAGATCGGAGAGGACAAAACCCACCATCCTGCCCCACAAGAATTCTCCGTGGTGGACCCATCCTGGCAAATGGAACTTGGCCGGATAATCACCCTCTGCTTCTATGAACGAGTTGAGGAAGGTGGTGGCAAGCTGCGGGATCTCTCGACTGGAAGCTCAGACTTGCGTGACCCAGGAAACAAGCCGAGGACCGCCCGTCATGGCAATCATGACGATATACGTTCTGGGAGCTGAAATTCCCAAGGGTAATCTCAGAGATATCCCGGGATACATCCCACTTCATCTTCCGAAGGACGGACAGATGTTGGAGATAAGACAACGGAGCATCCTCTCCATGGCTGGAAGGAAGTATCTCCTCTCCCCTATCTGACGGAGCCACCTGTAATTCCCGTCATACATGGGGTTGCCACCGTCGCTGACATGATCTCCAAAGAAGAAAGCAGGCTTCTCCAGCTTGATGTGGGTATCCGTTGCGAAGACTGCATCGGTCATAAGCACTCGAGAAGTCCTCTCATTAACATGGGCAATCATTCCCCTGCGAACTGGCGACCTGTCAGCAGTCACAGGTATGGTCCTTCGCAGTGCAAAAGTCAGACGGTGGTCGGCACCAACCCACGCGGCCGAAATGGTGCATCTTGGCAAGTGAACCTGAAACATGCGGCACTGCAAAAGAAAAAGGCACTTGGTCAGATACTTTGCAAAAATAAGGGAAGACCTAAGTGTTCATAATTCAAAACGCAGCCAAGACATTGGACGCAGGGTTATCATCCGCGTCCAGACCTGCGAACTTGCACCAAAACGCAGAAGAGATACTGACGCAGGAATTTTTCGAATCCGCGTCCAGACCTGCAAAGCTGCGTTCTACAAACCCAAGACTTATGAAAATTCGAAGTACTTGGACTCAAACGCCAGATTCTACAAAATCGGCGGTTGAAGACACAGACACAAGGATCAAATCCGCGTTCTGCAAACCAAGACTTGTGAAATTTCAAAGTGCTTGGACTCGACACGCCAGCGCCTGATGGCACAAAACGCGGCACAGAACGCATGGATCAAATCCGCGTTTCTACAAATCGCGTTCAGAGACCTTCACAATTAGAAATATTCTAAGTGAAGGACCCAGAGTGCGGAGTTCACCAGCGTCGGATCATCAGGCCCGCGCCCCGGTTATCATCTCAAGGACAGCGTCCGAGAATCAAACACGATCTTGTGTTTAAGGTCCTTAGGGTTCCTATGAACATGTTTTAATGGCGGAACCCACACCGAAGGTGCATTTTTACCTCGGAAAACACCCTCCTGCGCAGAGGAAGCATCTCTCTCAGCCTCGGCGACGGTCGCCCTTGAGGTCGATGCAGTCGGTTTTCATCTTTGGAGCCATTGAAAATCAAGAATCCGAGCGAGGAGATGAATAGTTGAACAAGAGAAGGAAGTTCTTTTTCTCAGAGAATGCGTTCGTTCGGAGAAGAAGATACATCTCTCCAACTGTTGCCTTTTATAGGCACGGAGATTCGCGAAGATACGCAGCGTTTGGCCCAATAAACGCTGCACGAATCGCTGCCTGACGCGTGGAGCCAAATCATTGTTTTGAACAGGGAAGATCATGCGTCGCGACCCCGCCGCAAGTCAGAAGTTGACACGTGGAGCAGTTCATTTAATGAACCGGGGGATCCGCGCGCCGAAAGGCGAAATCTCGCCTTTTTCCCAGCCAGCTGGCGGCGTAATCATGACATGGCACAGGCGCACGCCCCAAAGTACGCGGCTCTTCGGTGGACATGCCCCGTCAGCGTCAGCATAAATGCACCCAGAAAATCGCGTGCTGCCTTAATGAAGATCGGTCGCGTTCTCATCGCCAAAAGATCGCGTCTCGCTAAGAAGTCGCGTCTTTAAAGCAGTCTCTGCTTTTTCAAAAGGGAACCTGCGTCCAGTCTCCTGCTTCTGCAAGTCAGTTCAACAGTACACTGACGCAAACAGACAACCGACTACTCCCGGCCAAAAGCGCACCCGTGACAGACTAAAAGCAATCGGGGAGGTCTAGACTGTGTATCTAGACACTCAACCACGATCAACTCTGACGGCTTCAAAGAGTTCAACAGTACACTCACGAGACCATTCCAGATAAGATCAAACCCGAAGCATCAA